>CAJQZJ010014563.1:5491364-5559137 GCA_907164525.1 Lophiomys imhausi | reverse complement strand
GCAATATATAGATTCAATGCAATTCCTATCAAAATACCAACACAATTCTTTAGAGACTTGGAAAGAGCTATTCTCAACTTCATATGGAACACCAAAAAGCCCAGAATAGCTAAATCAATCCTGTACAATAAAAAAAATCTGGAGGTATCACCATCCCAGATTTCAAGCTGTACTACAGAGCAATAGTAGTAAAAACAGCATGGTATTGGAATAGAAACAGACCAGTAGATCAATGGAATCGAATTGAAGATCCAGAAATAGACCCACACCTTATGGCCACCTAATTTTTGACAAAGAAGCCAAAACGGCACAATGGAAGAATGACAGCATCTTCAACAAATGGTGCTGGCCAAACTGGATGTCCACTTGTAAAAGAATGAAATTAGACCCATACTTAACACCTTGTACAAAACTTAAATCCAAGTGGATTAAAGACCATAACATAAAGCCCGTCACCCTAAATCTACTAGAAGAAAAAGTGGGAAAAACCCTCGAACTCATTGGCACAGGTGACAACTTCCTGAACAGAACACCAACAGCTCAGGACCTGAGACCAACAATCAATAAATGGGACCTCATGAAACTGAAAAGCTTCTGGAAGGCAAAAGACACTGTCATTCGAACAGAAAGGCAGTCTACAGACTGGGAGAAAATCTTCACCAACCCCACATCTGACAGAGGGCTAATATTCAAAATCTACAAAGAACTCAAGAAATTAAACGCCAAGAAATCAAATAATCCAATCAAAAAATGAGGGACGGAGCTAAACAGAGAATTTAAATGCCAAGAAATCAAATAATCCAATCAAAAAATGGGGGACGGAGCTAAATAGAGAGTTCACAAAGGAGGAATCCCTAATGGCAGAGAGACACCTGAAGAAATGCTCAACATCCTTAATCATCAGAGAAATGCAACTCAAGACAACTCTGAGTTTCCATCTCACACCTGTCAGAATGGCTAAGATCAAAAGCTCAAATGACAGCACATGCTGGCGAGGGTGTGGAGAAAGGGAACCCTCCTCCATTGCTGGTGGGAGTGCAGGCTTGTGCAACCACTATGGAAGTTAGTATGGGATATCTTAGAAATCTTGGAATAGCTTTGCCTCAGGACCCAGCCAAACCACTTCTGGGTATACATCCAAATGACTCCTCATGGAATCATAGGGAAGTCTCATCATCTATGTTCATAGCAGTCTTATTTGTAATAGCTAGAAACTGGAAACAACCCAGATGCCCCTCAACTGAAGAATGGATTAAAAAAACTGTGGTACATCTATACAATGGAATATTATTCAGCTATCAGAAACAATGAAATTATGCAATTTGCAGCCAAATGGATGGAACTAGAGAAGCTCATCCTGAGTGAGCTAACCCAGACTCAGAAGGATGCACATGGCATCTATTCACTTATAGTAGGATTTTAGCTATATAGTACAGGATATCTGTACTATAACCAACACACCAAAGGGAACATGGACATAGACTTTTTTTTCTTTCATTTTTTGTTGTTGTTGTTAGTTTTTGTTGGTTTGTTTTTTTGTTGGTCTGTTTTTTAGTTTTCCCTCCCCAGCAACGAGACACTTTTCCCTGGTGGTACTGCCTTGTAGGCCCCCAGTATATGAAGAGGCTCTTGGCCCTCATATGATGTCTGAACTGGGGTGAAGGACTGTTATGTGGGGTCACTCCACTCCAGAGGAGCAAGATAGAAGGGTTAGGGGGTAGAGGATGGGAAGGTGGTGCTTGGAAGGGGGGAAAGAGGACAATATAATGGAGATGTAACCTGAAGCAACCAATAAATAAATTTATTAAATAAAAAAGCAGGTAACAGGTTTAAAACACTGTAAATAGATTAAAGGTTACAGCTGTTCAACCTGGTTTTATAAACCACCAAGAGTCGAAAAAACTTAGAGCTAAGGTAAAATACATGAAATGTGTGGGGTTAGCCCATACCTTTAACTTCAGATGAGACAGGAGGAGCACTATAGAGTTAGTGGTCTTATAAATTCTAGAGTTACAAGGAACAGGGTGGTGATGGTGCATACCCTTAATCCCATCATTGGAGAAGAATACACCCTTAATCCCAACACACTAGAGACAGAAACAGGCAGATGCCAGAGCTCAAGGTCAGCCTGATACAAAACAAGCTCTACATAGCGAAAAACTTCGATCCAGGAGCGGGGGAGCACATCTTTTATCCCTTCAGTTGGGAACCACAGGTCTTCATCCCAATACTTAGTATGCAGAGACAGGCACATAGGATTTGGAAGGATCTAAGTTTAAAAGCTACATACAAAAGGCATGCTCAATGTAAACAAATTGTCCTTTGAGATCTCAAAATATATACACTAAAGGTTTGTTTAGCTCCAAAATAACAAAATAATTTCTTCTTTAATCCAGATTGAAAGATAATACTTTATATATTGTCAAAAAAACAAATTTGCTCCAGGAAAAATATTACCTGACCCCCCCCCCCAAAAAAAAAGGTAATTGTTCCAGAGTTAGTATTAGGGCATGGCTCTCTTCTTATCTTTTGAGGAGACTTAAAGCATCCATTCAAGGAATCCAGGGACAACTGGACAAGGGAAACCTCAGCAGAAAACAGATCAGACACCGAAGAAGATGAGTGGCCCAGACGATCCAGCCTTGCAGACTCCCTCAATAGCTGTGTCCTCAAAAGTCTACAACCACAACTCAAAATCGCTAAGATCATTCAGCTCCACAGACTGCTCCAGCCAGAACTTCAGTAAAGGCCTGAAGATCAGCTTCTGTCTACAAACTTCTTAGGACATCTAAATAGCTGAGCACAAAAGGACTGATCATCAAATGATTCGAATAACATTTTTAACCACTTTTCCATCCCTATTTGGGCCCCAAACATTTACTCCGTCCCAAATCAGCAGGAAGTCATTTATGAGAGTGACATCCCAGGCCCAGATGGTGGGGAGGGTGTTTCCCCTCCTTTGGTTATTCGATGGATAACAGAAAATTTTGTCATTTAGGGGAAGATTCTACAAGCTGTTAAATGGTCTTGTTAAATGGGTTTTGGAGGTTAGACCTAGTGACTTCTCTCTTTTTCTTTTCTGTATCCTTCTTTCTCTCCTATGTAGGAGTGAATAGACTTGAGAAAAAATGGGACATAGACATAGTATAAGAAAGATCAAGAAAAAAGGACAGATTATTGAATAAGCCCTTATACCTTTGTATATTGATACAAAATTAATACTATATTAGGCTAAATTGGTATTGATCATTGTATATTGATGCAAAATTAAGATTGTATTGGACTACATCAGTACTGATCTTTGTATATTGATACAAAATTAAGAGTATATTTGGCCACATTGGTATTGATCTTTGTATATTGTTACAAAATTAAGGGTAACACTTCTTAAAGGTATTGTACCTAGTAATGCTTAAAAAGGAAATGTGAAGTTTTGGCCTTTTGCTACCAATCATCATAAACTGTTTAGGATAATTAAGAATTACAAACTAACAGTCATGCAAGCATGTCATTTTGTTAGTTACAATGACAGTCTATCACGGTTATTTTCTAAGCTACTCGGAAATCAAGTTGTTAAGAGACAGCAACATTTGCTTATCTAAACATAAGAGATAGATAGGGCATCTTCAAAAACCCCAAGAGATCTGCAGAGTATGGCATTCAAAGATGTTTTCTTAAATTAAGATTGTTTTTGATATCGAGACATGTCAGCTCCTGACAGTAACCCCTATTCCACTCCAAGTAGAAGATGAGCATCGAAGAATCTCCAGTGGGAGATGGTAGAATTAGTGGCAAGCCTATCTCTTGGCAAAAAAAAAAAAAAAACAAAACAAAAAACAAAAAACCTTGCTTTAACTGTAGACAGACTGCTGTCCAAAAAGGACAAAACTTGGAAGCAGGTAAGTCGACAGCCTAGCTCTGCCAAGACAGGGTAGGTAAGTCCTTCATAATTCCTGCTCTACAATCAATTTCTGTCAGAGAAACGGGGCCAAACAGCTGAAGATTGATGCTGTAATGTATGGAGAGAAAATGGGAACTGTCGAGGCAGCCATGGGTATGTCATTTCTTAGTTTTGGAAGCTGCGGGCCCTGCACTTCCTATATAATCACATATACTTATTCCTCTCAGGTCTCTGAGGTGGTTGAAGAATAGATAGCTAAAGTCGCATAGTTAAATTTTGAGTTTTTTAGGAATCAATCTGGATCTAAGAAGATGTTTTTAAAATTGTGATGCAAGTTAGTATGAAAGCTGAGTTAGATAGAGAACTTTAAACTCATGGAGATAGTTAGATAGTAGAATGTTAAAGTCAGGGGCCAGATACATATGGACTAGACATTGAGAATGTATGCTAAGCCATATAACTCTCAGAATTGTGGCCTATTTATTTCAGTTGTTTTGTACTGTATTTATTGTTATAAGAGAAAGAAGATTTGTTGGACTCAAAAAAAATTATGCATTCTGGGGGAAGGGTGAGAGGGTAGGAGGGGGGGCTGGGAGGGGTGGAAGGAGAGGGCTGTGATGGAGATGTAACTTGAAGTAATAAATAAACATTAAAAAAAGGAAAAGTGAAAAAATATAAGACATAGAAAGGAAAAGAAGCCCCTCTACCCTGAGATTTACATTGTCATTGGGTAAAAGTCAAGATATTCAATAGAACTGATACAAATCAAAACTGCTATGATAAAGTGCCTACAGAGACAACGCTTCCTTTTCTGAAAGAGACTTCAAACAGACATAAAATAATAAATGAACTGGGCTTGAGGCCCCAAGTGTATGCCATTTGTGAACATAGTCTTATCAGCAACACTCTCTCATCTTATAAATTTAAACAAAGCACTGCACAAGCCACCTTACAGCTTCATTTACACAAAGAAGTTACTGATGATAAGTAATTAAATAAATCTGTTAAATATTCCAGTTCATTTATTCTTAAGTCAAACTAGAAACTACTTATATAACTTGAAAAGTCATAAAATCACACAGACAGACACAGACATACATATGAAGACACATACACACTTTTAAAGACATATATGTCATTATTGAGATACTTAGATATCTCTCTCTGTCTCTCTCTCTCTCTCTCTCTCTCTCTCTCTCTCCTTCCCTCCCTCTTTCCCTCCTTCACAATACCTAAATCTAAAGTGTAAAATCTACTTTTTCTCTAATCTCTTTCTTAATAAATCCCAAAACTGCTTCACACTGGCCCATTCTGAAATCCTTTTATACTGTAGTACAAGACCCAAGCATGCATGAGTAGAAACCCTAAACAGAACTCTACGGCCTGCTGCCTACAGCCAACAGCATCTCCCACTACCAATAACATCCCAGGTCTTTCTTTTACTTGTAAGGATGTTTGTGATTAACTGGACCTGCCTGGATGATCCAAACAATCTCATCACAACATCCTTAGCTTAATCGCTTCTCTATCATCCCATTTCCCATGCCAGGAACATTTTTTAAAGTCCTGATGATTAGGATGTAAATGTTTTGGGATACGATTACTTTGCACATTCAATTAAATGCATATGATGCTACTTGGAATCTCCTAGATATTAAGACATCCTTTTAAAGGCAACTTGTGTTGTTTCTAGTAGTAGCTCATCTACTGTTGCTCTCAGGCAGAGAACTCCCAATCTTCTCCTGCCCTATGGAATAAAAATTCCATCCTCAAGAAGTCAGCAGGCTAGGTCTGTCATCACAATCTTCTCCTCTAATCAGAAGAAATGTGATCAAGTTATTTCCATATGCCAAAGGAACACCATAGATTCTAGGTTTAAGGTGGATAGACTCTTAAAGGGAGGCAGGAAGGAAGCAAGAACAAGGAACAGTGAGATGAGGCAGAGCGACAAGAATTACAGTACAAGAGGAGGCGGAGTCCATTTGAATTAACTCTATTCTACATGCTCTTTGTTCAACCCTCAGTCTAGAATAGCAGGCATCATAATCTGTATTTTATTCTATGACAGAATAGGATTCAGAAAAGGGTAAAGACCTAGATTGAAATACCAAGCAATAGAGCTATGTATGAGCCATGCACACAAGGCAGAGCTCTTAGCACCATATTGCCAACCATTAACTGATTTTTTTTCCACTATAGATAGTCATGCTGGACAGCACACTGCTCTGTAAGCAGTTCTACTCATTCCTATAACAGTATCCTTCAATGTGTTATTCTCTGGGCCTGGAACACACTTCCCTCAACACCGCATCTCTTGTTCTATTGCTTATCTGGTTGAGCCTGACCTCTCCACTGAAAGATTTTGTGACCATTCTTTTTGTATTAAGTCTCCAATCAAATAATCTTCAACCCCTCAGTGTAGTAAATTTTCCTTATAACACTTTCACCAGACAAAAGCAAAACATACATACTTTTTTCATAAATAGAAAGTCCATAAAAAAACTATATACCTCATGCAATTTTGTGTCCCTAAAACCAAAAAAGAAAGAAAAGAAAGTGAGAAGAAAAAAATGACTGTCATACAATAGGAACTTCCCAATAAATGACTATTGATTGAATAGAGGAATGCATGAATGTGGAATAGAAAAATTTTGAGATGGCAAGAAAACAAGAAGCATGAACTGGGGATAGGAACTATTAGGAATAAATTACCATTATCTTGTTCTTAAACAACATTGGAGAAGAATGTTCCATGAACTGGGATGAAAGTATGGAGTTTGGCCAAGATATGGTTCTGTTTAGAAAACTAAAGAAATGTTTGGAATGGATAAACATTTGTTCTGTGATGGCCTATTTTGTTTTTGTTACAAATGAAACCTGATATTAGTGAAAACAGGATCCTATGGTGCAGGATACAGCTCTAGAGCCATGCCAGCTGGGACATCATAGACTCTGCCACTTACCAAATTTCAGGAAATTAATCACACTCTCTGACCCTCTTTTACTTCCGCATATTATTAAAATGATAAATTCTAGGTTCCAGCATTGCCCTAACTGTGCAAATTAGTGAAAGTATTTAAATTATCTGATACATAGAAATCTGTCTCCCCCCCACCCCCCCACCCCCCCACTGTCCTGTCCTGGGCCAGCCTAGCATTTTGGGTTTTTTGTTTTTGTTTTTTTGTTGGTTGGTTGGTTTTGTTTATTTATTTGTTTTGGTTTGGTTTTTCTAGACAGTTTCTCTGTGACATTTTGGGTTTTTGTTGTTGTTGTTGCTGCTGCTGCTGTTGTTTTATGGGTTGTTTTTGCAGAGTGTACTGACATGTTTTTATTCTCAGTAATTTCTTTAAACTTCAGGGTTAGATCTAAAGATTATTATTGTCTCCCTCAGATGCCACAGGGAATGGCTGATGTTTAATAGAATCTCATTCCTCCGCCAAGATGCCCTGCAGGAATGTACCTGGGTGCAGCCATCAGCCCTAGCTGTTCCACACTCACCTTGGGTAGGAAGGAGGACAGGCGGTTCCCTTGAGCCAGTCACACACACAGGGAATCAGATGATCGGAGACCAACTCAGCTTTGGCTTCCTGTCAGTGTGTCTGCCTCCAGCATCTACTCTCTCCCTCACAGACCAAATGTGCCACAGTGGGAAATTGTTCCTAAAGAAACTCGCAGGCCCTTGAGCAAAAGGTTGATCCCATTACCCATCAGTCTTCATTATAATAAGAAATTAGAGCTGAGAAGTCCCCACAGAGAACACAGTACTGCCTCCTCCCCTCTCCTGAAGAGGGTCACCCCCAAAATTACCCTCTACAAAACTTAGATAATTACAAATCTTACATTAAAAATCTCCATTTAAGAAATCCAGTTCTAGATTTATTCCCTGGTGTCTCCTATCATTCTCTGCTATTTGATACACCTGAAAGAGCCTGGTACAGATACTAGAAGAACTCCTGGTTTACAGGAGCAGATAGCCAGTTTCACACTGCAGAATACAGTAGTGAACACATGCAGGTCACTTGTGAACTGCTGTCTCCAAACCTCTGAGCACTGGAGAAAATCAAATATGCTTATCAAAGTTTCCATATTAATAGCATCAGAATCTCTGGAGAACTGATATAAATGTCAGCTTTTGGACCATTGATAACCTGCTGGTTCTAAAGTTGTGGGGGAGAAGGCAACACGCCTATGTTTTAACAAGCTGCCCAGATGATGCCCATGCACAATTCAGCATGAGGCGCACCAGACTAGATCAGAGATTTCCATTTCCAACAGTGACTCGAGCAATTGGCTTATATGACATAAAAACAACTGCCAAAAGGGCATGTTGAAACAGTCAGGGACTACACAAAAGAGGTAGAAAATTATCAGATGCTGGACCAAGCAGGATTCATGCCCTTTGTGCTTTTGTGGAAGGCTGAGTCAGGTACCTAGACCTCACATGAAACAGCAGAGTTGTAGTAAGAAGCTGCAGACACATTCTTCTTGTAGATGCTGGCCAGCTGTGCCCTTCTGAGCATCTCCATCATCCTGATGTGCAGAGATGACTGGGAGAGTTATAGCAGGTGAACTCAGGTACTGGTCGGTAAGGACCAGATACTCTCTGCAAGTCTGAACACATCATGTTCAGTAATGCTGAGTGGACACTGTACACAAATTTCAGAATCCTTATTTACATGAAACAACCTGAATGGAAACTGTTGACAAGAACTTGTCCTATTTAAGATGCCCCTTTTCCTTGGATTGAGTAGCTGCTGAGCTTCTTGCTCATGGCCAGAGCTATGTCTCCCATATTGCTCAAGCAGATGCCCTAATAATGAGGCTTGCTTCTATTTCCCTAGGTCCAGACTCACTTCTATCATGTTATAGAGAGAAGAACTCTTCTCCAATGATGATGTGGGATCTTTGACTGTCTTAGCCAGAAAGTGAAGCACAGTCCTTCACAACTTTGGGGTTCCCCTAGTGGCAAACAGCCTGGGATATTTGGAACTCTCTGTATCCTAAAAGAGAAGTTTGGATTAAGCAGATTATACTCTCCAGCAAACATTGCTAAAGAAAAATAATAAAATGAGGATACACAGGCCTTCCACTCAGCTTTAACAGACAGAGCTATGTAGTATCCCAGAAGCCCTTGTGTGGCTTACCCATTTCATTACCCTTTCAGAGAAATTTTATATTAACCACTCCTTTCTGTTTTTATAGATTCTGATATTTATCTACATTGCCTTAAAAACAGATTTATATTTGCTCTTCTTTGGTTTTACATAAATTGCATAAATTGTTCCGTTTGCTGGTGGTGCTTTAACCATTAATGCATGTATTTTCTCATGAACTTTCTCCATAGCATTTCAGGATGTGTACTGATGAAATGAACTGCTAAACCATACCATATTCTCATTTTTCAGGTTCACTGTAAAATAAGCAACTCTTTATGTATAAATGGAATTAGATGATAATCAATAATGATGAGGATATGTAGCAGAAGAGATTCTCATCTACTTCCAGGAGTGGTATATATTTTTATATAGAACCACTCCATAAAAAATGTATAAATATATTCCATAATCAGGAATCATGCTTAGATAAAAGGATAGTGAATATGGCATTCTACAAATCCTTAGACGGTGCTTCTGGAAGTCACATTAGGATATGAAAGCAAATTTGCATCTGAGTTAGGGGTTCTCCACTGAACATAAAACATTCACAGTGGTTAATCCTATTTACAGTGGAAGAAGTCATTGTAATTATTCTTCTAGGTAACTGGCTGAGTCCTCATAGAACATGGATACATGGAGGTCAACTTGGTTCTCTGTTATAGACAGACAGAACGTTAAGAAAAACAGCTAAGCTATTGTTGATCACAGGAAAACTATATCGTCTACACCTTACATATCCTTCACCTCAAGTGCTCTAGCTATGTCTAATCTTGAGTTTTATGTGATCACAAAAGACTCACAATATTATCATTCTTTCAACCTGATTATCGAAGGAATCTGTACAAGGGTTCTTGTTAACACAAAGGAACTAATTAGTGTCATCCAATTACTGCACACTTTGAAAGATCCACCAACTTGATACATAGCACAACCTAAAGCCTGAAGGAAAGTCTAGGAAAATAATTTGGGGAGGGGATTTGAGAACGGAAAAAGCACCATGTGCATGTCCAGAACAGAGTGCATGCTCAGAAAAGATCTAAGAGACAAATGGCCACTGCTGACTGAGCGCTGAATGCAGAAAAGCAGCCTGTCACAGTGAAGGAGTGCCCCACATGAAGCTCTCCTGAACAGTCAGCAAGAGGTGATTTTTTTGTGTTCTTTTTGTTTCAGTGTTAACATCATGCGAGGAAATCCATGTCAAAATACTGTCTGCACACAAACTGAATGGTCAAATGCTATACTGACAAAACCAGAAAGAAGTCACTCAGCCTGTACAAAAATAGTTTGGAAAGCTCAAACAAGGGGGGTTAGAAAGATTCTCTGGGGTTAAAAGCACTTGTTGCTCTCGCAGAAAATCCCAGTTCCATTTCAGGCAAACACACATGGTGGCTCACAGCCATCCATAGCTACAGTTACAGGGCATTCAAAGCTCTCTTCTGTCATCTGTGGATACCAGGCACACATGGGGAACACAAATGTACATGTACACAAAACATTCACGCATGTAAAGGATAATTAAAATAAATAATTTCTAAAAACTTAAAGAGATGGATAATTTTACCTTTAAATAACTAAAAGTAACAATCTTTAAAGAAAGTAAATCTGAGCCGGGAGGTGGTGGCGCACGCCTTTAATCCCAGCACTTGGGAGGCAGAGGCAGGCGGATCTTTGTGAGTTCGAGGCCAGCCTGGTCTACAAAGTGAGTCCAGGACAGCCAGAGATATTCAGAGAAACCCTGTCTCGAAAAACCAAAAAAAAAAAATAAATAAACCAAAAAAAAAAAAAAGAAAGCAAATCTGACTTTTAGGGTTTCTATGTCCTACAGTTCAAATTCCTACAATAGTGCCAAAAGATTACATGTGCAGAGTGAAATAGTAAACAGTACTTTATTTTTCTAATTTGAAGAAAATTTTTGAAGAAATTGATAGAAACCATCCTTAAAGAACTCTCATGTGACTAATGAATTGAGGAGGGCTGATACGTGGAGGCACCCCACAACGGAGGTGTGGGGTGAGTGGGACAGAGGGTAGAGGGTGGGAAAGTGGGATCTGGAGGGGATGGAGAGAGGGGGCTGTAATGGAGATGCAACTTGAAGTAATAACTAAAAAGAAAAAAAGAAGCATAAACACTGGCCTTGCATAACAAAATTTTAAGATGACTCTGAAACATATACAAAAAAGTGACAGGAAGAAGGGAAAGAAATGAGGCACAGGCAGTCATGAGTGATGTGAGAATGTAGCTAAAGAGGAAAATACAAAATAAAACCATGTAGAAATATTGGAATTGAGAATCATAAAAACTGAAGGGGAAATTTTATTAGAAAGATTCAATGGCCAAAGTCAATGGGAAAAATAAAAGATAAGTGTGCCTGAATTAAGGACAGGACAGTTGACACTAACGCCTGAGAAACACAAGAAAAAATAATAAGGAAAGTTCATAAGCCCTTAGCAGCTCATATATAAAGACAATTAGAGAAAAAAAAAGGGAGAAAGGAAGAAAGACAAATAGTATTTTGTTACCGATCTTTTAAATTATTATTTAACATTTATTTATTACTAAATTCACTTATAACAAACACCAACAATTTCTTAACTACTAATCCTATAAATTCCTACAACCCTTTAACCTATCCACTAAACCTATTGATAATTATATTTCTAACCTTTTAGAATGATACAGTCTCTGGGGCAGGTCCTCAGTCGTCAGGAACACAGTCTTTGTTGTAGATTCTTTAACGCACTTAGCAGTCCTTTTTCTGGATCTCTCAGATGCAGGTTCGTCAGGGTAAGTTGGTTATTGCAGTCTCACCTTAAATAAGGCTTCATGCTTTCTTCTCTGTGGGAGACCCCAGCTGTCTGCAGGCCAACTTACTTCTTTTGAATCAGGAACTCAGCTGCTCGGCCTCAGTCCTTAAAGCCAGGCACAGTTTCCCCTAGGCCACTGATCGGACAGATCAAACCCCTCCAGGCAAAAGCTGAGCCACAGGGTCCAGTTCTTGGCCTTTTGGTGTCTTGCTCAGGCTTTCTTTGCTCACCGGCTTCTTTCTGCTTCAGGGAGAGAGCTGGCCATCAATGGCCAGCCCTTTTTTCAGCAGGACTCTTGGAGCTCTCTAGCATCAGGGGCCTCTTCCCTTTCTGGGCCTCTTCCCTTTCTGGGCTCCATGCACTGTCCTTAAATAGGAGGAACTCTGTTTCAGCTTACTTTGGGCTCCGCCCACTTAGCAGCTGAAAACAATGTCAGGCCAGATACTTTGTTTCTTCAAATCCATTAAGTCTTTCCTGTTTTTCCTGACTTCAACCTTGTTTTTCAGTCTATTGAGTCTTTCCTGTTTTTCCTGACTTCAACCTTGTTTTTCAGTCTATTAAGTCTTTCCTGACTTCATGCTGATAATGCTCTTCATGTCCCAAATTAAGAGACAGTATCAGAAACCCCTATATATTTTCTAAATCTAATTTATCTAACCCCTACAGTATTTTAAAATTAGGACAAAAGTTCATAATATTTTATGAAATACATAAATATATAAACCCAAGAAGTTCAGTGTTAACAGAGATGAAGGTGAGTCATATATCAATCAAACTATCAAAGGCCATTTTTAAAAAAAGAGATTATTAGAAGCAAAAAGAGAGAAAAAGAGAGGGGCCTAGAGAGAGATGATTCAGTGGTTAAGAGTACTGATTGCTCTTCTAGAAGACCTGAGTTCAATTTGCAGCACCTACCTGGTGGAATACACAATCTGTAACTCCAATAATAGAAGATCTGAAACTCTCTTTTGTCCTCTATCCGCACTACATGCATGTTGATACACAGATATTGGATGCGAGCACGACACCCATATACATTAAATACACAAACACATACATACATACATACATACATACATACACACACACATACATACATACATACATACATTTTAAGAAATAAGCATCAAGAAAAAGCAGATCACCACATAAAAGGAATGCTGAGTTAAAAAAAAAAAACAACCAATTTAAATATATTGAGAGAAGCAAGAAGATAATGAGACTTCATTTTTAAGTAACTCAAGGGAGAAATGTCAACCAAGAGTTCAAAAGATAGTAAAACTATCCTTCAAAATTAAGGGGTTCCCCCAACAAATCAAAGTTGAGACTATCCTAAGTCATTAAATGGGAATTAAAGAAACATTAGAAAACAACTCAAAGCTACACAAGAAAACACATATTTCTGACAAAGGTAACGTCAATTCCTGTGTGATTTAGATGATGAATGAATAAAATAATTGAAAATTTGCATTATTGAACATAATGTATAAAAATGTAATTTGTGACAACAACATAGTGAGGATCAATGTATATGGCACATATATTCTGTTTATTATTAAAGTAGATATTGATTCATACCAGATTTCTACAAATTTAAGATTTTTTTGTAACCTACTATAATAAGCCATAATTATAATCCATGGTAACCACTAAACACATCTAAAATATACGCACAAGAAGAAATGAAAAGAGAATCAAAGTAGTATATTATAAAAAAATGAAGCAAACACAAAAACAGGTAGAATGAAGAAAATTAAGAACAAAAGAGATAAAAGATGGAAAACTCTAGTAGGAAAGTACATTCTTTATCTGAATGATTATTTCATATGCATGAAAGGATTAAGTTCTCCAATCACACTGTGAAACTTAATAAAACAGCATTTTTTAAAACAACTGAATTAATGCTGTCTACAGGAAATGTAATTTTGACTCAAGAAGAATGTTCTCTTCCCTCCAAAACAAAAACAAAAACAAAAAAAAGAGTGTCTCAGAAAGGTACATCTCAATTCAAATATATTGACAAGTGTGATCAGAGAGAGGTAATGAGGGCCAAAGGTCTCTGCCCTGTGAATGGACTAACACCAGTTACAAACAGGCTTGAAACTGAAAGTTTGATTTCTTCACTTTTCTTTTGCTCCTCTGCTTTCTGTCATGGGATGACAGCAAAGACATAAAAAGTCTTGCTAGATGTCAACTGCTCATCTCAGACTTCTAATCCTCATGACTATGAGAACTAAATCTGCATTCACTATAAACTGTACAGTCTGCTGTATGCTGGTACAGCAGCACAAAATGGACCAAGACAGAAATTGGGTATTGAAAAGATGAGCTATAGCAGATAATAGAAAATGTTGAAAGCAGTTTTGAAATGAATGATTATAGGCTGGAAGAATTTAGAGGAATAGGCTAGAAAAAAACCTCAATAGCTGTGAATGGAGCATCAAGAGCAATTCTGCTAAGGACTTGAAAAAAATATATATAAGAGAAGCCCAGAACATCTCTGAGATTGCTTAAGTGGTCACAATCAGAAATGGACATTGTAAAAGTCATTGTGATGAAGACTTGGATGAAATGGAACAGGAAGTTATTGCGAAATTGAGTAAAGGCTGTCCTTGTTATGTGGAACTTGGAAAAACTGTGTCTGGGTCCTAAGACTTCTTGGGAAGCAGAACTCAATAGTGACAGACTAGAATATCTGGCAGAAGAATCTACACTGAAAACTATTTAAGGAAAGAGAATTGCTACATATGGCTGTGTACAGTAAAAGGAAAGGTGACACATTACTTAAAAATTGAATATATGGCATTAAGTGTTTTGATTCTGTTCTACTTTTAATAAACTAGCTGAAGACATTATTTGTAGTGTTAAATAGATTTTATAACCAATCCAGGATGTGGCTAAGTTTGTATTATTATGATCATTTGATAAGATCTTGATATCTCTGTGTTTGAATGTCAACATTTTACACATAAGCATAAGAAAGAAGGATGGACTAAATGATTTTGAAAGCTTATCCTGACCAAGTAAAAAATACAAAAGCATCCCCAGAAAAGAATACAAAAGACATTACCATTTAACTGCTTATTAAACATACTGGTATGCCTAAATGTTATATTCCTTAAACCAATGGGAAAGTGACCATGAAAGCATTTTGAAAATCTTATTTACCCTTATACTTGTTTGTGTGTGGGCTGGATTTCATGTTGTATGTGTACAAGTGGAGCTTAATGTTCAGTGTCTTCCTCTATTGCTTTCAGACTTCTCCATTTATTTATGCATTTATGCATTTATTGATCTTGTTATAGTATCTCTCACTAAATCTAAATCTAAAGCTTATGGTTGACTAAACTTGGTAGCCAGGGAGCCCTTGAGATCCTCCTTTCTCTGTTATCTACTACTGAGATTATAGGTACATACCTTCATACTTGGCTTTACTAGGTACTGGGGAATCTAAACTAAAGTTCTCATTTATGGATGATGTTGAGACATTATTCAATTCTCTTTTTTTAAGAAATAACTGAAGCAAGTTATAGCTATGGACTCATGGTTTCTATAGATTCCTCCATGGAACCTTCACATTCACCTCTGGGGCTGTCTCCTAACTCTGCTCCCCATAGTCCAGTACATAACTCTTCTCTGTTCCTACCCATGGCTTACACCAGCCAAGATTAGCCTTTTGCTTCAGCCTTAGAGGGTATAAGTCATCAGTGTTGGTGACATCAATGGGCTTGACTAGGCAGACTATGGAGCCAGCTGAGGCAACAGATATATATCAAAGTATAGGATATTATGACAGCCTAAGCAAGGTATACTGTAAGGGTGAACTTACCATAGATAACTTGGAACATTTATCATAGACAACGTAGAACATTTCCCACTCTCTTTATTCATATTTAATATAGTACCTGAAAACTTAACTAGAACGATAAGACAAGAGAAGGAAATAAAAAGATACAAATGAAAGAAAATGAAGAAGTAAAATTCAGATGATATGATTCTATGTGTAAGAGAACCTGAGACTTTATCTATCATCAACTTTCATACCAAATAAACACTTTCAGAAAAATAAAAATTTGTAAAATCAACTCACAAAAAATCATTATTCTTACTATATACCAATGACAAATACACTAAAAAAGAAATAAAGGAAACTATTCAATACACACACACACACACACACACACACACACACACACACACACACTTGAAAAAAAAAACTCAACAAGGAAATGAAGACCCTTAAAATGAAAACTTTAAGACACTTAAGAAAGAAATTGAGGAAGAAAATACAAAGTAAAAAGACCTCATATGCTGTTGAGTTAGAAGAATTATTCTCATGAAAATTGTCATCCTGCCAAAGTCAATCAACAAACTCAATTCACTCTCAATCAAATTCCAAGGTTATTCTTCAGAAACATAGAAAAACAAAGCTGAGATTTCAATAGAGGCACAGAAAAATAAGGATAGTCAAGGAAATCTTGAACAACAACAAAAAGAATACTGTAGGAGGTATCACTATAGTTGATTTCAAATTATTCTACAGAACCATAGTATTAAAACCATCATGGTACCAACATAAAAACAGACACACAGAACAATGCAATAGAATGGAGGACCCAAATAATTAGTCTATGATTTCTGATTTTTGACAAAACTAAAAAACAAACAACAATGAAACATTTTTAAAATATACATTTGAGCCGGGCGTGGTGGCTCACGCCTTTAATCCCAGCACTTGGGAGGCAGAGGCAGGTGGATCTCTGTGAGTTCGAGGCCAGCCTGGTCTACAAAGCAAGTCCAGGACAGCCAGGGCTGTTACACAGAGAAACCCTGTCTCGAAAAACCAAAAAAAAAAAAAAAAAAATATATATATATATATATATATATATATATACATTTGAGAAAAGACAGCATCTTCGACAAACAATGCTGAAAAACCTGAATTTCAATCTTCAGGAAAATGAAACTGGACACTTATTGCTTACCTTGCACAAATCTAAAGAATCAAAACCTAACTATAAAGCCTGGCACACAGAAACTGATAGGGAATAAAGTAGGTTTGTGTGTCAACTTACAATGACAATGGGTACTTTCTAATAGGATTCCTGTAGTGCAGAAAGAAAGGCTGAGGAATGACAAGTGGGATCTCACAACACTAAAAAGCATCTGTACCTCAAAGGGTCAATGTCTAGAATATACAAAGAGCTCAAATCTCTGAGCATAAAGAAATAAATACAAATAAAAAATGGGCTCTGGAACTGAATAAAAAGTTTTCAAAAATTACAAATACCTTACTAGCAATTTTAAAAGTGTTAAGCATCTTTGAACATCAGGAAAATACACATTTACATCATATGAATGTGTCATTACAACACAGTCAGAATGACTATCATCAGAAACATAAATGATTACAAATCCCAGTGTAGATAGTAGGAGTGTAAATTAGTACAAACACCTTAGAAAATTAGTTGGGAGGTTTATCCAAAAAGCCTAAAGATAGTACTACCATATGACCCTAGATTACAGCTCCTTGCCACATATCCAATGGATTGTATATTCTACAGCAGAAATAGCTGAAGATTCATACCCATTGCTGTTCTTTCTACAACTCTAGGAAATAAAATCAACTTAGGTGATCATGAACTAATAGATGTATAAGTAAAGTATCAGACAAATACACAATTCAATATCACTCAGCTGTAAGAAAAAACAAAATTAAAATATATGAGAAAATGGTACTAGAAAAAGCATTATACTGAGTGAAGTCATTCAGTCTCAGAAAAACAAATACAACATGTTCCCTTTCACATGTGGATCTAGCTTTGAATCTCATATATGTTTAATTGGAAGTATATGCAAGAGTCATGCAATTAGAAAGAGGTCCTTCTGGAAAAAGCCACTGGGGGAGGGAGAGGAAGTGGTAATATATAGGTAAAACAAATATGGGGTGGAGAAACACTAGGACTAAGGCTTTACTAAAATAAAGAGTTATCCAAAACCTATGATCTTGCAACCCAAGGAAGAATCATAATTAAAAGGGTAGTAGACTACAAGTAATATGAAAGAACTGGGTAATACTCCACATCAAATTTTAAGTGGAGATGAAGATAGATGGTAGAGGACAGCAGGGTGTAGGGGGTGGCTTAACCAAAACTAAGGTGCATGAGGAATCCTTACGCAAACACAGAAGTTTATATGCTAGTAAAAATATAATATAAAAAGGAGCATTTGATCTTAAGTACCCAGCATGAGTAGGTAATACAGATACCATAAGATATGATTATTTAACAACAATCTAGGTAACAAGTACAGGGAAACCTTCTTATGAATTATGGATCAAGGGGACTTCAGAGACACACAAAACCTACTGCTATTTCCCAGGGTTTTCCTTCATAACTGAATTATAAAGTCATATCTGAGTTAGATAATAAGACTGTACTTTCCCCTCTTGAATTTCTACTGGGATATATTGAATTAAATTAAAGAAATCTCTGAGGAGGATACAAGTTAGAGGGGTAGTATAATGGCACACATTCAACCTGTAGCTAAAAAAAAAAAAAAAAATACATGTTTGAAAACTTAGTTGCTACCACATTGCTAAGAGGTAACATCTTTAAAGAATGATTAGGACATTAGTACTCCACCTTAATGAACAAAATAATACCAATTATAAAAGAGATCACTAGTTCTAATATGATCTATTGCTCTCTAGTGTTTGTTCTATAATTCTTTCCATCTCTTTCCATGGGGTGACACAATAAGGTGCCAACCAGATGACATCTCCTTAATCTCAGACACTTAATTTTCCAGAACCATATAAAATACATTACTGTTCATTATAAATTACTAATCCCATTCTATTCTGTTGTAGAGGTAGAAAATAGACAAAGACAAGCAGAAATATGTTGAAAGTGAAAAGGTGTGAAATATATTACATGCATATGACAGCTAAATGAGTCTTAGAGTAGCTGTGTCAACTCCAAATATAATAGGCTTTAAGTAAAATACTACTCCATGGCACAAAGTACATTGTATGTCCTTTTTTGTTTATTTTTTATTTCTTCAAGTTACATCTCAATCACAATCCCCTCCCTACTCCCACCTCCAGTCCTACCCTCCCACCCTCTTCCCCCTAAACCCCCATCCCCTTCTGTTTTTTCTAAGTTTAAGGTATATCTTTTCCCCCCAACAGCTCCCTCTTTCAGTCCAACAAATGGCTCTTTCTCTTTTTTTTTTAAATACTTTATTTTTTTTCTTCAAGTTACATCTCAGTAACAAACCCCTCCCTATTCCCCCTTCCCAACCCGCCCTTCCACCCTCTTCCCTCCAGAGGTTTCCCCTTTCAGTCCAACAGCTGGTTCCTTCTCTTATAACAGTAAGTATTATACAAAACAATAGATATAAATATGCCACATTTATGAGAGTAAATTGGCCCAGTATACCTTCCCAATGTCCAGTTTATACATATTTGGCCCCTGACTTTAACATTCTACTATCTAACCAACTCCATGAGTTTAAAGGTCTATATGTGACTCAACATTCATACTATCTTGCAACACACTTTTAAGAGTATCTTCTTAGATCTATAACACCCTCTTGATTCCTAAACAGTTCAAAATTTAACTATGAGACTCTAGCTGTCTATTCTTCAACCACCTCAGAGACCTGCGAGGAATAAACATATTTGCTTATATAGGAAGTGCAGGGCCTGCAGCTTCCAAAGGTAAGAAAGAACATACCAATGACTGCCTGGACAATTCCCATTTGATTCTGCCTGGCAGACTTCCTCAATAGCTGTCTCCATCGGGGGCCTGCAACCACCACAGCAATCCAATGTCACTGGGACCGCTCAGCTCTACACAATGCCCTGACAGGAACCTTAGTGAAACCTGCAAGATCAGCTTCTGCCTACAAACCCCTTAGGTCATCTAAACAGCTGAGAACAGAAGGACTGAACATAAAAGGTGTGTACTAACATTTTTAATCATTTTTCCCATTTGGGTTCGGGCCCCAAACAGGTCTACTACGACCCAAATCAGCAGGAAGTCACTTTAAGAGAGCGACGTCCCATGCCCAGAGGGTGGGGAGGGTGTTTCTCCGCCCTTCTTTTTGGTTATTTGAAGGATAACTGAAAACTCTGTTATGTAGGGGAAGAGACTACAAGCTGATAAATGGTCCTGTCTTAATGGGTTATGGAGGTTAGCCCCAGGGAATTCCTACTTTTCCTTTTCTGTATCCTTCTTCTTCTCCTATGTAGGAGTGCATGGGCTTGAGAAAAATGAGATATAGACATAGCACAGGAAGGTCCAAGAAGAAGGGACAGATTATTGAAGATTGATGCTGGAATGGCTCTTTCTCTTATAACAATAAATACAATACAAAACAACAGAAATAATTAGGCCACAATTATGAGAGTTATAGGACTTATCATACATTCCCAGTGTCCAGTCCATACGTATTTGGCATCTGACTTTAACATTCTACTATCTAACCATCTCCATGAGTTTAAAGTTCTATATACATCTCAGCTTCCATCCTAACTTACATCACAATTTATAAAAATATCTTCTTAGATCCAGAACACCCTTAATCAGACAAAGATATCTGATTATACAGGAGGTGCAGGGTCAGCAGCTTCCAAAACTAAGAAATGTCTGCCTGGACAGTTCCCAATTTCTCTCCATACATTACAGCATCAATCTTCAGCTGTTTGGCCCCGTTTCTCTGACAGACATTGATTGTAAAGCAGTAATTATGAAGGACTTGCCTACCCTGTCTTGGCAGAGCTAGTGTGTCAACTTACCTGCTTCCAAGTTTTGTCTTGTTTGGACAGCATTCTGTCTACAGTTGAAGCAAGGGATTTTAATTGAATGTCTTTTAAGGGGCCAGTTTATCAAGAAGCCATAATGATTACAAAATGCATGCACCAAAGCACAGGATATCAACAAAGATGAAGTAAACAACAAAACGAATGGAAGATATGAGACCTCAATTGTCCTGTAATATTTGTAGATTTTAATACACCACCTTTAATGATGGGTATAACATAGAGAATGAAGGTAAATAAAGTTACAGAGGATATTAACAATTGTACAAATCAATTAAATGTGACAGATATATAAGACACTCAGGTTAAAAGTAGCAGAAGACACATTTCCAAGTGTTCATAGAAAATTTTCCAGAACAGATGTTATATTTGTCCACAAACAAGATCTAGTGAATTAAAGAGTAACATTATCCTAACATAATAAATATGAGTAAGTATTGGACAGTTTTTTATATTAAAAGTCACAAAGTGATGAGAATTTAAAAATACACCCTTAAGCAAGCAGTGGGTAAAAGAGAATTCCCAGTGGAAAGTTAGAAAATCCAAAGAACAAAAATAACATAATAAAGCTAGAGGAATGCATCAAAGAAGCCTCACAATTGCAAAACACATGGATAAAGTAGTATGTGCCTGCAATTCCATCAATCCAAGAGGCAAAGGCAGAACTATCAAGAGTTTGAGGCTAACCTGGGCTACAAAAGAGTTCCTGTTATAAAATAAAACAAAAACAAACAAGCAAAAATAGTGCATATGTCCTCACAGCAGAATCCATGCCTGCCATAGATTTAAAATGCTTCATAAAATACAACAATCTATATTTAAATCTAGGACTATTAAAAGGATTATATACTACGAGCCAAGTGGGATTTTTTCTAGAAATGCAAGAGTAGTTTAGCATAAGATAACTAATTAATACAATATATTATTCAAATGAATGAAGGGGAAATAGTCATTTCAATTAATGGAGAAAAGTTATTTTGAAAAATCCAATACCTTTACATTGTTTTCATAAAGATTTACATTGTTCCTTGGTTTCGTGTGTGTGTGTGTTTGTGTGTGTGTGTGTGTGTGTGTGTGTGTGTGTACATGAATGTTGCTGCCTATAGAGGTTAGAAGATATCATTGGATCCTCTATAGTTGGATTTACATTGGCTACATTGGCCTGATGTGGGTAATGGTAACTGAACTTCAGTTCTCTACAAAAATATAGAAAATTCTTCACTATTTAGCCATCACTCTAGTCCCAGATACTGTGATTTTAAAAAAGCACACAGGTGTTTCTTGATACTATGCTGCAATTACAGACAGGAGCCTAGCATAACTGTCCTCTGAGAAGCTCCATGCAGCAGAGGATCCAAAAAGAAGCTGAGACTCACTCCCAAACATGAGGCAGAACACGGGGGACCTTGTGGAAGAACAGGGGAGGGGAGGATAGAAAGATTCAGAGGAAACAAGAACTCTACAAGAAGATCAGCACAGTCTACTAACCTAGGTCCAAGGGCCCTCACAGAGTCTGAACCACCATTTAAAGGGCATGCAAAAACTGGACATAGGCCCCATTGTAGAAAAAATAACTAATTAAATGATTTAACTAGTATTTATATTATCTTTAATTGATTCATCAGTGTTAATCCTTAACCCACCATTATAAATGAATACACACGGACCCCATGTGGATTTTAAGAAGCCTAGGCCTGAATTGTACAATCCTAGCCCATCTAAGCTAGCTCATAATTCGATTACCCAAATATAACCCCATATATATGTACCTTCCTTTAGACTATTATTCTCTATGCTAAGCTGATGTTCCAGACCATGTGGAAGGATCTTCTTTAATCAACCCCATGGCATGTCCTCCTTGTTTGCTCCTGGCTTTTCCCCAGCAAGCTTCTTCTTCCCAAGATGCTCTCTCTCTCTCTCTCCAAAGCCGGCACACCTTAGTCCTGCCTACCTCCATCTTTGCCCAATGTCCAGGCCACAGAATTTATTTAACCAATCAGAGTCAAAGTAAGTAACAGACAGCAAGTAGGACCAATCAACATTTAGAATGCTTGACACCACCCCATCATTTCCTTCCTTTTGTCTAATAAAAAGGCTAAAAAATTTTTAACTCATATAGTAAAAACAATAAGAACAAATATGAAACAATCAAGAAAACCATATATAAAAGGTACACATATAATGTTTAGCCTATTTGTATCAGGCAATCTTGAAGTCGAAAAAAATCATCTATCTTGGTGTTTCTGAACCTAAATAATTTTATCACATATGTCTTCAACCCCATCAAAGACATAAGAAGGGATAAAGTCATTATTTGAGTGAATAAGAAGCATAGAAGAGCAACTTCCAAAAGAAAAAAAATGACAGTTTGCTGCCAAACAGTCCCAAATATCTCTCGATACCATTGGAGCATCATCTTCAGCCTTTTGACCAAGCATATCTCACAGACATAATTGTACAACATGAAATAAGGATTTTCCCATTCTGTCTCTGCAGAATCAGGACATCAACTTACCGGCATTTAAGCTCTGGTCCATCTTTGGACTGTATATAGTCTTGAGAGAGCAGGGGCATTTTTTTCCAGTAGGAATTATCCCCTGATGGGAGATTTCTTTTTGATGCTCATTATTTTCTTCCAAGTCAAGTGGGAGCTGTCAGGAGCTGACTCTCTTAAGTCAAACAATTCTCAAAATAATAAAAACATCTTTAAATGCCATTTTCTGTACATCTCTGAGGGTTTTGAAGACATCTATTGATTTATAATTCTATCTATCATCTTTGAACAAGCAAATTGTAAAATTCTGTCAAAATTAATCTTATGTTTTAATCAATATATAAAATTCTATACTAATGTGTCAAAAGATAACCTTATTTTAAGAATAACAATAGTTTTAAGTTTCAGAGCAGATTCAATAATCTATTCTTATATCTTATCATTTCTATATTATGTACATATATTCCCCTTCTTTTTCTTGTTAAGTCCTTTTCCCTATATAAGAGAGAAAGAAGGATGGAGAAAAGAAAAAGAAATAGAAAAGTCCTTTTGTCTAACCTCCTATACCTTACTTAATAAGACCATTTAATAATTTGTAACCAATCCTCCTAAACAACATCTATAGCATATCAAATGACAAAAAAATATCACTCACCCCACCTTTTGGGAATGGGGCATCGCTCTCTTAAAATTGCTTCCTGCTGAATTGGAATGTAGAAAACCTGTTTGGGGGCCCAAATAAAATGGAAAAAATGGTTAACTAATTTAATAGTAATATTTGTTGTCCAGTCTCTATGTGCTCAGCAATTTGAATCTCCTGAGCAGTTTGTAGTCCAAAGTTGAACTTTGGGTGGGAAAGTTCAGGGCTTCATTGAAGTCCTGGCTGGAACAGTCTGTGAGCTGGACTACCTGGGCTTGTCTTGTCTTCATTGGTGTTTGGTCCCTTTGCTTTGAAGATATATAATTTCTCACAATTAATATATCTCTCTATTTTTTCTTTTGAGACAGGATTTTTCTGTATATTCTTGGAATATTTTTGTAGACTAGGCTAACCTTGGTGAAAGTCAGAGATCCACCTGTCTTTGTTTTCCAAATTGTGGGATTAAAGGCATGTAGCATCACACCCAATGAATAACCTATCTCCCTTAGGCCTAATATCTCTCTTGAAACTAGTTTTCCAGTGGGAACCCCACATCTAAGGAGACTGGCTTGTGACCCCTTTCTCTTTATATCTTTAAAAAATCTCTTATATTTTAGCATTGCTAAATAACAAAACTATCCTTTTTACCCCCAATATAGAAAATTCAAAGATGTCTAATCAAAAATCAAGCAAAGAAACAACATTCCAAAAGCCTTGGTCTAATTGTCATTCCATGTTGTAATTAAAGTTCTGTTTATTATTCCTGAAATCTAGCTTGACTGTATATCCTTGGTGAGCCTTTCCCAGATAGTCTTGATAAACACCTAGTAGTAATCAGGCATTTGTGAGCTCATGCTGTCATCAATTTCTTTTGTATCAGGTTGGGCCTCCTTCCTTCCCCCATTGTTATTGTCAGCAACTTAGCATTCCATCTGTAAACTCTCTGCCTTACAGATATTCTTAAGCCTATCCTAGTCAAATCTTTCTCAAAAAGTATACATAGAACCACAATTGTCAGTGTAAAGATCATCTGTATGTTAAGAAAAACAAACTCAATTGGACTCCAAACATATTGAGACATTATGAATTCCTCCATTTTAATTTAGGCAGTTAATTCCACTCTCAACTCTGTTTAGAAGGCTGCCAGTTATTTAGCATGTGAAGAGAGCTAAGCTTTCCATTTTTGTTGTAAGGCAGTAACTTTTATTAAGGGAGCCACTCCTTTGAAATGTATTTGGGTTTGGCTCCCTGTTCTTTGGCTAGGAAATTATCTCTCATCTGGGCCTTCTCAGGCTGTAAGCATGGATTCTAATTGTCATACACTGGGCACCATATGTTGAAAAACATAGCCAATTAAACTATTTACTAGTATTTATATTATCATTAATTGATTCAGCAGTGTTAATCCTTAACCCACCATTATAAATGAATAAACAAAGACACCACGTGGATTTTAACAAGCCTAGGCCTGAGTAGTATAATCCTAGCCCATCTAAGCCTGCTCATAATTCTATTACCCAAATATAACCCCATATATACATACGTCCCTTTGGACTATTATTCTCCATGCTAAGCCAATGTTCCAGGACACTTGGAAGGATCTTCTTTAATCTGCCCCGTGGTGTGTCCTCCTTGTCTTCCCTGGCAACCTTCTTATTCCCAAGATGCTCTCTCTCTCTCTCTCTCTCTCTCTCTCTCTCTCTCTCTCTCTCTAAAAGCCGGTGCACCTTAGTCCTGCCTACCTCTGTCTTTGACCAATCTTCAGGCCTCAGCATTTATTTAACCAATCAGAGACAATTAAGTAACAGACAGCAAACAGGACCAATCAACATTTAGAATGCTTAACACCACCCCATCACACCATACACATGGTAACTGATGGGCAGGTTGGTCATAATGTGGGCCTCTAGAACGTGGAGAGGGGGCTGTCTCTGGCAAGGACTATGAGGCCTGCTTTTTGATCACTTCCCTCAATGGGGCTGTGGTGCCTGACTTCAATGGAGAGGAAGCACTCAGATCTAATGCTGGGATTTGATATGGTGTGGTGGGATGGTAGTTGGAAGGGAGTGGGTGGCAGGGAGTGGGCTCTCCTTTTCTGTGGAGAAAGGGAGGGAAGATGGAAGAAGAAGGATTTTGGGCAGGACCTAGAGGAGGGGAAGGAGGAGGCTACAACTGGGATGTAAAATGAAAAATTAAATTACATTAAAATTTTTAAAAAGCATACAGAAAAAAAACAGGAATGCAAAGGATTTTAATATTGTGCAACAGACTCCTAATAACCTATGCTTACAACACAGGCAATGGTAAAAGTTTATACAATCAGGAAAAAGTTAAGGATACTTGTTTTCAATGTTATTAATATTATTTCAAGTTGTACTAGAAGTTCAGTCCAGACTAATTTGGCAAGAAAAATAATCAACAAAAAATATATAAGCTGGAAAAGAAATCAAGTACCTTTAATTTCATGTGGAGGTGGAACAACCTTACATATATAAATGGAATCTATTAAAAGCTAACCAAAAAATTCAGAACATCTCAGGGTAGACATTATCAGCCTGTGTGTTTTATGTACAAGCATTGAAGAACCCCAAATGAAATTCACAAGATAATACCACCTGCAGTAGCATCCTTAGGAATGTTACCTCTGAACAAAAGCTGAACAAGGAGGCAAAAACGTGTATCACACATTGACACACTTCAGAGCTTTTATAAAGGAAACTAATACAAAGTATAAGATATAAAAGCATTAGATTCATAGATTAAAAATATTAATATTGTTACCCTCAAAACATTACCTAAAGTGACACACAAATTCAATGTAATTCCTGTTAACATTTCAACAGTCATTTGAGTGAGCTAACCCAGACCCAGAAAGATGCATATGGCACATATGCTCTTGTAATTGGATTTTAGCCATATAATACAAGATAACTATCCTACAACCAACAGACTGAAAGGAACAGGAACATAGACTTTGTTACCTGTTAGTGGAACACATTGTCCTAGTGGAGCTGCCTGTAGGCCCCCAGTGCAAGAGGGAGTTCTTAGCACTCATATGACTGCTAATGGGAGCTGATATGTAGAGGCACCCCACAGTGGAGGAGTAGGATAGGTGGGAGGGGGGAGAGGGTGGAGGGTAGGACTGGGAGGGGGGGAGGGAGGGGGCCGTGATGAAGGTGAAACTTGAAGTAATAAATAAAGACTAAAAAAAATTTGTTTTGACTAAGAGAGGCACTGGAGGAGACACTTGGGTCCCTTGCAAGAATTTCAACCCCCCCCCCACCCCACTACTGAATTATCTCAGCATGGAGAACCAGAGAACTCGAGATGATATATATTCAAGATGATCCTCTTGCTTCATCCTCTTGAGTGTTAGCTTTATAAGCATGAGCAAACATGCTTGTAAACAGATTTTTTTTTTTAATTTGTGGAGAATGTAATGTGCTTTGTTACTCCATGTACTTTATATATGTACTTCGTCTCTCACAGTGTTCTTACTTCTCTCCTGCTTCCTCTCTCATCCCCGACAACAGTCCTGGATCTACTTTCATGTTTTATGTATGAATTCTTTTAAAATCTACATTCTATATAAGAAAGAAACATATCTATGAATCTTGCTTCTTTTGCTGAATATAATTATCCTCACTTTCATCCATTTTCCTGTACATGATGTAATTTTACACTTATTTATGGCTGAATAAAACTTCATTGTGATACTTTACCACATTTTAATCTATTCATCTTGTTTACCAGAATCATCTAGGCCGATTCCATATCTTGGATGTTGTGAATAGTGTCACAATAAAATGATTCTACAGGAACCTCCCAATAACCATTCTTAAAGAAATGAACCAGGCAGCCTTCAAAAGCAGTTTTCAAGACATCCTAAATGGTTAAAGTAAATCAAGGCAAAAAATTAAAAGCTTCCTCACTCTTATGTCCCTAGTTCAAAATTAATGTCTAAGCTATATAAATGAAATAGTGAAGTACTGGAATAAAGGTACATACAGAGCATAAAAGAAACTCAAGTCATTAACCTAGACATGTATGGACATAAATATTTGTTCAAAAACCAAGACCCTGAATGGAGGAAGGATGTCTCTGTAATAATTAATAATGGAACAATTTGAATAACATCATTAAAATGAACCAGGTTTTACAACATGTGACATCATATGCAAAAATTAATTAAACATACATCAATAAAATTATAACAGTACTCTTCAATTAAATTTTTATGGCTTCTTATTTGGTAATGAATTCTTAGATATGACACCAAGTTCACGAAAATGCAAATGAACAGGACATTATCAAGAAATTTTTTTGTATATAAACCAACATGTATCTAAGCCAGGCCTGGTGTCACAGATCTGCAATCCCCTTTACTTGGGATATTGAAAGAGGCAGTCAGCAAATGCAAGAATAACTTGGGCATCTGAGTAAGACTTTGAAAACTTGTCTCAAAGTAATAACTTTTTTAAAAAATTGTGTACCTGGCATACAGCCCTATGTTAGAGTTAAATCATGTGTTTGCGTGTGTATGTATGTGTGCATCAATTCAAAAGACAGTGTAGGGTGGAGAGGTGGCTCAGCCATTAAAGGATAGGCTCACAACCAAAAACATAAGACAGTGTAGGAAAGACAGGTGAATGATCTGCCTTACGGCTGAACTGTCCCACTCCCCAGACTCAGTACCTCAAGACCTATCCTGATGCTGCTCTCCTCCCACACTACTGTCTGTAAACTTGGGCAGGCCCTTGATTCCAACTTTAGCAGTCTCCAGCATACTTGTTAGAATAACAGATCACCCTATACCCCATTAAACCAAACCCAAAGCCCAAGCAAATCAATAAAAGTGAAGCCTCCAATCTGGTCATAGACTCCCTGGTAGTTCAGAGCAAGCCCCCAGAAATCCAGGCCACAAATCCCAGAAGACTAAAGAGAAAACAAAACAAAACAAAAAAAAAAAAAAAAAAAGGAAAAAAATACCCATTCAACAAAGACAAACTCAGAAATGAGCACCTAGAACTATAATCATTCCAACTCAGATGGCTACACACCAGTGTAAGAAAACAATCAACAACAGCCAGGACAATATGATACCAGCAAAGCTGAGCTATTCTATGACAGCAAGATATGAGTATTTCAACGAAGATGAAGCACAAGAAAAGGACCTTAAAACCAATTTTATAAAGATGGATAGAGGTCTTTAAAGAATAATTTTTTAAAATCCCTTAAAGAAATTAAGGAAAAGACAAAAAAGGAAGAAACCAAGGAATCCCTTAAAGAATGCCAAGAAGGTTGAGAAAAAACAAACAGTTGAAGGAAACTGTTCATGACCTGAGATTTGAAAAAGAAGCAATAAATAAAACATAAACTAAGGGAATTCTGGAAATGGCAAATTTAGGTAAGTGAACAGGAAATACAGATGCAAACATAAATAATAAAATACAAGAGATGGAAGAAAGAATCTAAGGAGTTGAGGATACCATAGAAGAAACAGGTTCATCAGTCAAAGAAAATATTATGTTGTTAATTTAAAAAATCCCAGTCATTCAATTTTACCAATGAAGACTCAGAAGCCAGAGGCCTGACTGAAAACCTGCTAGCTCAGAGAGGCAGAGAAAGCACCCAGCTGACTTTCCTACTCCAGTGGTGCCCCAGAAGGAAAAAGCCCATTCTTCTTCTCCATGATGTCTTAAATACCCTTCAAACTCAATGTCCCTTATTTTTTGTTTTCCTCTGTCCCATACCTAGTGGCATTTCTGATATGAGACAGAGCTTTTGGATTTTCCTTTAACAAGAATGCATGAGTTTAGAGAAGGAGAGACCCATGCTACAACCACAAAGCCAGCTTTAATATTTATTACTTCAAGTTACATCTACATCACATTACCATTCTTCCATCCCTCCCAGAACCACCCTCCCACCTTCTCCCCCTTCTCCCATGTATGCTACTCCTCCTGTGTGCGGTGCCCTAAATATCAACCCCCTTCAGTTTAGCAGTCATATGAGGGCTAAAAGTTTCTTCCTCTTGCACTGGGAGCCTAAATAGAAGCTCCACTAGGGCAAAGTGTCCCGCTAATAGATAACAAAGTCTATGTTACTATTCCTTTTGGTCTGTTGTTTGTAGGATAGTTTTTCCTGTACTTTATGGCTAAAATCCAATTATAAGTGAACATATGCCATGTGAATCTTTGTAGGTCTAGGTTAGCTCACTCAGGATGAGCTTTCTAATTCCATCCATTTGGCTGCAAATTGCATGATTTTGTTGTTTCTGATGGCTGAGTAGTATTCCATTGGATAGATGTAACATAGCTTTTTTTTTTCCCATTGGTCAGTTGAGGGACATCTGGGTTGTTTCCAGTTACTAGCTATTACAAATAAAGCTGCTATGAACATAGATGAGGACGTGTCCTTGTGGTTTGGTGAGAAATCATTTGGGTGTATACCCAGAAGTGGTATGGCTAGGTCTTGAGGTAGAGCTACTCCAAGTTTTCTAAGATATATTCAGATTGATTTCCATCATGGTTGTACAAGTTTTCACTCCCACCAGCAATGGAGGAGTGTTCCTCTTTCTCCACAACCTCATCAGCAAGTGCTGTCATTTGAGTTTTTGATCTTTGTCATACTGACAGGTGTGAGATGAAATCTCAGAGTCCTCTTGAGTTGCTTTTCTCTGATGATTAAAGGTGTTGAGTATTTTTCAAGTGTCTCTCGGCCAAATTTTTAATTGAATTGGGACCACATAAAGACCATTTGCCACTCATGTCTGTAGAAGGCAGAAGACACAAGATGGAGGTGGGCAATACCATTTGGCCAATTTAGGCATTTTCTTGAGAGATTTTCTCTTGCTGTTTCATCCTTTTTCTTCACATATTTCATTTGTACAGTTGTCTATGGACTCCGTTGTTGTATGCTTTTATTTTTCTGGAAAGATAAAAGCAAAACTATGCCCCAATCCAAACTCTGGTGAGTTTCTTTCTTGGTAGGTCATATCTCTCCTAGGGCAAAGTGGTTTTTTTGAAATGGAAAGAATATTATCTTTCAATTGAAATTTTAAAAAACTCCTTTGAAATTTTGAAACTAAAATACACCTTAGTATGTGTGAGTAAATATAATTATTCCTTCTGGGATAGTGACTGAGTAAAAAGGTCATCTGTGTGATTTCTCTGCCTCTTTGATCTAGCAGGCTTTCACCTTAGCTACATGGAACCGGGCATTAAATTTGAATGCATAAATGTTTAGTTTATGTGTGGATTCATAAATATCTAATTGTAATTTGATAAACAGGAAGTGGGAATAAGATTACCCAAAAGACTGGATTGTAGGAAAAAAACCTGCTTAATTAGATCAACATGTGTACTTTAAAACTGGAAACAAGCCAGATGTCCTTCAATCAAATAATGGGAAAAAAAAGACAAAAAAAAAAAAACAAAAAAACAAAGACAAAAACATAAAACAAAAAAAAAAAACCTGTGGTACATTTACACAATGGAATACTACTCAGCTATCAGAAAATAGGAAATCATGCAATTTGCAACCAAATGAATGGAACTTGAAAAATCTCTTCCTGAGTGAGCTAACCAAGACCCAGAAAGGCACACATGACATGTATTCATTTATATCTAGATTACAACCATATAGTACAGGATAACTATCCTATAACCCATAGACCTAAAAGAACAGGAACCTAACTAGCATAACTATCCCATGAGAAATTCCACCCAGCAACAGATAAGTCAGATGCTGAAACACACAGTCAAATGTTACTTGGAGCTCTGGGAGTCCTATATAAGAAAGGGAGGAGGAATTGAGAGTCCAGTAGGGTACAAGAACAACACATGAAGATCAACAGAACAGGAGGGGCAAGATGGCGGCAATCAAGGCAGATGCATTTTGATCCTCAACAAGGCTCCCATTGAAATGTGGCCTTGTCAAATCGAAGACAGATTGGACAACAGCAGAGATATACTCTTGCTGAATGGCAGTTTGTGAGGCACAGGCCTATCTGGGCTTTCCCAGCAAAACCAGGGACAACTAAAAACCCAGTACTGGAAATATAGATACAGGAGGATAGGAGAATGAGCACTTCTGGCAGTTTCAACCTGCAAACATAGGACTTCCTGAGTCTGCAGCATCTGTGCAGGGGCTAGGCTTGGACACCCAGGGGCATACCATCAGAGCTGCTACATGGTAAGATTGGGGGACTCTTCCTAGGATATTCAGTATGGTAGCATATGGCTGACCAATAATAGCGGGATCCAGCTGGCAGGCACCAAGTTTCCCAGAGCCCAAGCACACCGTGGGCAGTATATAGAACACAAATTGGAACTCCCTGTCCCCCCTGTCCCCCACCTGATTACAGGGGGTTCTGGTGGAAGCCCCTGCCAACCCAGGCAGGCTGCTTTGGAGCACTGTGATACAGGCAGGGACTCCGTGAATGATCTCCATATTGGATCTGGCTCCACTCCCTCTGCCTGACTGCTAGGCTGGGTTCCCCACTGTGCAGCAGGGCAGAGAAGCAGCCACAGCACTGGTTCACAGAGCTTCAAACTGAGAGGTACAGACTGGCTCTAAGACTCCTCTGAGAGTTGATTGGGAGGACCATAGCCACAGCCCCGACACCATAGCTACAGGGGGTCTGGTGCCTACCTCAATCTTTGCCTAATCTCCCGGCCTCAGCATTTATTTAACCAATCAGAGACAATGCATGTAACAGACAACAAGCAGGACCAATTAACATTTAGGATGCTTAACACCACCATATCAGAGGATTTCTGAGAAGAACTAGAAACCTGGAACAATGGAGACTCCCGGGAATCTAGCAGGGTGACCCTAGCTAACACTCCTAGCAATGAGGAATATGGAGCCTGAACTGGTCATCTCCTGTAACAAGGCAAGACTTCCAGTGGAGAGATTGGGACACCCACCCTAGCCTGCAGGGTTCAGGGAACTTGGGAGGAGGGCCAAGGACCTGAATGAAAGAAGGGACAAAAGACACAGAGACGAAGAGCAAGTCCATTGATCAAGCTCTCACTTTTTTTTTTTTTTTGAAAACAGAGTCAGTTATAGGTTTGATAGGGGGCAGGGAAGAGGAAGGCAGAGACCTCAGCTAGACGGCAGCAGGTTGCTAGGAGACTAAAGGTCTGGGATATCTCCTGGTTGTAGCTGATCGGCCACAGGCTAATCAGGTGTCTTCTGAGAATTGTTCTGGTAATGGGGGAAAACCGCAACCTAACTCCTGTGGTGGGAGCTTAGCAGGGGGGAGTTGATAACTTTCTGTAGGCCTGTATTTTAGGCCCTAATGTAAATAGGGAAGGTTAGTAATTTTCCATGGGCCTTGGCTCCCAGCAGACACCAACTCAGTCCCAAAACCTTCTACCTATAATATGGCCTACTTGCAAGATGTGCTAAGGTAAAGGTGGCACAGAAATCGTGGAGTGGCCAACCAATGACTGGTCTAGCCTGAGACCCATGCCACTCAAGGGAGCCCACCCCTGACACTCTCTACAGGGCCAGTAGCCACAGCCTGGATAGCCCAGAGACCCAATATAAAACCAAATACAAATAGCAAAAAACAAAAATTCAGTGAAATGATTTCTAATTATATTCTACTATACTCATAAATTGGTGTCTAGTCCAATGTCTTCAGACAGGCTTCACCCAGCAACTGATGGAAACAGAGGCAGAGATCCACAGCCAAACATTACATGGAGCGTGGGGAATTCTGCAGAAAAGGGGGAGGAAGAAGGGCTATAGGAACCAGAGGCGTCAAGGCCACCACAAGAAAACCCACAGACTCAACCAACCTGACCCCATAGGTGCTCACAGAAACTGAACTGACAACCAGGGAGCATGCATATGTCTGACCTAGGCCCTCAGCACATATGGTACAGTTGTGTAGTTTGGTCTTCTTGTAGGACTCCTAACAGTGGGAGCAGGAACTATCTCTGACTGCGTCCCCTGTGTAAGAGTCTTTCCACCTACTGGGCTGCCTTTCTAGCCTTAATAGAAGAGGAGGTGTATAGTCTTACTACAACTAGATTGGCCACAGCTGGCTGATATCCATTGGAGACCTGTCCTTTCTGAATAGAAATGGAGAAGTGGATGGGGGGGAGGGGAGGTGGGGAGAGAATGGGAAAAGAGGAGGGAGGGGAAACTGTTGTTGGGATGTAAAATAAATAATAATAATAAAAAAGAATTACAAGGCAAGAAAAATCTTGAATTCAACACATGGCAGCAGAGAAAACAGTAGACACAATCAACTGATAAGGAAAAGCATGTATTATCATGAGGCAACACACACACACACACACACACACACACACACACACACACATATACAGAGAGACAAAGACAGACAGACAGATAGAGAGTGAGAGAACAGAGAAAGGCCCTCTGCAAAGCAGAGCAGAGGGGGCATTTAGGTACCCAGAAGCCTAGTGTTTTCTTCAAGGCTGGTGTTTGTAAAAGTCTTCAAGAGATTTTCCTCCTCTCATTTAGGGTTAGTCAGTTTGGAAAAAAAAAAAAAAAAGACAAAATGGCTGATTGGCCTACAGCTTTGTCATAAGCATGTCCTGATCAGGCCTTGAACTTGTTCAGGTTCGACGGAAGCAGAGGATTTATGTATGGAGAAAAGGCTCATCAGGCCTCTGTTTTATTTTACCAAATTTTATGTCAGATCAAGAGGGTGAAAAAGAAGCCAAACACCTTGGAAATCCATCATTCTTGTTAACTATATACCACTTCTTCCTACCTCTCTGCCTAACAGTGAATCTGTTTAGCTCCTAGTCCCTCTGTGTCAATGGTGACTTTTAGTCTTCCACTGTTTCTCTATCATAGTCAAATTTATTAAGATTAGCAGGCATGCCTTTACTTGAATCATGTCTTTACTGCTGGAGGGCATCTATGGAAGTTTTGTGGATGTAGTTCTTGGTGATATATTCAACCTCTTACATACTTGGAGCCTGAGGATTTTCTTCTCCTTGTAGGCTGTTCATCTCTTGATAATTTCCAAATTATCAGGAAGACCTTTTTTCTTCAATGATGAGGTCCCTGAACTTAAATGTCCCTGTTCCCATTACCAGTAGATTGAAGTCTCCAGCTAGTTGTAAGCACACAGCCACCAAGACTCCTAGAGTTTTTGCATTCTCCCTTTTATCCCAGGGGATGAAAACCTGGACCATGATTTGGAAGTATGTTCCTAAAAAGAAGAGTTAATTCCAACTATTATGTGTGTATATAGTCAATTTTCCAGAGCCCTGGATTTTAGCCTAACCAGTAAGCAGAAGAAAGCTCAGTCTTCACAAATACACATACACATACACGCATACACACACACACACACACACACACACACACACACACACACACACATGTTTGAGGGGAATGGCAAAAATAAAAAAAACATGAAAACATTGCAAAGAGGAGTAATGGAAGAAGAAACACAACTGTACTTCATTCTGACAAAGGAGACAAAATTTTAATTAACTCTAACCTTCCCCACTCTCTAGTTCCATGGGACGTTCCAACACATGCACATGGTGTTAGCTTATCAAATCACTGGCTTGCTAAACATTGACCCAGATCCTCTGTGTGAATGGGTGGGTGGGTCAAGGGATAGACAGTGGATGACTTTGGAGCACACACTACTGGGAACCCAGAAAAAGAAAAAATTGAAGGTAGAGTAATTTTAATGCAGAATGTGGCTGCTCTGGCAAGAGATCACATTCAAAGACTTTCCAGGTTGATATGATCTGGTTGGACTATAGACATGTCTTTAATCCCAGGAGACAGAGGTAAGCAGATCTCTGACTTCAAGGCCAACCTGGTATAGAGCAAGTTTCAGGTAAAGAAGTTCAGGTCCAGGTGTGGTGGTGCGTGCTCTTAATGCCAGCACTCAGGAGACAGAGGCATGCAGATCTCTGAGTTCTTTCCAGTCATACTGTTCAAGGAGTTCAGTTGAGTCAGTGAGTTGAGAGATGGTACAATGGAGTTGAGTTTGTGGCAGTTTAGTTCATGGAATTCAGAGGCGGTTTTACTGTGAGAATTTAACTGAGACGGGCTGAAGAGAGAACAATCTAGACACAGGTCAATATAGAAAGAGTCAGAGAATGAGAAGGAACCAGAAGATTACAACAGATTGCTAGAGTTAGTTTCAGGCCAAGCAGAACAATTCAGGAAAAGCTGAGAGAAGCGAGTTTGAGTCAGTCAGCCTGTGGAGGAGTTTAAGCCAGAATGGCTGAGTTGAACCAGCCAGTCAGAGTTCATAAAGAACTAGAAAAGGTGAGCTTATTCAGCAGTAAGTCTCAGAGGCTGAAAACATTCTACCGCTAGATAAGATTGTACAGAAGCTAGAAGCTTCCAGGACTAGGCCTAGGAGACAGAGGCAAAAAATCTCCAAGATGACAAATCAGGTGAATAGAAGTTATTTTTACAACTGAATATAAAGGAAGAGATGTGATACCAAGGAGTGAGTGAGAGGAGGAACTAGAGAAGAGGTTGGCAGCCAAATACACCAGGGTGGTGACATAGAAAGTGTGGTGTTCAAATTTCATTCTGTTGCTGTGACAAGCACTATGACTAGATGCAACTTAGGGAGGGAAAAGGTTTATTGCAGGTTACTGGTCACACTCCAGTTAGGACAAGAACTCAATCAGGAATTTGAGGCAGAATGGAGGATGAATCAGCTCTGAAACAGTGCTGGGGGGCCAGTGTCCAGCTTGTAAGCCAGTGGACATGGTTGAGCCAGCTGTTTACACAGAGCTGCAACACTTCCTAAAATGATCATGATGGTGGAAACTGATTCTTGGGAAGACAATTCCTACACAGGAACACTGACATGAGACTGGTGGCAGGCACAGGTATGCATGTGCTCACATTCCACACAGAACACACACAAGGTGGCATAGAAGCAGGGCAACATTGTAGTCCCAATACAGCTGCCACTGCTGCAGCTGTGATCAAAGCAGCTATGGCAGCAATTCATCAAAATGGTTCACCCTACCCCTTCCCAAGTGTCAGTAAAGTCGCTGAGCAGTATGCCACAAAAGCCTACTGCCGGGCTGCTGACAAGGGAGCTGTCCTGCCTCAGCAGAGTCCTGCCTCAGCCTGCTGCTGACTAGGGGAGTGATCCACCAAGACGACATCTTTCCTGCCTCAGCCTACAGTCGTCAGGGGAGCTGCCATAGAGGCAGCACCTCCTCTTCAGTGTCCATTAGCCATTCATGCTGCTGGAAAGACTTTCCTCCCACCACCTCTTTCTTAACTTTGTGTACATTTAAAGAAAGTATCCAGGTCTCTACCAGAGGAGCCCCAGCAGCCAGGCTCGACTGTTTCAAGTTTTGCCTCTGGGTTCACCCTACATCTTTCCCTGGGTATCTCCTCTTCAGCCCTGCAACTCCCCTGGGTAACATCTCCTGAAAGGGATGCTGGGACCTTCAGGCTGTGCTGCTAGCCCCTCTATAACCCTAGACAATTACACCTTGGGACTTCAGGGGGCTGAGGAAAACACGGAGAAGTTGGAGCCAGTAACACAGGAGTTTTCAGTTAGGGCCTCAGCTGACAGGGAACTCAGGGGAGAGAGCCCTGAGCTCCCTGGCCATCTCTGTGGAAACAATGTATATAAATTAGCCAAATCCCGAATCAGGGAGCTTTACTAGGAATTTGACCCTTTAGTACAAATTCACAGTTTAGTTAAGGATAAATTGTTTTGTTGAAGTTCAAGTTTGTGCTAATCCCCTAAGGTTTGAGTTAATAGGTCCTTCCCCCACACCTGTCAGAAGGGTGTGGGGAAAGTTTCAGGCCCTAACAGTCTCCAGCCCTGCAGTGTGACCCCTCCCAGACTTACACTAATTTTAGGTGAATAAAACTCCACCAATCCCTTAGTTCCCCAAGCTCAGGACTTAAAGGCTCACCAACCCTCATTCTGGAAATCGCTGCCTTACACAGCCACCCCCCAACATACCAAAAAAAAAAAAAAAAAAAAAAAAAACTGTATAAGGGCTGAGCCTCCTCCATTCTCTGCTGTCCTCTCCCAGGAACAGGGGCAGCCACAGCCTGAATTTGTTCCCCACCCTCCAATAAAATCTCCTTTATAAGATTTACTGCTTGCTAAGACTCCATCTTCTTGGCTTCTTCGTCTTGGGGAAGAAGCAAAGAAGACACCTGCTGGCTCAGGCTTCTCAGTTCAGCTCCCTTCTGTGAGCTACAACATCTCTGTTGAGGAAGCCTCCTCTCAGAGCTGTGTGGTTTCTGAGTTCCTGAGTCTCAGGATACCTTTCCACTGGGACATTGTGAGTTTCCTGAGCTCCCGAGCCCAAGATACCTTCCTTGGAGCTGTAACACTTTCATTGGGGATACCCGCCCCTCAGAGTTGTGTGGTTCCTGAGCCTCAGGATACCTTCCTATCCCCCTACAAGCCAAAGTGCTAACAAACATGACTAGGGTTTATGATGGACAGAGATAATTAGGATTGTTTAGAATTAGGGTTACAGATGCAGCTCAACAGCAGGCACTCAAATTCCAAAACCTCGATGCTGCCTGTACCCTGGCATCCCTGGGAGGAATGGAACGAGCAGCACCTGTGTGACTGTGTCTAGCTGTGCACCTGGGAAGTGGGAGGGGGAATCTCAGAGCCTTTGGGAAAATCTTGTGTGAAGAAGGGACAGTAAGTAGACTCCCAGGAAGTGACCACACTTTCCTGACAATGGCCCAACAATGTAGAACTCTGGTAACCAAACACCCAACTACTTAGAGTCAACCCAGCAGGCTTACTTCTCTAAGACCTTAGAGAGAGAAGGATGTTCTCTTGTTGTCTTTGGACTGCTCAAGGCTCAGGCTTCAAGAAAGACAACAGTGAAAGTTGTCCTGGTGTCTGGAGGCCCAGACTGCACTCTTGCCTCCAACTCCTCTGGCCATTTGCCAAAAAGGAAGCAGATTTAATCCAGGGCATCCAGGGCCGGGACCACACAGACCAGGTAACCACTCTGAAATCTCCAAGATTTCCTTAATTTTTCTCTGTGAGTTTGGCAACGTAAACAGAACATTGCAGATCTGTGCTTGTTTGACCATTCACCTTTATCTTTCCTCAGAGTGAGCATGATTCTGCCCCAAAGGACCTGAAGGAGCCATACAGATTGTCCAGCATCAGTGTGTTCTGGGAAGCACTTTGTCTCTCTGTGAATCTACTTATTGTCTAGAGAATTTCCAGGACCCAGCAGTACAAAGTCAGAAAATTCTTCTTCCAGGCTGTTGCAAGGGAGTGGGCTGACTAGAGACAAGACCCTAATGGATATGGCTGTCCCCTTTACCTTGAGGAAGCTCTCTATCCCTTGCCCTGTATTTCAGAGGTTTTGTTAAAAAGTACTTCTCCACTTTGTAAAGGAAGTTCTAGAACTATAAGTGTACCCAATAGAGATATGTCCAGAGTGGAGATCTTTGAAGGGTAATTCAAGGGATCCTGTGTCCATTGAGATGTCTGGATAGAGATGTTTGTGTTGACTCATTGTACAAATATATTGAAAGCACCTACCATTTGCAGATGAACTAATAATTCTGAGAGCAGAAAGAACTTCCAGGCTTGGAACTCCATTCCTCACAAGCCTGTTCTCTAGGTGTCTTTTAGGTGAGAGACCTGGGAATTTATAGGTGACATCCCTTCTGGTCTCCCGCAGGTATACATACTACTGCCCTTATTGTGAAGAGGATGAACGAGTAAAGAATACCATCTGTACCTTCCTGGACACATGGATGGACAAGAACCCTGAGGAGTTTTGTCAGACCTCAGGCCTGTCCAATCTGAAAAAGGTGAAGTCCTACTTGACTGTGAACATGCCCTACTCAGATCTTATTGTTCGTGTCCATATGCTCCTGATCCAGTTGCAGCAAGAAGAATCCAGTGAGACAGAGAGCAATAAGGAGGAAGATTCAGATCTGGGGAGCCAAGCATCCACAGATTCAGAGCTTGAAGTGTGTTAGCTGGCAGTGAAAACCAGCCACTCTGGAGCCAGGTCCAGCTGGTGAACCAGAGCTTGACAGCACAAAAAAGGACCAGAAGGCTCTGTGAAATCTCTGCTGTGGAGCCAGATGTGGCAGCTGCAGTCCAACCAGCACACCCCGTTACATCTGTGGGACCTGTGTCCCAGCATGTCAGTGGATCCAGTGCAACTTTCACGCGTCTCGACCTTGCTGTAGTGGGTCTTCCTGCTTAGAGAATGGCCCTGCCACCCCATTCCACTTATGATGGTCTATATTATATCTGCTCTGGAGACACCACCAGTTCTATTGCCCCCACAGAATCACTCCCCTGCTTTCAATCCAGCAGCATTCCCAGCCCCACAACCAGCCCTCCCCTACCCTGAGAAATTGTCATTTTACTCTTCTGGTTCCTTTTAATGTTGCGTACTGGTTTTAATAAACTGTTAGTGTTTTTCATTGTCAGAAAACTAAAAGACAATCTAATAGGGAGAGAAAATATCTTCAAATCATGTATATAGTATATGATTAAAAAGTATTTAGGATACTATGATGGAGATGTAACCTGAAGCAATAAATAAATAAATAAATAAATAAAGTATTTAGGAGATCCAAGATGGCGGTGGCCCGCATGGACGCATTTTAATCTGGGGGAAAACAGCCACAAAGTCAAAAAAGTTATAAGACGCTGTACAAAAAAGTCTGAGTGACTGGACTCACCTGGGTTTTACTCAGCTACTCAGGGACCATTAAAAGTCCCTGGGCAGGACTCTCCCTCCCACTCTCGAACACGCAGGGAAGCCACTGAATCCAGGAATCGGGAACCCCCACCAGCAGAGATGCCGGGTAAGATCCACTCTAATACCAGCGGGCAGATTTGGACCCCACACAGGGTTACTTACCAGCATACAGGGCCCCCCCCCCAGATCCAACACAGGCATTCTGGCTATTTAGCGAAAGGTTGCGGGCCCACGGGAGTGCCACACCCTCTTAGTGGCGCGCAACTCGGCGGACGCGCAGGGACTGAGGGTTCCACAGGCATCAGTCCAAGAGACAGCTGTCCACAGCTACATTTGGAAAGCTGAGACATATTTGTGTGCCCCCAGAGGGGTGCTGGATAGTCTCCCCTATTGGATTTACAGTCATTGGGAAAAAAAAATCCTGCAGCTGAATTGAGCTACAAGAAACCCTTCCGGCTGCAGATTACATTCCACTGCGGTGTATAGGAACTTGGACTACAGTGACACCATTTGCCAGTATCCAAAGCCAGCTCCATACAAACATAGATGGGGCTGTGAGAGTGGCAAGGCTACAGGGGGTAAAGGCGGATTTACCCACCACAGGGTCCAATCCTGGGCAAACTGTGAGGTCTTTATTATTATCAGCAGACTTTTTTGCTAGTACGGGCCCTTCTGGCGGGGAACCAGAGCTTAAGTATATATAGCTCCTTCCCCTGGATCAGTGAGGTTTCCACCTGGGAGGTGGTGCTAAATGACTCAACTTACAGGGGTGGAGTCAGGCAATTCGACTGCTACACCAAAGCTCCCCCTTTGGATCCAAGCCCAGAAGACAACAGGAGCAGACAGCTAAGAACATCCAAATGGCCAAAGGTACCAGAAAAAAAACAGGAAGCAGGGAGACATGATTCCAACAAAACACAACTATGCTAGTTCATCCAATCCTGACCACCTCACCACAGCTGAAACACATGAAAACGATGACAAGTCTACATTATGGAAAAGGATAGTGTCCCTTCAAGAAGAACTTAAATCTATGAAGGAATTCAAAGAAGACACAATTTCACAAGTGAAAGCAATGGATAATACCATTAGAGAGCTCCAAAACAAGGTGGCTCAACTTGAACAGGAAAAAGACAGGGCAATGGAAGGATTCCAGGCAAAGACAAGCAAATTGGAGCAGGAAAAGTACAAAACAAATAAAATCATTCAAGACATGAAAACGGAAATGGAAACAATAAAGAAAACACACTCAAAGGTAAAAGTGGAAATGGAGAATCAAGGGAAGAGAACAGGAACTATGGATATGAGTACCAAAAATAGGATACAAGAGATGGAAGACAGGATCTCAGGCATGGAAGATTCGATGGAAGAAATCAGTACAACATCCAAAGGAAATGAGAAAGCTAAAAAATCTCTCACCCACACATCCAAGAAATCAAGAACTCAATGAAAAGACAGAATCTAAGAATTATAGGCATAGATGAAATAGAAGACTCCCGACTCCAAGGTCCAGGAAATATCTTCAACAAAATCATAGAAGAAAACTTCCCAAACCTGAAAAAAGAGATGCCAGTAAAAATCCAAGAGGCTTACAGAATACCAAACAGATTATATCAGAAAAGAAACTCCTCTCACCACATAATAATTGAAACTCCAAATGTACAGAACAAAGAAAGAATATTAAAAGCTGTAAAAGAAAAAGGTCAAGTCATATACAATGGCAGACACATCTGAATTACACCTGACTTCTCCTCAGAAACTTTAAAAGCTAGAAGGGCCTGGACAGATGTCCTACAAGCACTGAGAGAATATAGGTTCCCAGGCAGACTACTATACCCAGCACAACTCTCTATCAACATACATGGAGAAAACAAAGTATTCCATGACAAAATCAAATTTAAACAATATCTACTCAAAACCTAGCTCTACAGAAGATCCTAGAAGGAAATTTCCAACCCAGAGAAGATAACTACACACAAGAAAATAGAGGAAATAGAAAACTCCACAGCAGCTAAACCAAAAGAAGCACAGGAAGACCACATATACCAAAATAATGGGAAATAACAACCCCTGGTCACTGATATCCACCAACATCAATAGACTCAACTCGTCAATAAAAAGACACAGACTTACAGACTGGATCCGTAAACAAGACCCATCTTTTTGCTGCATACAAGAAACACATCTCACTACTGAAGATAGGCACTATCTCAAAATAAAGGGCTGGGAAAAGGTCTTCCAAGCAAATGGACCCAGGAAGCAAGCTGGAATAGCCATACTAATATCAAACAAAATAGACTTCCAACTGAAGTTAATAAAGAAAGACAGAGAAGGGCATTACATACTCGTTAAAGGAAATATTCATCAAGAGGACATCTCAATATTGAACATCTATGCCCCAAATACAAAGGTACCTACATTTGCAAAAGAAACACTTCTAAAACTTAAATCACACATCGATCCCAACACATTAGTAGTGGGAGAGTTCAACACCCTACTCACAACAATGGACAGATCATATAGACAGAAACCAAACAGAGAAATAATGAGTCTAATAGAGATCATGAACCAAATGGACCTAACAGATATCTACAGAACTTTTCACACAAATACAAAAGAAAACACCTTATTCTCAGCACCTCACAGAACTGTCTCCAAAATCGACCATATAGTTGGACACAAAGATAACATCAACAGATACAAGAAAATTGAAATAACCCCTTGTATCTTATCAGACCACCATGGAATAAAGCTGGTCTTCAACAGCAAAAGAATCAACAGAAAGCCTACACACACATGGAAATTGAATAACTCTTTACTGGATGACTACTGGGTCAGGGAAGGAATAAAGAAGAAAATCAAAGACTCCCTAAAATCCAACGACAATGAAGGCACAACATACCCAAACGTATGGGACACAATAAAAGCTGTGTTACGAGAAAAGTTCATAGCACTAAGTGCCTTCAAAAAGAAAATTGTGACAGCTCATATTAGTGAATTAACAGCTAAACTGGGTGAATTGGAAAAAAAAAAAAAAAGAAGCAAACACTCCCAAGAGGAGCAGAAGGCAGGAAATCATCAAACTTAGGGCTGAAAATCAACAACTTAGAAACAAAAAGAACTATACAAAGAATCAATGAAACCAAGAGTTGATTCTTCGAGAAAATCAACAAAATAGACAGACCCTTAGTCAAATTAACTAAAAGGCAGAGGAAAAAACCCAAATCAACAAAATCAGAAATGAAAAGGGAGAAATAACAACAGACATTGAGGAAATCCAGAGAATATTTGGGTCCTACTTTAAAAATCTATACTTCACCAAATTTGAAAACTAAAGCGAAATGGACAATTTCCTTGATAGATTCCACCCACTGAAGCTAAATCAAGATGAGATTAACAGATTAAACAGCCCTATAACCCCTAAGGAAATAGAAACAGTCATTAAAATCCCCCTACCAAAAAAAGCCCAGGGCCAGATGGCTTTAGCATGGAATTCTACCGGACCATCAAAGAGGAGCTAACACCAATAATCTTCAAACTCTTTCACCAAATAGAATCACAAAGAACTATGCCAAACTCATTCTATGAGGCCACAGTCACCCTGATTCCTACACCACACAAAGACCCAACAAAGAAAGAGAAATTGAGACCAATTTCCCTCATGAACATAGATGCAAAAATACTTAATAAAATACTAGCAAACCGAATTCAAGAACACATCAAAAGTATCATACACCATGATCAAGTAGGCTTCATCCCAGGAATGCAGGAATGTTTCAACATACGATAGCCTATCAATGTAATTCACCATATAAACAAGATGAAAGAAAAAACTCATAATAATCCCGCTAGATGCAGAAAAAGCATTTGACAAAATCCAACATCCCTTCATGCTAAAAGTTCTGGAGAGAACAGGTATACAAGGACCATACCTAGAAATAATAAAGGCAATATACAGCAAGCCAGTGGCTACCATCAAATTAAATGGAGAGAAACTTGAAGCATTTCCTCTAAACTCAGGGACAAGACAAGTATTTCCACTTTCACCATATCTCTTCAATATAGTACTTGAAGTTCTTCCTAGAGCAATAAGACAACTTAAGGAGATCAAGGGGATACAAATCAGAAACGAAGAAGTCAAATTATCCCTATTTGCAGATGATATGATAGTATACATAAGCGACCCCGAAAATTCCACCAGAGATCTCTTACAGCTGATAAACACCTTCAGCAAGGTGACTGGATACAAAATTAATTCAAAAAAATCAGAAGCCCTTCTTTTTTTTTTAATAATTTATTTTTTATTTCTTCAAGTTACATCTCAATCACAATCCCCTCCCTCCTCGCCCCTCCAGTCCCACCCTTCCACCCTCCTCCCCCTCAACCCCCCATCCTCTTCTCTTCTTTTTTTTTTTTTTAGATTAAGGTATTTCATTTTCCCCCCAACAGCTCTCCCTTTCAGTCCAAAAAATGGTTCTTTTTCTTATAACTGTAAATACAATACAAAACAACAGAAATAAATAGGCCACAATTATAGGAGTTATATGGCTTAGCATACATTCCCAATGTCCAGTCCATATGCATTTGGCACCTGACTTTAACATTCTACTATCTAACCATCTCCATGAGTTTAAAGTTCTGTATCTAACTCAGCTTTCATACTAACTTGCCTCATACTTTTAAAAATATTCTCTTAGATCCAGAATACCCTCTTGATTCCTAAACAACTCAAAATTTAACTATGAGACTCTAGCTATCTGTTCTTCAACCACCTCAGAGACCTGAGAGGGATAAATATATCTGATTATATAGGAAGTGCAGGGCCTGCAGAGAAGCCCTTCTTTATACAACAAACAAATGGGCTGAGAAAGAAATAAGGGGAAAAAAAAACCCTTCACAATAGCCACAAACAATATAAAATACCTGGGGGTAACTCTAACCAAGCAAGTAAAGGACCGATACAACAAGAACTTCAAGCCCTTGAAGAAAGAAATGGAAGAAGCCTTTAGAAGATGGAAAGATCTCCCATGCTCATGGATAGGTAGGATCAACATAATAAAAATGGCTATCCTGCCAATAGCAATAGATGCATTCAATGTGATTCCTATCAAAATATCAACACAATTCTTTATAGACTTGGAAAGAGCTATTCTCAATTTCATATGGAACAACAAAAAACCCAGAATAGCTAAATCAATCCTGTACAATAAAAAAACATCTGGAGGTATCACCATCCCAGATTTCAAGCTGAACTGCAGAGCAATAGTAGTAAAAACAGCATGGTACTGATATAGAAACAGACCAGTACGTCAATGGAATCAAATTGAAGACCCAGATGTGAACCCACACATCTATGGCCCCCTAATTTTTGACAAAGAAGCTAAAACCGCACAATGGAAGAAGGACAGCATCTTCAACAAATGGTCCTGGTCCAACTGGATGTCCACTTTCAAAAGAATGAAATTAGACCCATACTTATCACCTTGTACAAAACTTAAATCCAAGTGGATTAAAGACCTTAACGTAAGGTCCGTCACCCTAAATCTTCTAGAAGAAAAAGTGGGGAAAACCCTCGAACTCATTGGCACAGGTGACAACATCCTGAAAAGAAAACCAACAGCTCAGGACCTGAGACCAACAATCAATAAATTGGACCTCATGAAACTGAAAAGCTTCTGTAAGGCAAAAGACACTGTCATTTGAACAAAACAGTAGCCTACAGACTTGGAGAAAATCTTCACCAACCCCATATCTGACAGAGGGCTAATATCCAAAATCTACAAAGAACTCAAGAAATTAAATGCCAAGAAACCAAATAATCCAATCAAAAAAATGGGGGACAGAGCTAAATAGAGAATTCACAAATGAGGAATCCCTAGTGCCGAGAGACACTTGAAGAAATGCTCAGAATCCTTAATCATCACAGAAATGCAACTCAAGACGACTCTGAGATTCCATCTCGCATCTGTCAGAATGGCTAAGATCAAAAGCTCAAATCACAGCACATGCTGGTGAGGGTGTGGAGAAAGGGGAATCCTCCTCCATTGCTGGTGGGTGTGCAGGCTTGTGCAACCACTATGGAGGCCAGTCTGGCGATGTCTTAGAAAACTTGGAATAGCATTGCCTCAGGACCAGCCCTACCACTTCTGGGTATACACCCAAATGCCTCCTCATCGAATCATAAGGAAGTTTCCTCATCTATGTTCCTAGCAGCCTTATTTGTAATAGCTAGAAACTAGAAACGATCTAGATGTCCCTCAACCAAAGAATGGATTTAAAAACTGAGGTACATCTACACAATGGGATATACTCAGCTATCAAAAACAATGAAATTATGCAATTTGCAGCCAAATGGATGGAACTAGGGAAACTCAATCTGAGTGAGCTAACCCAGACTCAGAAGGATGCACATGAGATCTATTCACTTATAGTAGGATTTTAGCTATATAGTACAGGATATCAATACTACTACCAACACACCAAAGGAAACATGGACATAGACTTTTTTTTTTTTTACTTTTTTATTTGTTTGTTTGTTTTTTAGTTTTTTCTCCCTGGGAATGAGACATTTTTCACTGGTAGTACTGCCTTGTAGGCCCCCAGTGTATGAGGAAGCTCTTGTCCCTCATATGACCTCTGAACTGTGGCGAAGGACTGTTATGTAGGGACACTCCACTCCAGAGGAGTGGAATGGAAGGATTAGGGGAAAACAAAAAAACAAGAACAAAAAAAAAAAAAAAAAGAAATGTGATGTTTCTGCCTTTTGCTACCAATTGTCATAAACTGTTTAGGATAATTAAGAAATGCAAACTAATAGTCATGCAAGCTTGTCATTTTTTAAGGTACTATGACAGTCTATTATAGTTATTTTCTAAGCTAATCAGAAATCAAATTGCTAAGAGATAAGCAACATTTGCTTATCTAAATATAAGAGATAGATAGGGAGTCTTCAAAAACCTCAAGAGATCTGCAGAATATGGCATTCAAAGATGTTATCGTAACTTTAGATTTTTTGATATCAAGGCATGTCAGCTCCTGACAGCACCCTGTATTCTACTCCAAGTAGAAGATGAGCATCGAAGAATCTCCAGTGAGAGATGATTGAATTAGTGGCAAGCCTATCTCTTGGCAACAAAAACCCTTTGCTTCAGCTGTAGACAGAATGCTACAACTTAGGACAAAACTTGGAAGCAGGTAAGTTGACAGCCTAGCTCTGCCAAGACAGGGTAGGTAAATCCTTCATAATTCCTGCTCTACATTCAATGTCTGTCAGAGAAACATGGCCAAACGGCTGAAGATTGATGCTGTAATGTATGTAGAGAAAATGGGAACTGTCCAGGCAGCCACTGGTATGTCATTTCTTAGTTTAGAAGCTGCGGGCCCTGCACTTCCTATATAATCAGATATATTTATCCCACTCAGGTCTCTGAGGTGGTTGAAGAATAGATAGCTAGAGTCTCATAGTTAAATTTTGAGTTGTTTAGGAATCAAGAGGATGTTCTGGATATAAGAAGATGTTTTTAAAATTGTGATGAAAGTTAGGATGAAAGTTGAGTTGGATATAGAACTTTAAACTCATGGAGATGGTTAGATAGTAGAATGTTAAAGTCAGGTGCCAAATACATATGGACTGGACATTGGGAATGTATGCTAAGCCATATAACTCTCATAATTGTGGCCTATTTATTTCTGTTGGCTTTGTGTTGTATTTATTGTTATAAGAGAAGTAACCATTTGTTGAACTGAAATGAGGAGCTGTTGGGAGGAAAAAGATATACCTTCAACTTTAAAAAAAGGGAAGAGGATGGGGGATTGAGGGGGAAGAAGGGGGGGGGGTTGGGGCTTGAGGGGGGAGTAGGGCGGAGATTGTGATTGAGATGTAACTTGAAGAAATAAAAAAAGAAAAAAGTATTTAAATATTATTTAGAGTATTCGAATGACCAAAATCTAAAAAATGTAAATGTAAGCATTTAAAAGGACTAAATATGGAGCTGGGTGTTCTGGCTCATGCCTTTAGTCCCAGCCCTTGGGAAGAAGATGCAGACAGATCTCTCTGAATTCAAGGCCAGCCTGGTATACAAATTGAGTCCAGGACAGTCAGGATTACACAGAGAAACCCTGTCTCAATTAACCAAAAAATAAAGAAAGAAAAAAGAAAAAGAATAAATATTATGCTTAAATTATAACAGGTAACATACTTAAACAGCCATTTCTCTAAGACAATATGCACATGAAAAATAAAACACATGAAATGGTGTTCAACATCATTATTCATCAGTAAACTACAAACCAAACCTGAAAAATGATATCGCTTCAAACCTTTTAAATTGACTATACTTTTACAATCAGAAATTCCAATTATTGTTAAAGATGTGGCATACAAGAATCATGGTACATTTCTAGTGCATGGGTAAGATGGCTTAGCTACAGTCTGAAATACTTTGTCAATTCTTCAAAACATTAAACAGAATGCATGATTTGCTCTTCACAGGGTGGGTACATCCCCCCAAAATTAAAATCAGAAATCCAAACAGAGAACCCAATGCTCTGAAATGGATGAATGAACTAATTATACTATGTGCTAATGCATGGTACAGCACAGGCAAGTTTTAAAGTTTCTGTGATAAGCCAAGAAGCTAAACACACCAAGTCTACAATTAGGTAAACATTTCCTTAATGAATATATCCATGCAGACAAAGAGGTGATAGCTGGTTTCCAGCGCCTTTGGAAAGAAGCTGCTTAATGAGTAGGAATGTGCTCTTCAAATGAAGAAAAATATTTTGCTTAATTATACAATGAATTTTGATCTTGTCCATCTCTTATCAAGTCCCTTCAACTAATCCCTTGACTTTCCAACCAGTCTCCTTCTTGACATTATTATATTTTATTATTTGTTTGTTTGTTTTATTAATGCTCTAGGTCCAATTAGTACAGATCATGTAGGAATAGTTTGTGGACACTGACTAGTGCAGATATGGCCAATCTACCACTGGTCATATCTCCAAACCAAAATGATTCTCCCCAGAAGTCAGCAACTACAATTAGCACTTCAACTAGGGGCGGGGACTTCAGAAATCCTTCCTCCAGTGCCTAAGAAAAGGCACACACATACACACACACACAAAGATGCACAGAAAACCCACAAAAACATGAAACAGGAAGCCATAATATATACACAAAGGACATGCAGAGTAAAAAGAAAAAATGTAAGCATATAAATATTAAAAAGTAAATACTTTTAAAAAAAAAGTCAAAAGTCCTGACAGGACATTATGAGAAAAGGAACCTCCATAGGTGCCAATGAGTTCATTTGTTACTGAGCATGTGAACTACCCTTATGAGTACTTTTCTCCCCCCCCACAGACTCTCTTAGAGAAAACTAAATTTCACCCATAAGTGAATACATACTATATTTGTCTTTCTGGGTCTGGGTTACCTCACTCAGGGTGATTTGCTCAAGTTCCATTCATTTACCTGTGAATTTCATGATTTCATTTTTTTGATGGTTCAGTAATATTTCATTATGTAAATATATCCCATTTTCTTTATCTATTCACCTGATGAGGAGCATCTCAGTGATTTCCAATTTTTGGCTATTATAAATAGGGCAGCAATGAATATGTTTGAGCAAGTGTCTCTGTGGTAGGATAAAGTGCTTTTGGGATTTATGCCCAAGAGTGGTATAGTTGGATCTTGAGGTAGATCAATTACCCACCACCTTCCTGAGTTCCACAGTTGCTTTGCAAGTTTGCATTCCCACCAACAAAAATACATGAATGTTTTCCTTACTCCACATCCTCACCAGTATGCTTGAATTTTCAGTGAGTTGGCCTTGTATAGGTATTGTCCAGGAAACCATAGCTGAGTTGTTGTGTGTACCAGTCATGCCATGTCCATAAGACATTTCACACTTCTCCTTCCTATCCTCTAGCTTAGACAATCTTGCCAACATTTCCCTGATATTCCTTGATCCAAGCATAGGGAAAGGTTGATAAATATGCACTATCTATTTCTGAGCATTCACAGTCAGTTATTCGAAGCAATTTGACCAGTTATGAATCTCTGTATTAACCATTATCTACTTTTAAAATAAAGTATTACGAAGGTAGTTTGACAGGATAAGCCTTCAGTGAAAAAACACCAATACACTCCCCAATAAGGTCTATGATTTCTCCAGTTACAAACTTTTGATAAAATCTGCAGTACTAGAAATTAAATATTTCCTGTGAATCAAATTTAATCAGTAAGCAATTAGTTTCCACTATACCTATCATGCCATTATTGTAGTGGTGAATGGAATTAGTTTGGCAGCTCAGTATTTTAGCATGCATTTTCCTGTGCTAGAAAAGACCATCAATGTCTTTTTCCCCTCACTAATCTCCATAGCAACTTGCAGAACAGGAATTCAAGGAATCAGGGAGAAATTTACATGGTCAGTTAGAAGATAACTTCTCAATATCCTGGAACCAAAGTGAGTTGTGTCTTCAGCAAAAGACTATTACCATTTAGTTATAGCAGTTAATAAAGTACAATAGCAATAGTGTGTGTTACTTGAGGGCCTATGTTGCCTCCCTGACCAATAATCCATAAAGAGATATCCCATATCTGTTGCTGTGCATTATGAAACTCATGTGTTCTGGAATATAATATGAAAAGGGGAGCTTTCATCATAAGTACTCAGAATGGTTGGAAAAGAAAATCCATTTGAGTTAAATAGAGATGATGGTCTCGGTCTATGGTTATCCCATCCTGAATGCTCCTATCTCGTCTAATCTCAGAAGCTAAGCAGGTTGGGCCTGGTTAGTACTTGGGTAGGCGATGGTAGTTTTATAACGTGGTAAATGAGTCAAATGTGGCTGAGGTGTTCATTTTAAAATAAAGGAGTTCATGTTAAATACCTTTCATCTAATTAAAAACAAAAAGAAAGTGGCAATAATTTTCTATGAAAAACGCTTTTTTTGTCTTTGTTCCAAATTCCTGGGGACATTGTGTTTAGTTTTTCTGTCATATTGTGCCAAGAGTTCCATGGAGAGTCTCTATGAGTCAAAGACACGTGGAGTTCCACAGAATCTGCTGTGCTATAGCAATAAGCGGCAAAGCAGGAACAGTCTACAAAAGAAACCTGCTACAAAAACAATCTCTGCAAATGGTTGTATGGGTTATTTTATAAATTGTTCAAAGCAGGCACTCAATTGGGTCATATACAACCTCCAAAATACACAATGGCCCTCATGAAGCTACTTTGTGTCTCCTTCTGGTGGCAGCAGCAGCATGTTGTTCATTTGGAGGGGATATCAATACAGAGCAATCAGTGGCGCTCTGCCAGACAGCTAAACAAAGGGAAACTTTTATAACAGTGACCTAAAGTTTCAAACAAAAAAACAATTATTCAAATATTCCAGTAGTTGGTCAAAATTGTTCCCATTGAAAGAATCAACGTGGCAGAATGTTTACTGTGTTCCAGGGGTTGGGAGGTCAAGGCCACAGGATCAGAAACTTGAGGTCACCCTCAGCTTCACATCAAACTTAAGATCAGCCTAGGGATACATGAGACCTTGTCTGAAAAAAAAAATTAATTCATCCTGCTAAAGTTGAAACATTTTATATTGCTGTGAATATGTTTCTAAATTTTTCTTAAAGAATTTAGTCAGGATAATGACTTTGTTGAATAATAACACCAATAAAACTTTGAGTGAAGCCCAGCCTCGTGTTCTTTGCTAAGGAGCATTTTTACCAAATTAATGGATCTCTGAAACAAACAATGTTCCTGGAAATGCTTGTGGCTTATACACAGAATTCCTGATTGTTTTAAATATGCCTCAATAGTGTAAGGATAGAGATAAAAGCAATAGTCAAAACACATTACTGTTTACATGTACACGGAATGGCTGAATGACAACAGAATTAATATGACAAACACAGTAACTATGAAACTCAGCTTGGCAGCACATGCCTTCAACTCTCTATCTTGACACCAGTCAAATCTTAAAAAATTTTGGAGCCTCTAAGGAAGCATTTTGTAAATCAGCTTAGATGTCCCGCAGTAACATTGAACATTGCTTAAATGAGTCTTGTAAATTTGGCAGGCATTTTATTGAAAATCAACTATAAATCTTTAATAAGTATGTGCAACAAATGGTTCTCCCAAAATCAGTTTTGAGCTTTTAGCAAATTGAAATTTTTGAAAGCCAAGCTTGTAAACAAGAAGACATTTAAATTTAATCTTGCAAAGTAAAAGTGAGACTAAACAAAGTAAGCAGAGAATTCAAATGGTGTGCAAGATTTGTCCAATTCTAAGAGAGTTCTCTTTCACCCTTGCTTGCAAGAGGGATATTTACTAGAGATCTTGTTTTCATTTCAGCAATTGATTTTTAACCACAGAGCAGAATGAGCTTTACGTGACCTCTGATACTCTGATTTTGGAGTATCTGCACTTGGTGAAGCAGTCAAAATAATTATAAATATGAATAACTTATTTGATGAGATTTGGGTTGTGGAAATAATTCTCAAGGAAAAGAACACTTGATTAAAGTGTCTGAAAATATATGGTCCAAAATAGATATCAATTTTAATTTGAAAAAAATAGAATCATGAATCAGCTCCATTTCGCAGTATTTTCTTTGAAATTGACAAGTGTATTAGCACTTTCAAAGAGCACTTTTTCATTTACAAAATCATGGACTACAGAGAGGAGTGTTTAATTTAACATACCAACAATCTGAAATATCTTACCTATAATATATGTTTGATCTTTTCATTTAATTCTATTTGATAAATAATGAATAAGCTCATATTAAAATAAAATGTTCAGGAAAATGTCAGTGTCATAGGTACTTTACAAAACTAATCAAAATATGCAAGTGTGGTGAGTCAAGAATAAATTGATCTGCTCAATTTTTTTTTTTTTTGTTTTTTTCGAGACAGGGTTTCTCTGAATATCTCTGGCTGTCCTGGATCGCTTTGTAGACCAGGCTGGCCTCGAACTCACAAAGATCCGCCTGCCTCTGCCTCCCAAGTGCTGGGATTAAAGGCGTGCGCCACCACCGCCCGGCTCTCAATTTCATGTAATATAAAACTTGTTTTGTTTTATTAAACACAGAAATTATTTTGTCTTAGAAATTATTATGAAAATGTTTTTGAAAAGCAGTGTTTGATTTATCAACAACTAGCTAATCATTATATTATATAAAATATTTAAAATTATATAATCTTGACTCATTTTTTATAAAGCCAACTTATATACCACCCTCAGTTCCTGATCTTTAGAAAGCAGTCACAGGTACCAAAGATGTATCATCATGCTGTCCCTAAGAGCCATCAAGCAAATACAAACAAACATATAGTATAAGAAAGAATATAAGTTGGTGTTAGATGAATGTGTCCTAAGGCCATATCAGATTTGTGACCCCAAAACTATATTCACTTACTCCAGTTTCCTCATCTATTATTGAAAATAATAGCTGTGATTTTGTCATGCCAGTCAAAGAGTCAGCACATGTGAACCATTCACAACTGTGCTTAGGTCATGAGGCGAACACAATAGCCATTGTTAGTTTTACTACTGCCATGTCAAGCACTCATTTCTTCTGGGGAAGCAATATGTTCCAGGACCTCCAAGGACACCAAAACATACAGATACTCATCTTTTATACCAAATGCATTTCGTGTTCATAATATGTAATTGCATGTCTGCCTATAGACATTATCTTTTCTACATAAATCTAATGTCTAACACAAAGTAAATTGTAATCATGTGGTTTGAGGAGAAACAAGGAAAATGTCTGTGCATGGTCAGTCAGGGGTACAGACCTTTCTCAGATGTTTCAGTGTGCACTGGTTGAATTCCGGCGGAAGAAGCTTTGGTTCCACAGGTCTCCCTGCAACAATATGATCACAGCTCCACTAGAATTCTCTGCCAAATGCATTTTTCTTCCACCCTCGCTGTAGGTTCTCAGGGCCTTGTTCTGAACAATTTAAGAATGACGACATTGTAGGCCCTCATCTTTAGTTGTTCTTTTTATTCATTGAAAGTTTCACAACTTCATATAATGGGTTGGTCAAACCCAACCCAGTTCTTCCCCCTCTAATTCTTCCCCTACCCCTTCCCTAACCATGCTTCCCTCTCAACTTCGTGTCCTTTTCCTTTTCTTTTCTTTTTTCTTTTAACACACGGAGTTTGCGGGTATGCACAGATGTGGATCTGTCTGGTGGATCCATGTCTGCAACCCTAAACAACACTGACTCTCCACTAATAACCATCAATTGCCAAGAGCTCCTCAGGCACAGGAGGAAACTTATGAGCCACCGCTACCACCTCCAAGCTGGGATTTGTGCTGACTTTATGTTGTTCTTTCTCTTCTCCAGACCTACAACATTTTAAACTAAGTTATATCCATTTGGTTGTTCGTTATTTTAAGACAGTTTTTCACTCTATAGGCCAAGCTGGCCTCAAACTTATACACTCCAGGGTGGCTTTATACTTGCTGTAATCCCCTTCAGTCTCTAAGGTGCTGGAATTGTAGACATAAACTACCATTCCTGGCAATATCAGTTTTTAAATGTTTTGCTGTTGTTACTCTGTCTGATTCCTTCCATATTATAGCCTCTTTTGTGACAAATCAACCTTTAATCCTTCACTTTCTCTGCTTTACTTGCCAAATTTGTGTTTAAATATGGCATACCACTAGTGAGGACACTCCTAAACAGATGAGCTGCTGATACAGATAACTCAAAATACCCAGATGAGATTTTCAAATTCTCAAAGGGAAGCTGCTGGGTTTATCCACCTGCGATTCCCAGAAGACAACAGCAGATTTATAGATGGTGTCACCTCCAAAAAGCATCTAGGTTACAGCGCTTGCTTGGCTTACATTAGTTATACAAATTACTGAGCCGGTTTCCTGTGTGATTATGCCAAACAGCATCTTTATTTGTGTGGATTTAGGACTAGCAAAAGGGAGGGGAGAATGGCTTCTAGCCCAGGCATGCATTTGTTTTGTTTTGTTTTGTTTTTTTAACTCATTTATTACCATCAGTAATTTTGAGACTCCCATCCCTGGCCATAAATCCCAACTTGCTGGCTTTCTAAGTCAGTTACTTTACGCTGAGATCTAGCAACTGGTGATATTATTGGTTTTAAGGTCACCTTTTGAAAACCACCGGCTCGGAATCTATGTCATGGTATATAGTACAGATTTTCCATTTTTCAATTTGTCTTACAGCTGCCTCTGTTTCTTCTAAGTAGTAATAGCTTGGCACCTTTACTGACTGCCTATTTCACTATAGAATGAATTTTAGGTCAGAAGCAGCCCATACAAGATAACATGACAGTGTCTTGTCATCTAATCTGGGACACTGTTGAGAATGATGGCGCTCCTGACTGCACCAGGGTAGCAGTGGTAAACTGGGACTATGTGTGGCCAACTGGAGCAACCAACTTTTCTTTATATATATAAAAGTACTTTATTTTTTTTCTTCAAGTTACATCTCAGTCACAAACCCTTCCCTATTCCCCCTTCCTGTCCCACCCTTCCACCCTCTCCCCCCCCAACAGCTTCCCTTTTCAATCCAACAAATGGTTCTTTCTCTTATAACAGTCAATTCTATACAAAACAGCAGAATTAAATATGCTACATTTAAGAGAGTTAAATGGCCCAGTATACCTTCCCAATGTCCAGTTCATACATATTTGGCCCCTGACTTTAACCTTCTACTTTCTAACCATCTCCATGAGTTTAAAGTTCTATAACTGACTTAGCTTTCATACTAACTTGCATCACTATTATAACCATCTTCTTAGATCTAGAACGCCCTCTTGATTCCTAAACAACTCAAAATTTAGCTATGAGACTCAAGCTGTCTATTCTTCAACCACCTCAGAGAGCTGAGAAGGATAAATATATCTGATTATACAGGAAGTGCAGGGCCTGCAGCTTCCAATACTAAGAAATGACAAACCAGTGACTACCTGGACAGTTTCCATTTTCTCTCCATACATTCCAGCATCAGTCTTCAGCCTTTTGGTCCTGTTTCTCTGACAGACATTTATTGTAGAGCAGGGATTATGAAGGACTTACCTACCCAGTCTTGGCAGAGCTAGGCTGTCGACTTCCCTGCTACCAAGTTTTGTCCTTTTTGGACAGCAGTCTGTCTGCAGTTGAAGCAAGGAGTTTTTACATGCCAAGAGATAGGCTTGCCACTAATTCAACCATCTCACACTGGAGATTCTTCGATGCTTATCTTCTACTTGGAGTAGAATAGGGGGTGCTGTCAGGAGCTGATATGTCACGATATCAAAAAAAAATCTTAATTTAAGACCACATCTTTGAATGCCATATTCTGCAGATCTCTTGGGGTTTTTGAAGATGCCCTATCTATCTCTTGTATTTAGATAAGCAAATGTTGCTTGTCTCTTAACAACTTGATTACTGAGTAGCTTAGAGAATATCTGTGATAGACTGTCATAGTAGCTAACAAGGTGACATGCATGTATGACTAGGAGTTTGTTTTTCTTAACTATCCTAAACAGTTTAAGACGGTTGGTATCAAGAGGTCAGAGCTTCACATTTCATTTTTAAGTATCTCTAGGTACGATACCATTAGGAAGCGTTACCTTTAATTTTGTGTCAATATACAAAGATCTATTCAAATGTGGCTAAATATACTCCTAATTTTGTATCAATATACAAAGATCAATGCCTATGTGGCCCAATACAATCTTAATATTGCGTCCATATACAAGGGTCAATACCATTGTGGCCAACTATTATCTTAATTTTGTATCAATATACAAATATCAATACCAATGTAGTCCAATACAATCTTATTTTTGCATAATAAACAATGGTCAATACCACTTTAGCCAAATATACTACTAATTTTGTATCACTATACAAAGGTATAAGGGCATATTCAATAATCTGACCCTTCTTCTTGGTCCTTCCTGTGCTATGTCTATGTCTCAATTTTTCTCAAGTCCGTGCATTCCTACATAGGAGATAAAGAAGGATACAGAAAAGGAAAAGAAGGAATACTCTGGGTCTAACCTCCAAAACCCATTAAACAGGACCATTTAACAACTTGTAATCTCTTCCCCTAAATAACAGAGTTTTCAGTTGTCCTTCAAATAACCAAAAACGGGGGGGGGGGGAGAAATACCCTCCCCACCCTCTGGGTATGGGACGTTGCTCTCTTAAAATGACTTCCTGCTGATTTGGGTCATAGTAAACCTGTTTGGGGCCCGAACCAAAATGGAAAAATGGTTAAAAATGTTAGTACAATCCTTTTATGTTCAGTCCTTCTGTTCTCAGCTGTTTAGATGTCCTAAGGAGTTTGTAGGCAGAAGCTGAACTTCCAGGCTTTACTGAGGTTCTGGCTGGGGCATTGTGTAGAGCTGAAAGGTCTTAGCGATATTGAGTTGTTGTGGTTGTAGGCTTTTGATGGAGACAGCTATTGAGGGAGTCTGTCAGGCTGAATCAACTGGGTCACTCGTCTTCTTTTGGTGTCTGATTCTGTTTTCTGCTGAGGTTTCCATTGTCCAGTTGTCCCTGGGTTCCTTGAATGGATGCTTTGATTCTCCTGGAAAGATAATAACAGAGCCCTGCCCTAATCCTCACTCAGGGACAATCACCCTCTTTTTTTGAGGTGGGGGGTAAGTAATATTTCTCCTGAAGCAAATTTGGTTTTTTGACAATATATAAAGTGTTATCTTTCAATCTGGTTTAAAGAAGAAATTATTTTGTTATTTTGGAGCTAAACCAGCTTTAGTGTATATATTTTGAGATCTCGAAGGACAATTTGTTTGTATTGAGTGGGCCTTTTGCAAGTAGCTTTTAAACTTAGGTCCTTCCAAATCCTATGTGTGTGTCTCTGCATTCTAATTATTGGGATCAGAGACCTGTGGTTCCCATCTGAAGGGATTAAAGATGTGTTCCACCACTCCTGGATCGAAGTTTTTCTCTATTTAGAGTTTGTTTTGTATCAGGCTGACCTTGAGCTCTGAGATCTGCCTGTTTCTGTCTCTAGTGTGTTGGGATTAAGGGTGTACTTTTCTTGAATGATGGGATTAAGGGTGTGTACCCTCACCACCCTGTTCCGTGTAAATCTAGAATTTATAAGTCTACTAACTCTATGGTGCTCTTCCCGTCTCTGCTGAAGTTAAAGGCATGGGTTAACACCACATTTCTCCTGTATTTTACCTTAGCTCTACGTTTTTTCGACACTTGGAGGTTTATAAAACCAGGTTGAACGGCTGTATCCTTTATTTCATTTACAGTGTTTTAACGTTGTTACCTGCTTTTTTTAATTAATAAATTTATTTGTTTGTTGCTACAGGTTACATCCTTATCATCTTGTCCTCTTTTCCTGCTTCCCAGCCTCACCCTCCCATGTTCTACCCCCTGACCCTTCCATCTTGATCCTCTGGGGTGGAGTGTCCCTGCATAACAGTCTCTCACCACAGATCAGGAGTCATATGAGGGCCAAGAGCCTCTTCATACACCCGGGGCCTACGAGGCAGTACTGCCAGTGAAAGGTGTCTCCTTGCTACGGGGGGAAAACTAAAAAAAAGACCAACAGACACACAAACCCACAAAAACAAAGAACAACAACAAAAAAAGAAAGGAAAAAGAAAAAGAAAAAAAAGTAAAAGGAAAAAGAAAAAGAAATGAAAAAAAAGTTTATGTCCATGTTCCTTTTGGTGTGTTGGTTGTAGTACAGATATCCTGTACGATATAGCTAAAATCCTACTATAAGTGAATAGATGCTGTGTGCATCATTCTGAGTCTGGGTTAGCTCACTCAGGATGAGCTTCTCTAGATCCATCCATTTGGTTGCAAATTGCATGATTTCATTGTTTCTTATAGCTGAGTAATATTCCATTGTATAGATGTACCACAGTTTTTTTATCCATTCTTCAGTTGAGGGACATCTGGGTTGTTTCCAGTTTCTAGCTATTACAAATAAGGCTGCTATGAACATAGATGAGGAGACTTCCTATGTCTCCGTGAGGTGTCCTTTGGGTGTATACCCAGAAGTGGTATGGCTGGGTCCTGAGGCAAAGTTATTCCAAGGTTTCTAAGATATTTCCAGATAGACCTCCTTAGTGGTTGCACAAGCCTTCACTCCCACCAGCAATGGAGTAGGGTTCCCCTTTCTCCACACCCTCGCCAGCATGTGCTGTCATTTGAGCTCTTTATTTTAGCCATTCTGACAGGTATTAGATGGAATCTCAGAGTCGTCTTGAGTTGCATTTCTCTGATAATTAAGGATGTTGAGCATTTCTTCAAGTGTCTCTCAGCCATTAGGGATTCCTCCTTTGTGAATTCTCTATTTAGCTCTGTCTCCAGCAAACAAAAGAAGCAGGAAAATAGCTGGCCAGAAGTTTTAAAAAAAAACGTTTCCCTTATAACAGTTACTGGTAAAACAAACAGAACAGGATAGCTGTGCATGGCATAGCTATCAAAGAAAGATGAGCTAAGTGGTTTTTGCCAAAATTGCAAATTAGAGAGCAAGTATTTCCCAAGTGCCAAGAAGAGAAATTTCATCACACTCCAATTCTTTCTGCCTTTGGGTGAAGGTAATTGAATCACAAATGGCACCCAGATTCTGAAAGTAAACTCCTAACACCAATGGCAAGACCTGTTTCCTCCTGTTTGCAGGATTATGCAAGGTCTGGTAACAAACTTCTCCTCTCTCTACATATGCTCCTGCTGTGTATTTATATATGTTCACCTTATGGCTAAAAACTTGCATCTTTGTCCTATGCTACTCTGATGAGCCCCCAACTGTTCTTCCTATTGCTTGAGTTTGACATTCACACTTGGTGGTCTTCTCCCAACCTACAGCCCTGCCCACATTACATCCTAATTTCTTATGACAGTATAGTTAGTTTGTTATGTAATGGAAAGTAAGGGAAATCTCTTCTCTCCTGATATATGGTCTTCCTCAGTAGAGGCTGTTATGTAGCAATGCATCTATGTAGTCCTTCCAATCCAGTCCAGACTCACTGCAGTACATTCAGCAAACTAGGCTAGAAATTTCTGATTCCATGTAACTATCAACTCTTGACCTAGTGCTAAGTCCACAGTAGTCTCTATCTTGCTTTGACATTCACTCAACAGTCATTGCCTGATAGCTCATCTTGTGTCTTGTTATAGTCTAGAAACTAAATTATGAATGGAAAATCATCATCACTGTTTGTGTTTGTTTTCTAAGTCACAATAAAAATTACACAATCTGGGTGGCTTAGAACATAGGGACTTGTGTTGAGTAGATCTATAGCAGGGGGTCTCAACCTTCCTAAAGCTTCGCCATTTTAATGCAGTTCCTCACATTGTGGTGACCTGGTGCTCTGCTTCCTTAGCACCAAGCTCAGGGGCTTTTCAGTAATGTTAGGCTTCAACCTTCACAGTGACTCCCCAACCATAAAACTAATCTGTTACTACTTCATGGCTGTAATTTTGTTACTGTTATAAACTTAATGTAAATGTCTGATATGTAGGATATCTGATGTGAAACCCTTTGGGGGGTTGTAACACAAAGGTTCAGAATGGCTGTTCTAGAGACTAGAGGTTCAAAAACCATGTCAGCACCTCGGTTTTGCATTAGAAAGCTCTGAGGAAAATCTGACCTGTGCCTCTTTATAGCTGGTGGCAGTTTCTAGATTCCTTTGGCATTCTTTTAATTCTCATTGTTTTACCTGAATCTTTGTCTCTCTTGTCCTGTGACCTTCTTCCTTATAGGTCTGTGGCATCCTAGGGCCTAAATCTATAAACCAATAATTGAATTTAGTATCTAGTATCTTAAGTTAACTAGTTGTATCAGTAAAGATCCTATTTCCAAATAAAGGCCAGGTAGATTGATTAACTATTCAACTCAATATATTTTCCTTTAAAGTTCATGTTGATGGTTGGGTGAGTAATTAAAGAAACCATCACTACCCAATTTGATGTGAGTTTTGAGTTGTAAGCTAGGGCATTATAGAAACATGGGGAACAAACACCCATCAAACTCAGAATTAAAGAAAAATTCCCTTTAGTTATTGTATTCTTATATGAAATTTAAGGAGTAATAAAGTTTACATGAGGCAGATGCATGCAGAAAGATACTGGTGGCCATGAACCTAAATAATCACCAAAGTTTGTGTTTACTTAATATAAACATAAAAGATATCTCAAGGCAAGGAAAAATGAAAGCATGTGTGTTTTTAAATTCTAGCTCATCATACAACAGTGTAGAGGGAGAAAAGAAATAAAAGTATTAAAATGAATGCTTTATAGAGAAAGAAGTTACCTTGGAAGGCTAGTGATAAAGAAGAGATTTTGCAAGAAAGATAATATGTCTTCTAAAGAAATGGAAGGATTAGATGAAGCATGTGGCATTGAGGTGAGCAAAGGCAAGGAACTTGAAGTTGATAGACTGGTAAGGTAAGGTCCAAAAGTTGGAAGAGTTAGATGCCAGGGTGCTTGATAGATATGTCCATATGTGACCAGTAGTGATATTAGGTCTTACAGAAAAGCAGGAAACTGGGTCAAATGCCACATCTCAGAAATTGTGACAGTGACCTAGTCAGAAGTAAAAAGGGTTTGATGTCAGGGTGTCATAAGCTTCAATAACAACTATTAACTCTTACTAAATGCTTTCTGAGTATAAGCATTGACAAAAAGATTAATTTAATAAGCAAGATGTCTTCATGGGACCTCTTTTTATTTCCCCAGTGTATAGATGAGCAGTACAGATATAGGACAAGGAACTTCCAGTTTTTTTGATTCCTGGCTGTGCCCCCTTAAACCACTGCCTCAAATGGCAGACCTGGTTAGTTTGAAAGGCAGCCTTAAAGGATGAACTGGAGTCTAAAAGACAGTGAAGATTTTTCCTGCCTTGAAATGAACATCTTCAGAAAACTGTTGAGATTGGTACCAACAGGACACACATGGAGTCTGTTTTATAAGAGAGAAGGAAGACTCCATAAGGACTTTGTGGTGATTAAACACACAGTGATACCTCAACAGCTCCAGCAATAGAGGAAATTCAATAGTGTGAAGATGCACTTTGAAAACAGAGGAAGTCTTAAACAACATGAGGTTAAGAGGGGTGTGTTTTATGGTAGAATAAAGAGCTGCTAGAATATGAGGCAAGGAGTTTGGGCTAGTTTTAAGATGTCACAAAAGATGCTGCATAGAACTATTTATCAGCAGCATGGACGATAGCCCAGGGAGCCATCTGGAGCTTTGTGATGCCACTAGCTAAGGAACCATGTTGAGCAATTTCCTATGAGGGGTAATCATTATCCTTACAGCAACACTGTGACACATTTATATTCATATTAAAACTCAAATCAGATGTTTTTGGGTCTATAGGCAGAAAGAAAGGAAAGATAAAACTATTAAATTTCAATGCTACCCGGTTGTTGGTCTTTTTATTCCTTGGTTGATAAACATAGCTGTAGAAAGTATATACTAGGCTTGAGGGTAAGCCAAGCTTGGTAGATACAGGCATCATCATCATCTTTCTACCCTCCAGAACCATGTCAACCCAGTCATTATCCATTGGCAGGTGCAGGGCAAAGTATCTGAAATGAATTCATTGATATATTTTCATGCATTGAACCACCTTAGCACCCTGGAATAAAACCTACTCAGCTCCAATATCTAATATATTTAATATGCTGTTAGAATCTGTTTGTTCTTTGGAATTGAAGCTTTTGTTTGATGACCCGACCTGCGGGTCCTAGTAATTCGTGGGGGCGAGGAGGACCGCAACCTGAAAAAAGAACGGGCCAGAGAGGGAAAGGACTCAAGGAAGCAATTGGTTGTCAAGAGCCGTGTATTTGAGCGCAAAGCGCCTTTTTATAATATGCTTTACAAGGGGAGGAGGTGAGAGGGGCCAGGTGGTGGGAAAGTACAGAATCTTCTTGGCCTGTGCCCTGGAACATTGTGTGGTCTACCTATTTTCCTCAGAAGACACGGTACACTGCTTTGAATCAATCTGTAACTGCCAACCCGGAACTTTGCAGTTGCCAGGCAGTATGAAGCTGCAGGGGATATTGTGCAGGTGGGGAGAGGTAGGGGTGAGGGTGAGAGGCGAGGGTCTTGGCTTCTGACAGTTTGATTTTGGATTTTTTTTCTGAAACAAGTCCTGTATATTCTTGTCTGGCCTGGAACTTAATTTGGAGACAAGACTAGTCTTTACTTAGCAGAGATTGTCTTGCCTCTACCCCTCGGGAGTCCTGAGACTGCAGGCTTGTGTTAGCACATCTGACTGCAGAAGGCTTCACACGGGTGTTAATTTTGTTTTTAATTTTTATTTTAGTTCTGAAAATCAAATCCAGGGCTTGCCTTTGCACTATGTATATGCACACAAGCTAGATAACTGTCACATCCCCAGCCCTGCAGCATTTGAAGATAAAGGGTCACCTGGACCACCCTTGAAATCCCAGCCTGATTGCCACAGCTCCTTGGTCCAACCTTCTGGGTAGTTGGAGTTGCAGGTGTTATGTGCTATTCCCAGCTTTCTTTTTTTTTTTTCCTTTATTTTTTATTTCTTCAAGTTACATCTCAATCGCAGTCCCCTCCCTATTTCCCCTCCAGTCCCACCCTCCCACCCTCAACCCCCCATCCTCTGCCCTTATTTTTTTTCTTTTAAGTTTAAGGTATATCTTATTTCCCCCTACAGTTTCCCCTTTCAGTCCAACAAATGGCTTTCTCTTATAATAACAAATACAATACAGTACAACAGAGGTAATTAGGCCACAGTTATGAGGGTTATATGGCTTAGCGTACATTCCCAATGACCAGTCCATATGTATTTGGTACCTGACTTTAACATTCTACTATCTAAATATCTCCATGAGTTTAAAGTTCTATATCTGACTCAACATTCATACTAACTTGCAACACAATTTTTAAAGTATCTTCTTAGATCTATAACACTCTCTTGACTCCTAAACAACTCAAAATTAAATTATGAGACTCTAGCTATCTGTTCTTCAACCACCTCAGAGACCTGAGAGGGATAAATATATCTGATTTTATAGGAAGTACAGGGTTTGCAGCTTCCCAAACTAAGAAATGATATACCTGTGGCTGCCTGGACGGTTTTCATTTTCTCTCCATACATTACAGCATCGATCTTCAGTCATTTGGCCCCGTTTCTCTGACAGATGTTGATTGTAGAGCAGGGGTTATGAAGGACTTACCTACCCTGTCTTGGCAGAGCTAGGCTGTCGACTTACCTGCTTCCAGGTTTTGTCCTTTTTGGACAGCATTCTGTCTACAGTTGGGGCAAGGGGCTTTTCCTATCAAGAGATAGGCTTGCGACTAATTCAATCATCTCCCACTGGAGATTCTTCAATGCTCATCTTCTACTTGGAGAAGAATAGGGGGTGCTGTCAGGAGTTGATATGTCTTGATATAAAAAAATCTAAAGTTACGAAAACATCTTTTTTTTTTTAAAGATTTATTTATTATGTATACAGTGTTCTGTCTGCAGGTATATCTACAGGCCAGAAGAGGGCACCAGATTTCATTATGGATGGTTGGGTTGTGAGCCACCATGTGGTTGCTGGGAATTGAACTCATGACCTCTGGAAGAGCAGCCAGTGCTCTTAACCGCTGAGCCATCTCTCCAGCCCGTGAAAACATCTTTGAATGCCATATTCTGCAGATCTCTTGAGGTTTTTGAAGAGGCCCTATCTATCTCTTATATTAGGGTAAGCAGATGTTGCTTGTCTCTTGCCGGTTTATTTCTGACTAGCTTAGAAAGTAACTATAATAGGCTGTCATAGTACCTAACTGAATGACCGGCTTGCATAAACATTAGTTTGCATTTCTTAATTATCCTAAACAGTTTATGACAATTAGTAGTAAAAGGCTGAAACATCACATTTCATTTTTTCTTTACCTCCTAACACTTCCATCCCATTTCTCTGGGGTGGGGTGTCCTTATATAACAGTCCCTCATGTCAGTTGAAAGGTCATATGAGGGCCAAGAGCCTCTTCATTCATTGGGGATCTACGAAGCAGTACCATCAGTGAAAAGTGTCTCATTGCCCGGGAGAGAGAACTACTAAACAAACAAACCAATAAGCATACAAAAGATAAAATAGACTAAAAAATAGAAAAAAATATAACTAATATATAAAAAAAATAAATAAAGAATAAAAACTAAAAATAAGAAGTCTATGTCCAAGTTCCCTTTGGTGTGTTAGTTGTAGTATTGATACCTTCTACTGTATAGCTAAAATCCTACTATAAGTGAATAGATGCCATATGTGTCCTTCTGAGTATGGGTTAGTTCACTCAGGATGAGCTTTTCTAGTTCCTTCCATTTGGCTGCAAATTGCATAATTTCATTGTTCCTGATAGATGAATAATATTCCATTGTATATATGTACCACAGTTTTTTGACCCATTCTTCGGTTGAGGGACATCTGGGTTGTTTACAGTTTCTAGCTATTACAAATAAGGCTGCTCTACTACAAATAAGGCTGCTATAAACATAGATGAGGAAACTTCCTTATGATTCCGTGAAGAGGCATTTGGGTGTATACCCAGAAGTGGTATGGCTGGGTCCTGAGGCAGAGCTATTCCAAGTTTTTTAAGATATCGCCAGACTGACCTCCATAGTGGTTGCACAAGCGTGCATTCCCACCAGCAATGGAGTAGCGTACCCCTTTCTCCACACCCTCGACAGCATATGTTGTCATTTGAGTTTTTAATCTTAGCCATTCTCACAGGTGTGAGATGGAATCTCAGAGTCGTCTTGAGTTAAATGTCTCTGATGATTAAGGATGTTGAGCATTTCTTCGAGTGTCTCTCAGCCATTAGGGATTCGTCCTTTGTGAATTCTCTATTTAGCTCTGTCCCCCATTTTTTGATTGGATTATATGGTTTCTTGGCATTTAATTTCTTGAGTTCTTTGTAGATTTTGGATATTAGCCCTCTGTCAGATGTGGGGTTGGTGAAGATTTTCTCCCAGTCTGTAGGCTGCCGTTTTGTTCGAATGACAGTGTCCTTTGCCTTACAGAAGCTTTTCAGTTTCATGAGGTCCCACTTATTGATTGTTGATCTCAAGTCCTGAGCTGTTGGTGTTCTGTTCAGGAAGTTGTCACCTGTGCCAATCATTTTGAGGGTTTCTCCCACTTTTTCTTCTAGTAGATTTAGTGTGACTGGCCTTATGTTAAGGTCTTTGATCCACTTGGATTTAAGTTTTGTTCAAAGTGGTAAGTATGGGTCTAACTTCATTCTTTTACAAATGGACATCCAGTTGGACCAGCACCATTTGTTGAAGATGCTGTCCTTCTTCCATTGTGCCGTTTTGGCTTCTTTGTCAAAAATTAGGTAGCCATAAGTGTGTGGGTCTATTTCTGGATCTTCAATTCGATTCCATTGATCTACTGTTCTGTTTCTATACCAATACCATGCTGTTTTTACAACTATTGCTCTGTAGTACAGCTTGAAATCTGGGATGGTAATACCTCCAGATGGTTTTTTATTGCACAGGATTGATTTAGCTATTCTGGGCTTTTGTTATTCCATATGAAGTTGAGAATAGCTCTTTCCAAGTCTATAAAAAATTGTGCTGGTATTTTGATAGGAATTGCATTGAATCTATATATTGCTTTTTGTAGGGTGGCCATTTTTATTATGTTGATCCTACCTATCCATGAGCATGGAAGATCTCTCCATTTTCTAAAGGCCTCTTCCATTTCTTTCTTCAAGGGCTTAAAGTTCTTGTTGTACAAGTCCTTTACTTGCTTGGTTAGAGTCACCCCCAGGTATTTTATGTTGTTTGTGGCTATTGTGAAGGGGGTTGTTTCCCTTATTTCTTTCTCAGTCCATTTGTTTGTTGTATAAAGAAGGGCTTCTGATTTTTTTGAATTAATTTTGTATCCAGCCACTTTGCTGAAGGTGTTTATCAGCTAGAAGAGTTCTCTGATGGAATTTTTGGGGTTGCTTATGTATACTATCATATCATCTGCAAATAAGGATAATTTGACTTCTTCGCTTCCGATGTTTATCCCCTTGATGTCCTTTAGTTGTCTTATTGCTCTAGCAAGAACTTCAAGTACTATATTGAAGAGATATGGTGAAAGTGGACATCCTTGTCTTGTCCCTGAGTTTAGAGGAAATGCTTCAAGTTTCTCTCCATTTATTTTGATGTTGGCCACTGGCCTGCTGTATTTTGCCTTTATTATTTCTAGGTACGGACCTTGTATGCCCGTTCTCTCCAG
>CAJQZJ010014563.1:5432435-5486364 GCA_907164525.1 Lophiomys imhausi | reverse complement strand
GATGCAAAAATACTTAATAAAATACTAGCAAACCGAATTCAAGAACACATCAAAAGTATCATACACCATGATCAAGTAGGCTTCATCCCTGGAATGCTGGGATGGTTCAATATATGAAAGTCTATCAATGTAATTCACCACATAAACAAGATGAAAGAAAAAAAACACATGATAATCTCACTAGATGCAGAAAAAGCATTTGACAAAATCCAACACCCCTTCAAGCTAAAAGTTCTGGAGAGAACGGGCATACAAGGACCATACCTAGAAATAATAAAGGCAATATACAGCAAGCCAGTAGCCAACATCAAATTAAATGGAGAGAAGCTTGAAGCATTTCCTCTAAACTCAGGGACAAGACAAGGATGTCCACTTTCACCATATCTCTTCAATATAGTACTTGAAGTCCTTGCTAGAGCAATAAGACAACTAAAGGAGATCAAAGGGATAAAAATTGGAAATGAAGAAGTCAAATTATCCCTATTCGCAGATGATATGTTAGTATACATAAGCGACCCCAAAAACTCCACCAAAGAACTCTTACAGCTGATAAACAACTTCAGCAAGGTGTCTGGATACAAAATTAATTCAAAAAAATCAGAAGCCCTTCTTTATACAACAAACAAATATACCGAAAAAGAAATAAGGGAAACAACCCCCTTCACAATAGCCACAAACAACATAAAATACCTGGGAGTAACTCTAACCAAGCATGTAAAGGACCTATATAACAAGAACTTCAAGCCCCTGAAGAAAGAAATGGAAGAGGCTTTTAGAAGATGGAAAGATCTCCCATGCTCATGGATAGGTAAGATCAACATAATAAAAATGGCTATCCTACCAAAAACAATATATAGATTTAATGCAATTCCTATCAAAATACCAACACAATTCTTTATAGACCTGGAAAAAGCTAGTCTCAACTTCATATGGAACAACAAAAAGCCCAGAATAGCTAAATCAATCTTGTCCAATGAAAAAACATCTGGAGGTATCACCATCCCAGATTTCAAGCTGTACTACAGAGCAACAGTAATAAAAACAGCATGGTACTGGTATAGAAACAGACCAGTGGATCAATGGAATCGAATTGAAGACACAAACATGGATCCACACACCTATGGCCAACTAATCTTTGACAAAGAAGCTAAAAACGCACAATGGAAGAAGGACAGCATCTTCAACAAATGGTGCTGGTCCAACTGGATGTCCACTTGCAAAAGAATGAAATTAGACCCATACCTATCACCTTGTACAAAACTTAAATCCAAGTGGATCACAGACCTTAACATAAGGCCAGCCACACTAAAGATACTAGAAGAAAAAGTAGGAGAAACCCTCGAACTCATTGGCACAGGTGACAACTTCCTGAACAGAACACCAACAGCTCAGGACCTGAGATCAACAATCAATAAATGGGACCTCATGAAACTGAAAAGTTTCTGTAAAGCAAAGGATACTGTCATTCGAACAAAACGGCAACCAACAGACTAGGAGAAAATCTTCACCAACCCCACATCTGATAGAGGGCTATTATCTAAAATCTACAAAGAACTCAAGAAACTAAATGCCAAGAAACCAAATAATCCAATCAAAAAATGGGAGATGGAGCTAAATAGAGAATTCACAAAGGAGGAATCCCTAAGGGCTGAGAGACACCTGAAGAAATGTTCAACATCCTTAATCATCAGAGAAATGCAACTCAAGACGACCCTGAGATTCCACCTAACACCTGTTAGAATGGCTAAAATAAAGAGCTCAAATGATAGCGCATGCTGGCGAGGGTGTGGAGAAAGGGGTACCCTACTCCATTGCTGGTGGGAGTGCAGGCTTGTGCAACCACTATGGAGGTCTGTCTGGCGATATCTTAGAAATCTAGGAATAACCTTGCCTCAAGACCCAGCCATACCACTTCTGGGTATACACCCAAAGGACCTCTCACGGAGACATAGGGAAGTCTCCTCATCTATGTTCATAGCAGCCTTATTTGTAATAGCTAGAAATTGGAAACAACCCAGATGTCCCTCAACTGAAGAATGGATTAAAAAATTGTGGTACATCTATACAATGGATTATTACTCAGCTCTCAGAAACAATGAAATCATGCAATTTGCAACCAAATGGATGGATCTAGAGGAGCTCATCCTGAGTGAGATAACCCAGTCTCAGAAGGATGCACATGGCATCTATTCACTTATAGTAGGATTTTAACTATATCGTACAGGATATCTGTACTACAACCAACACATCAAAAGGAACAAGGACATAATTTTTTTTTTATCTTTTTCTTTTTCCTCCTTTTTTTCTTTTTTTCTCTTTTCTTTTCCCTTCTCTTTTTCCTCTCTTTTTTTTGTTGATATTCTTTGTTTTTGTGGGTTTGTGTGTTTGTTGGTCTTTTTTTTAGTATTCCCCCAGTAGCAATGAGACACCATTCACTGGCAGTACTGCCTCGTAGGCCCCCGGTGAATGAAGAGGCTCTTGGCCCTCATATGACTCCTGATCTGTGGTGAGAGACTGTTAGGCAGGGACACTCCACCCCAGAGGAACAAGACGGAAGGGTCAGGGGGTAGAGCATGGGAGGGTGCGGCTAGGAAGTGGGAAAAGAGGACAATATGATAAGGATGTAACCTGAAGCAACAAACAAATAAATTTATCAACTAAAAAAAAAAAAAAAAAGAAAAGAAAAAAAAAGGGCAGGGGGCAGGGCTGAAACACTGTGAATGGAACAGAGGATACAGCCATTCGGCCTGGATTTGCAGACCTCCAGGTGTAAAGAAGACGTGGAGCTAAGGTAAAATACAAGAGAACTGTGGTATTGGCCCATGCCTTTGACTTCAGCGGAGAAGGGGGGGGAGGGGGCACCTTAGAGTTGGTGGTCTTATGTACTCTGGAGTCATTCGGAGCGGGGTGGTGAGGGTGCATACTCTTGGTCCCACCATTCAAGAAGAGTACACCCTTGATCCCAGCTCCCAACACGCTGGAGACAGAAACAGGCAGATCCCGGAGCTCAGGGTCAGCCTGATGCAGGGCAAACTCTAAATAGAGAAAGACTTCGATCCAGGAGTTGTGGAACACATCTTTGATCCCTTCAGATGAGAAACACAGGTCTCTGTTCCCAATAATTAGAGTTCAGAGACATACACATGGGATTTGGAGGGACCTAGGTTTGGAGGCTACTTACAAAAGGCCTTCTCGATGCAGGCAGATTGTCCTTTGGGATCTCAAAATATATACACTAGAGCTGGTTTAGCTCCAAGGTGACAGAATGATTTCTTCTTTAACCCGGATTGAAAGATAACGCTTTGTATGTTGTCAGAAGGCCAAATTTGCTTCAGGAGAAGTACTACCTAGCCCCCCCATCCCCCCCCCAGAAAAAAAAAAAGAGGGCAATTGTCCTAGGGTTGGGATTGGGCCAGGGCTCTGTTCTTATCGTTCCAGGAGAATCGAAGTGTCCATTAGGGGAGCCTGGGGATGGTGGACAGCAGAATCCTCAGCAGAGAGCAGAATCAGGCACCAAGGAGGATGAGTGACCCAGTTGATTCTGCCTGGCAGACTTCCTCAATAGCTGTCTCCATCGGGGGCCTGCAACCACCACTGCAATCCAGTGTCGCTGGGACCATTCAGCTCTACACAATGCCCCGGCCGGAACCTCAGTGAAGCCTGCAAGATCAGCTTCTGCCTACAAACCCCTTAGGTCATCTAAACAGCTGAGAACAGAAGGACTGAACATAAAAGTAATGTACTAACATTTTTAACCATTTTTCCCATTTGGGTTCGGGCCCCAAACAGGTCTACTACGACCCAAATCAGCAGGAAGTCACTTTAAGAGAGCGAGGTCCCATGCCCAGAGGGTGGGGAGGTGTTTCTCCGCCCTTCTTTTTGGTTATTTGAAGGTTAACTGAAAACTCTGTTATGTAGGGGAAGAGACTACAAGCTGATAAATGATCCTGTCTTAATGGGTTTTGGAGGTTAGCCCCAGGGAATTCCTACTTTTCCTTTTCTGTATCCTTCTTCCTCTCCTATGTAGGAGTGCATGGGCTTGAGAAAAATGAGATATAGACATAGCACAGGAAGGTCCAAGAAGAAGGGGCAGATTATTGAATATGCCCTTATACCTTTGTATATTGATGCAAAATTAGTAGGTTATCTGGATAAAGTGGTATTGACCATTGTTTATTGTGCAAAAATAAGATTGTATTGGATTACATCGGTATTGATCTTTGTATATTGATACAAAATTAAGATTATAGTTGGCCACAATGGTATTGACCCTTGCATATGGACGTAATATTAAGATTATATTGGGCTACATAGACATTGATCTTGGTATATTGATACATAATTAAGAGTATATTTAACCACAATTGAATAGATCTTTGTATATTGATACAAATTTAAAGGTAACGCTTCCTAATGGTATCATACCTAGAGATACTTAAAAATAAAATGTGAAGCTCTGACCTCTTGATACCAACCGTCTAAAACTGTCTAGGATAGTTAAAACAAACTCCTAGTCATGCAAACATGTCTCTTTGTTAGCTACTATGACAGTCTATCACAGATATTCTCTAAACTACCCAGTAATCAAGTTGCTAAGAGACAAGCAACATTTGATTATCTAAATACAAGAGATGGTTAGGGCATCTTCAAAAACCCCTAGAGATCTGCAGAATATGGCATTCAAAGATGTTATCTTAAATCAAGATTTTTTTTTGATATCGAGACATATCAGCGCCTGACAGCACCCCCTATTCTACTCCAAATAGAAGATAAGCATCAAAGAACCTCCACTGTAAGATGGTTGAATTAGTGGCAAGCCTTTCTCTTGGCATGAAAAAACCCCTTGCACCAACTGCAGACAGACTGCTGTCCAAAAAGGACAAAACTTGGTAGCAGGGAAGTCGACAGCCTAACTCTGCCAAGACAGGGTAGGTAAGTCCTTCATAATCCCTGCTCTACAACAAATGTCTGTCAGAGAAACAGGACCCAAAGCCTGAAGATTGATGCTGGAATGTATGGAGAGAAAATGGGAACTGTCCAGGCAGTTATTGGTATGTTCTTTCTTAGTTTTGGAAGCTGCAGGCTCTGCACTTCCTATATAAGCAAATATATTTATCCCTCTCAGGTCTCTGAGGTGGTTGAAGAATAGACAGATAGAATCTTATAGTTAAATTTTGAACTGTTTAGGAATCAAGAGGGTGTTATAGATCTAAGAAGATACTCTTAAAAGTGTGTTGCAAGATAGTAAGAATGTTGAGTCACACATAGACCTTTAAACTCATGGAGTTGGGTACATAGTAGAATGTTAAAGTCAGGGGCCAAATAGGTATAAACTGAACATTGGGAAGGTATACTGGGCCAATTTACTCTCATAAATGTGGCATATTTATATCTATTGTTTTGTATAATACTTACTGTTATAAGAGAAGGAACCAGCTGTTGGACTGAAAGTGGAAACCTCTGGAGGGAAGAGGGTGGAAGGGCGGGTTAGGAAGGGGGAATAGGGAGCAGTTTGTTACTGAGATGTAACTTGAAGAAAAAAAAATAAAGTATTTAAAAAAAAAATTTTAACCCACAATTTTTAGTTGCTATTTTTCTATTCAGAATTTTCTATTTTGTTTTGAGTTTATGGTGACAATTTATGTATTACAAAGTTTTCATCTAGATTATCTGATTTATTTTTACGAAATTTTTGTAGTTTTACTTTACAATAATTTTCGTTTTCATAAAGTTGGTACAAGGTTTCATATTTACTGTACCTTTTTTGTAGGGTATATTAAAAGGTCTATGAGTCAGATGAATCAGCTTGAAGGAATTCTTTAAGACTATTAAAAGAAGGAAAAAGCACCTACAATATTATAGCAGATACAAGCTGTTGAATAAAAGAATATGTGGTTGGTCCACAATAATATATTCAATTAAATGAATAAGCTAATGAATATTAAAGAATGAAAATTTCTCTACATGCGTGTGACAACCCATCAGTGCCATGTGCCATTGATAACCTTAGTATACCAGGGTATTTCTGTATCCCACAAGATGATGACGGAACTGAAACATTCCTATTTCCTAGTGTCATGATTGCCATTATGATGTCATAGCATGATGTGTTTATTATGTATCATAGCAAGATATTCATGTGTGAGTGTGATGCTATTGCTTATTGCCTACCACCATATTAAAGCAAGTGCACACCATTACAAACAGTGTACACTGTTTGATATTCAAATAAGTTAGCATAGTTCTGGTTTATAGACTTTTGAAATTAAATTTACCACTACTTTAGCATATACTTCTATTTATTTAAAAATTATTTAAGGTAATACTACATGATAATTTATGCTGGCAGCAGCTCCAATCTCTTCTTAATTATCATATTGTTTGGTTACACCAATATGCCACATTAGGCAATAAACCTGCACTATTGAAGTTTGTGTAAAACTATGATGCTTAAACAAATATCCCCTAGTATGTTTCTCAGGAGTGTGAATATCATGTAAAATAAGGGATCAATGTTAAACTGCTGCCTTGTCCATTTGTTGTCATTCTTTTCAGAGAATATTTGAGATTGAACAATTGATTGAAAAGAGAGAGAAAGAGAAACTTGTCTCGACTTCGGATGTGGAGGCCGGAAAATCCCTTATCAGGTAGCTACACTGGTGATGGGTGCTTACTGCTTTAAGCATGATGAAAAAAACAAGAAAGCCAATTGATCAGGTAGAAGAGATAAACACAGGCTGAACTCCCCTGATAAAGGAATTAATCTGTTAAGTGCTCCTGCTCCAACCCCATGATCTGAACACCTGCTGCTAGATCCCATCTCCTTTCCTATGACTTACTAAGAAACTGGAGCAGCAAAACCTGAACTTCTGTAGGAAGCACTCCAAACAAGGAAATCACTAACACTGTGAAATCTGTAGTCAGGTGATTTTTATGTATGGAGAACTGGAAAGGATACATAATTACTGGCAAAGCATGGTAATAATAACAGTATTGATATAATCATGACTAGACTGCAAACAAACACAAACTGATAGGCTTTGTGCAATGTGCTTGTATTCTTCAAGAAACCAAGGTGAAGAGTAAAAAAGATTGAACTGTCATGATAATTGTATCCAGTTCACAGCCTTGTATTGGACACTGAGCCCAGAAAATTACTCTAAAAAGGAGGTTATATGGCATTTGGATAAAACTTGACCATTTTATATCTCATTTTTACAAATGGACAAATGGGTGCAAATTTATTCATTACCAAAAGTTACTAGTGCATGGAATGGGATAACTTTGTAACATGTGTAACATACATCTGATCATAGGAAATGTCTCATGTATGCTCCGTGATAATTTTCCTATTTGCTTTAGTCGTGTTCTTCTACCACATGATTTATTATTTCTTTGTTGGTCTATTCTGTCCCTTAGATTTATATTTTTACTTATCTTAGATTCTGGGGTTATATTTGCTTCTGTTCATTGCTTCCCTCTGCCTCATTTACTCAGTGTCTGTGTACTTCTTATAATTATTTTCTAATACATTCCTTTTGATTACAAAGTTTTATCAGGGATGAACTTAGTCAATAAATTGCTTTCTATGTAAACATGAGGACATAAATTCAATCCCCAGCTAACACACAAAAAGCTGGTTAGGGCAGCTCACATCTTTAATCCAGCACTTGGGAGGCAGAAACATCAGGACACTTGAATGTTGTTAGTCAGGCAATCTAGCTGAATCAGTGATCTCTAATGAGAATATCAGTGAGAGCCCCTGTCTCATAATAAAAAGTAGACAGCTCCTAAGAAATAATACCCAAGATTGGCCTCAGGTCTTCACAGATATGCACACACATGTGCACCTATACCTACACACACACACACACACACACACATACACACACACACACTGCATCTGTTGATTGTATCAAGAAGACAGGCCAAGTAATTGAACCACACCAACTAAGTTTGGTTAAGTACACTCTATGATGAGATTACCTGATATTGTATTTCTTGCAACTATACTCATTGTTAAACAATGCACAACTGTATGTGCTCTCAATCCCACATTACCTCAATACATAAAGCAAGAATTGGCAGGAACGAAGGGAGAAATAGGAAACAGTATAATAATCTGAGACTTCAAAGCCTAATTTTCAGTATAAACATATCCCTTACTAGAGAATGATCCGTAAGTATCAACAAGGAAATAGAACTTGAGTAACTATAGAACCCACAGGTATTTAGTTATTCACCCTACAACAGTGTTTTATACATATATATATTCTTCTCAAAACTGTACATAGATTTTTCTTTAGGGTAGATCATATAATTTGTAACAGGGTCCCAGACCTAAGTCTGTAAATGTACTAACTTTGTTTTTTGGCTTCTGTAGCTCTGCTTCTGGTTAATGTTAACTGTTCTTGTTAACTGAAGTATGTCAACCCAGAACATGCATTTTGTGCTTAAAAGCTCACCCTGAGAAAGGTCCAGTGCTACACTGGGATCCTAAACAATGACTTATACTTTCTATTGGCTTAAACCACTGTCTGAGTAGTCTTCTCTGGTGAATATCCCACAACATTTCTGAAGGTTCCATCAAAATCCCACAGACTAGACCTTGAAAAACCAGGAGCCTCAGAGCTGCTTGGAGAAAGGGACAGTGTAGTCGTAAGAGAACTCCTAAGGAATGTGACCTGAAATGTTCCAGGTTATCAGGGATCCCTTTGATCAATCTCTGCCTAATGCTGCAGAAGTGTCTTAAACCTCCATCCCAATGGAAGCAAATTAGAAAGTCACCTGGTTGGTCACTTCCAGAAGTACGTCCAGTTAAGATGCCTTCTCCTTGGGCATATAGAAGAAGTTGGACATGGTTGTTGGTCAAGTGTCTGGGGACCATGTGAAATGTCACTAGATTTGTCTGTGTGTTCATGTGTATGAATGTGTGGTGGCCACTCCTGGTTGTTTTTATTGTCTGTGTTGCGGGGGTCGGGGGCAATGGCGACGTGACATGGCTGTCAAAATGATTGGATCCTATAGCCTCATGATGACCAAACTGTCTAAGAGTTGTGGTGCCTACTGCTAGTTTAATGAAAGAAACCCAAGTTAATTCTGAGTTAATATTTTATATTGACAACACTCCATGATGTAATTGAGGACCTCCTCCAAGGAACACCAGAATACTGGCTGTCTAATGACTCTGTGACCTGGTATCAGTCCCTACTCTGGGCCCATCCTCAGCTCTGGTCTGAGAAATCCACCATAAATGATCTTACTACTGTCTTGCCTGATGCCAACCTGCAGGTATTCACCCATGACTGTCACAAGATAAACAACGAAACCAGGTACATGGGAGTTGCAGTAGTTAGTTTAGCTGAAATAATTTAAACCCAAGCCAGGTAGCTCAACCCAAAGAGCAGAACTGATCCATCTGACCAGGGCTTTCAGATTGGGAAAAGAAAAGTCCATCACCATATACATGAACAGTCACTATGCTTTTACTACTGTGCATATCCACAGCATGATCTATAGAGAAAGAGGACTTCTCAAGAAAAAACAAAAAAACAACTTGGCTTTGATAGAGGTTATTTAGTTTCCTTCTCTACTGCCAGGCTGTGGATAAATGGCTCTAAGACCAGTGGAGTTTACTGATATTGTGGTGACATGCCCTGACTCAGTCCTGCCTGAGAGTTCATACTACAACCAAGAGGAAATAGAGGATGCGAAAAGAAGGAATGGATAGCTAAAACCCACAGGTTGATGGAGTACACCCGAGGGAAAGACCACTCTCCCAGAAACAATTGGCAGGACTCTGGTAATGAAGAGTCTTCACCAACCTGCTCATTTGGAGTCCACAATATTTTCTGTGTTCCTCAGACCAAGTTATGTTATACCTTGACAGGAAAGCCTAGTGGTGGGGGGTGTCTCAGCCAGATGCCAGGTTTGTGCTCAAGTAAACCCAAAACACAGGGTCCTTACCTAGAAAGAAGTCAGAATGAGAGATCAACACCCAGAAAACTCCAGAAAAACTCAGCTCACCAAGACCGAGCCTGCTGGGAGAGGATAAGAGCACTTTCTAGTTTTTATAGATACCTTCTACCTCCAGGTAGGTAGAAGCATTCCTTGCCTAGACTGAAACCACTCAAATAGTAGCTGAAAAGCTCCTCTAGGAATGGGTCCCCTGATTTGGCCTATTACTAGCAATGGAGTCCGACTGTGGCCTGGCTTTTATAGTCAAAAATTCTCAATTAATAGTTAAAACTTTAGACATAAATTGAAAACTTCATTGTGTATATGGACCTCAGAATTCTAGCCATGTAAAAAGAATAAATAGGACATTAAAAGAAACTCTAATAAAACTCTCATTAGAGTCTAGCAAAGGATAGATAGGCCTCCTTCCTTTGCTTTGACCTGCTGCACCCATATAAGGAGGGATTTACCCCCTATAAGATTATGATTGGAAGACCTCCAACAACTATGCAGGCTTGGAGATTAAGCAGTTGGCAGAACTCTCTAACCATTTCTTTCTCAAGTCACTACAGGCTCTCCAATTCTCCATATAGGTTACTCACTGGACTAACCGAGAGGTCCAGCTGACCCCTGCTTCTACCATCATTTTCCCCTCTTGCATCCAGTGATATGCCTATCCAAAAGAGTACTGGGACTAACCTGGAAAAAAACCTGCAAGTTGATTCTCTCCACTCTTATAGTGGTGAAAGTAGCTGGCATTCGTCATGGGTCTACCACACTCAGGTCAAGAAAGTAGGAGCCACAGATGCTTCTATCAAATGGACTGTCTCTGAACTATGGATCCTTTGAAATTAAGGTTGCATTGGGCCCTGGGCCTTTCTACTCCCTGACCGACTGCCTACCTCCTCCTGAGTTTTGTATTTTGCACTATGGGTATAAATACAAGGTCATGTTCCAACCCCCACAGACTTCAGGCATGGACTGGAAACCGAGGAAGACAGATATGGGGAAGGTATTAGCTAGCTAGCGTGACTACAGACCCCCAACCCACATTCCATCCTGACTTTTACTTCTGATGCCCACTTTAAGTGTCTGATTGTATGAAGAAAAGAAAAGATACGGAAATTAACTTTTGAGATAGGAATACAGAGTTTACAATTCTATGCATACCCTGCAGCTGGGCCCCTTAGTTGCCAAAAACAAGGGAGTTTCCATTGCAAAAGTTGGGGTTGTAAAACTGAGGCTTCCTGAAAAATTCCTTTTAAAAGATTCTGGCCTTTGGGAAACAGGAAGAATCTGGGAAATCAGACTCTATGGGATAGGAAGGGACCCTGGGGACGAAGTTAATCATTCCCAGCCAAAAATCAGCTAGAATTGCTGGTTGTGCTTAGATACCTGGCCCCATACTACTTAGGGTTATAGGAACTACCCATACAGTCTGTCCATTGATAGACAAAACTCATTGTAATTAAGGGCAGCCCAAATTAACATTAGCAGAATTTTAAGGAGCTAAAATTTGTTTAATATCTCAAATGTTTAACCTGGGCACATCCCATATTCTCTCTTATAGGTCATTCATCTGGATCACAGAAATATTTCCAAGCCCCTTAAACTTCTTGGTGGACATTTACCAATGTGTTGACTAAGTATACCTCTTCTGATGTTTTCTAAACTAAATAGATAGGTTGCTAAAAGCATTAAAACTACAATTAGATTCCCTTGCAGAAATGATCCTACAAAATTGAGAAGGCTTAGGCTTGCTTCTCATGAGATAAAGGAAATTGTGTCTGGATATGGAAAAAACTGTTTCTATGCTAATTGATCAGGAATAATTAAAAACTATTGCTATGGTTGGGGGAAAAAACTCAAAAACAGAAAGAGACAAAGACATAAATCAGATAATTGATACCAGTCTCTGTTCCTTTGGTCCCCCTGGCTAACTAGTGTGCTGCCAGTACTGTGTTTAACTTTAATTTTCATTCTGACTGGATTAACAGTAGGCCTCTGCATCTTAAACTATATGGCCAATTATGTATCATTTCAGTGAAATTAATGATTCTTAGGACCAACTACAACTCTTTAGAGCAGGATGAGTTCATGATTTGACTCACTCACTAAGACCAGTGTGGATAGGGCCCCACAACTTCCCATACCCTGAGACCTTAGCATAATGGACTCCATGAAGGAAGTACCATTCAGACTGTAACTCAGCATGTAGACATCACCACTTGCCAAATCTAAAACAAACTCTCAATTCATCCAAGTCAATAGTTCTGAGAAAGTCTCTAAATGTACTAACCTTGCTTTTTGACTTCTATACTTCTGCTTCTGGATAACTATTCTTGTTAATTGAAGTGTGTCTACCCAGAACATGGTTTTTGTGCTTCAAAGCTCATGCTGAGAAAGGCTCAATAATACACTGGGATCCTCAACACCTATTGTAGTCACCAGCAAGCTAATAAAGACTTTCTATTGGCTTAAACTCAGGTCTGAGAAGTTTCCCTTGGTGAATACCCCACAACAGTTAGGTATAAAACAATTTTAACATGCTTAAGAATATTTAATTTTACTTACTAAGTAAATATTCTTACCAAGTATCTTTTCTAAGCCCAATGGAATAAAATTAGAAATCCACAGTGGATGGAAAATTGGAAGCTTTCCAAAAAAAAAAAAGGAAAGGAACAAAGAAAAAAGTGAATGAATGAGGAAAAACTTATTCTGATACCCATTGGGTCAAATTAGAATTGAAAGGTGGAGTTTGAAAATACTTTGAGACAAATGAAAATTACATGGAACATACCAAAATTTTGGACTGCAACAAAGGCAGACAGACATAAGAGAGGAGATCATAGCAATAAACACATTGCAATCATATAAGTATCTGAAACCCCAAACTGATGACCAGAAGACGGTAGAATAAAAACACAAACTAAGGCACAATTACACTTATATTGAGAAGTGTCTTTGATTCCAAGGCACATAGATTGCACGCTATGAACAGGTGGAATAGACTTAATAGATGGATTGGTGTTCCATAATGCTAATACCAAGAATATCTGATTATTTTTAAAATACCCTTTTATATATATATATATATATAAACTTCTAGGCAGGATTAAGTTTCTTCTATGATCTCTGGTTGACAATATCAATATGAGTCTAGATTATTCACTGTACTATATTCAGAAACAAATTATTATGACAAAAAAGTTTTCTAAATTTTATGCTTGCTATGCCAACATTGTGTTTTTTGTTTGTTTTCCTGAACCTGAGCATCCTCATAATCATGAGACAATAGGCAGTAGGATGTTTAATGACAGATGACTCACTGTAAAGTTGTTGGTGCCATACCACACCACCTTGTCTGTGGCTCTCAACTAGGAATATGAAAGAAACAACTTGGGATGAAAACAGAAACATTTACTAAAAGCCATTTACTAAGGGCAAAAGGCAATCCTAATGCTCATTTTAATTAATGGTCCATTCTAACCCATTTCAGTATTTCTTGGTGATGAGGGATTTATAGCCAAGTTTCCTATTTCTAAGAGAAGTGACATCATGATAACAAAGGTAAGATTGAGCTTTACAACAGAGCCCTTCAGCCTCCAAAAGTGAACATCTGCCATGCTAGTTGACCTGAAGTCCCACATTCAATCTGCAAAAGCATAATTACTCTGTAGAATGCCAGACACATTATTTTCCTGTGTTCATTGGTTCACAGACTGTGAACATTTATTTCACTCCACAGAGGGAAAATACTGGAGTGAACAATTTAATTCCTTCCATTCTTGCTGGATTTAAATCTCATTAGATTTGCTTCAAAACTGTAATGAGAGCCTGGTATCACTTCCTACTGTCCCTCTCTGTTATCTGGGTCTATGGTAGGGGCATAAGACTCTATGTTCTCACCCCATGCACTTAAAATAGACTATATCCCTGACCTTCACCCCCTTATTCACAATGCCCAGAACTGGTGACCCCCATTTTTGTGTAGGTTAACTGGAAACCCTTTATTTGTGGACTATAGGATTGCCTTGCAAAGCTTTGGCCATGCACATATGGTTATTTTTGCTTCTCTGCTAGAACTTCAGAGACATGGAAGGAATTACTTTAGTCACTCTGTCCCAGCTTCAACAAAAGCAATCCCATAATTAAAGTTCAACTTGGTTTTTAAACATGAAACACATCCCCATGTCAGTATTTTGTTGACTGTGACGTCAGAGGTAGATGCGGGAAGGGAAGAAGAAAGACAAGAGTGAAAATCTAGAAGTTGCTTCTGGAAGGAAAGAGCCAGCCTGGAAATCTCATTTTCAGACCTAGCTGTTAGCTCTGCCTGGTCCTGACTGGGCCAGCCCTGGAGGGAGGTATGTGGGCTGGCTGTAGAATTAATTGAATTTCACAACTTGTCTCACATTCCTGCTGGCACAAAGTGCCTTGGAAGGACACGGGCATCACAGGAGGCCAGCACAATGGCAGGACCAAGGCTGAGCACTGCTGTGAGCCTTTCTTTATACAACTCCTGCCTCAAAATAGCTTGCCTGTTAGCACCCCAGCAGAGAGCCCCCACAAGCAAGGGAGGAGGAAGTGTGCTGTCTCTAGGATACAGACTGGTCCTCCAGGATGAAGCCCAGCAACTGAAACAAGTTTACTTTTCAGAGCCCTAGAGCCTTCACCTATAAAAGACATACTTGGGTTATATGGATTTTAAATCTTTCCCAGCTGTAACATTGTATTATTGCCCTAAGAACCGAAGGTGTTTTAGACATCAGTGCCCCACCCATGGAAATATATAGAATTCACACATACCTAGAGCCCTAGTTTCCTGCCCCACTTCTTTTTGTAATTTTAATTAATCTATCTGTGTAGTGTGTGCATGTGTGTGTGCGTGTGTGCATGCGTGCGTGCGTGCGTGCGTGTGTGTGTGTGTGTGCATGCTCACAGATGTTGAGAACAGAGGACATCTCTCAGAGGGAGCCAGCACTTTTCTGATACCTGTGGACTCTAGGGATCACACCTAGGTTCTTAGGCCTATATATCACCTCTACATACTGAACCAAGTTTCCCATCCCTGTCTCTCCTCTTGCTCACATATTAATCAAGAGAAGAACACACTGCACTAGTCAGCTAATATGCCTGAAATAGGTTGTCGTATTCAATCTTCCCAAAAATACTGTAAAGGATGAATCAGTTTCATCACACTAACAAGGAACAAGCAGTCTAAAAGACTGAGGAAACATGACTAATGCCAAGAAATTAAAAACAAAATACACCAGAATGTAAATTTTAACTCTACAACTCCAAATCTAGGGTTGTTTGCATAGATTTATTCTCATACAAAACCTGAAATGCTTCTGTGACCATTTCCCTCTCCCACAGTGCTGCATACTGGCATAGCACTGCTACCAACCGCATGTTTATTAATGACTGGATGTCTAAATGGCTATAAGATCTATTGGTTTAAATACATTAGTGCATTTGATCGGTGAGCAAAAGCATTGCTGCTAATGATGTTTCTTAATGACAGATCTGACTTCTTCAAATAATATTTCTACGAGTACTTCTACACAACCTACATACATTTAAGTATTTATGCATTCAAAAACAGCACCTATAAGATTCTATGCACTATGCCAGGGCTTGAGCAAAAGAGAAAATGCATACTGAATAGTATCCATGGAGGACAGCCTAAATGAATGATATGTAAACCCAGGAGAAGCTAAGAATAGATTCTGGAAAATCAAGACATTTTCTCGCTCTCTCTCTCTCTCTCTCTCTCCCTTTCCAATTCTTCTTTCCCTACTGCTCTCTTCCTCTTCCCCCCAATCTACCTTGTCCTCTTTCATGTATGTGTGTGTGTGTGTGTGTGTGTGTGTGTGTGCGTGTGTGTGTGCGTGCGTGCTCGCACACCCTCCTGCATGCATACACACAGACTGTTTTATTTTCAAGACATGAAGATATTGATTAAGTGAGAGGAAGATGAAAATTAATCACTTTGGGCAGTAGCTAACATGCATCGAGGCATTTGGGAAGGAGGAATCTTGGCCCATTGCATGAGCAGAAAAAAAAAAAGCTGTCTATGGAGGCAGAATTGAAACTGCGGAGATGCTGACATTCATGTAGTACTAAGTAAAGAAGTAGCCTTCCCACACTCACACCTGGAAAGCTTCTTGCATTAGGGTCATCTGGGTCTCCTTCAGGCACACTAATCTAGAAAGTTCATTCCTTCAGAGTGATCTTTGCATTCACTCTCAGGAGTACACTTGTACAATCCTCAAGCATCTCACGTTTTTGTGGCTTTCTCTGGGTTCAACATTCTTGTTTTTCTCTTTTGTTGAATTACTCTACTATAAAAACATTCTATAATGCCTATCTATAAAAGAAATAAGTTTACTGGTGCCCACATTCCCTTAACATTTGCTTCCCTCTTTCCCTGTATAGAAAACAATATTCAGAAGGTACTCCATAAACATTTTCTTGCTTTTCATTCTTTCCATCACCAACCCATACTTCTGACTCCCCCATTTGGACTCTTATCTGTCTCTTTCCCTGCCTCTACCCCACATTTGGAAATAAGAATTATGACAAACATTTAGAAAAAGTTAATCTGGTTATGATTACTCAAAACAAAAAAGCATCAATAAAAAATTTTAAAACCACTGTCAGCAGTACAGAAGACCTCTCTGTCTTCCCTACTCTCTTGATGCCACAATTAGCCACTGTTCTTTTATTGATCTTGATAATATCATTTACATCAGCTTCTCCAAAAAAATATCATCTTGTCTTACATTAATTTTCACATAAAGTAAAAGGTTTACATTTCTCTACTGCAATTACATTGATATCTTTGGACCAAAAACCAGATGTTGTATGGACAAATTACACTTGTAAAATTAATACAAAATAATTATTTAATACAAAGTTCAGAGCTCATAGAAAAATAATCAGAATTTACTAAATTGTTTCAATGATTTAATTCATAGTCATTTCCTCCACTGAGGAATGAATATTTGATCACACTTTGTGTTACGCACACTTTCATATGCGTTTAGGCTCCTTTAATCTGGCACTAATCCTATGATATTTGTTGCCTATTTTGATACTGTTATTTCTGAACAATACTTCAAAAATAATTGAGGTGTACTCATTTTAAAGAGTATTCCTCAACTCCTCTTTCTTCTTAATGAGTGTCTGATTTTTAACCTAAGTTTTGACAACAATACCGAATTAAAAACATACCATGGTAATCTATTATAGGACAGCTCAACAACATGTGTCAGGTTAGTGTACCTTTGAGTCCTATAGATTTCTCCTGTATATGAGATTAGTTTTCACTTTTACTTTATGATTTTTACATTTTAAACTCAAACTTTTTTTAGAATTTCTTACATGAGTACTATATTTATCAATTCCAGTCCTCCCTCTCCACCTCCAACTTCTTCCATGAACTCCTACTAATTCTTTCTCTAACTAATGACCTCTTCTTCTTCAATCATTAGTGTTATGTATGTATATTATCTGTATATATTATACTATAAATTATATGTATACATACAGGGTACTGAATTCCTTTAGTGTTGTTTGTATGCATATGTGTTTAGGGCTTACCTCTTAGGATTGGTTAGCCTATCAGGGGTTCATTTCTGGAAAAGACCAATTCTCCCTTTCTCACTAGTCATTGATTGCCTGTAGCACTTCATCTAGGTTTGAGCCCTTGTGAGTATTTCTGCATTCATGTTGGCATGTTAACTGGTGATATCATTATACAGGGCTTGTTTAGATAACCGTGTTGCATTTCCATGGGTACAGATTCCCTGCCAAGAATAGAAAGTACTATCTAACACAGGCATCCTTTTTTTCTGGCTTTCACAATCTTTCACTATGTCTCTCTCATAATTTCCTGGGCCTTAGGTATAGGAGTTTCATTGAAATGTTTTTAACTTGGATTGGCTACCCCATGGTCAGCTGTAGTCTGCATTCTGAACAGTTGTGGATTTCTTCAGTAGTCTCAATTTGCTTCAAAAGAAGCTTCTCTAATGAAGGGAAGAACTACACTTATTTGTGGGTATAGGATAAGTATTTAGAATACATCGAGAAATTATAGTAATTTAGGAAAGTGGTGGTTATGGGTTCTCTTCTACAGTTCATACCCACCCATGGGTATTTATACCCATTTAAAGCCATGGCCAGGTTTACAATACCAGGCAAGAATTTCCTCCTATTTAGGGGACCTTAAGTCCAATTAGTTAGCTGTTAGTTACTCTCAAGATGTACGTGCCACTATTGCACCTTTGGGGGATATTGTACCACATTGGTCATTGTCTCTGTTTGCAGTCTTTATAACTTGGTAGGACTATTGATTGCTTTTCTCCCCTGGCAGCTTGCATGATATTTTTAGTGACAAATTCTCATTTAAGTTCTGGGAAGCAACCAAAGGCAACAGCAATACCCTGTGTTGTTTTGGGAAGTTCTTGGAGTCCTCTGACTAACAACTTGAAGAGAATTTTTCCCATGCATGCCACTGGGAATTTAGTTGGACAGTTAGACATCCTATAGACTTGTGGGGGAGATCATCCACCCCATGTGTACACTATTCTTAACTCCAGTTATGTGTTTCATTTTCTTTGTAATTTTGCTATGTATACTGGTTAGTTCTGAATCACTGATAAAATACCTAACAGAAACAAGGGGAGAAAGGTTGATTTTGACTCAGGATTTCATAATATAGCATATTCTCAATGATGGTGGGAAAGGCAGGCCAGCTTAAATATGTTAGTCCATGGTGGCAGAAGTTTGTAAGGCAGTTCATTCACATTTTGACAGATTTTTAAAAAGCACAGAATTATGGCCAGAACCCAAAGTGGACATTACCTTTAAGACCTGTCCTCAGCTAGCAAAATCACAGATCTGTAAGCTTTCACAACCTTCCAAAACAGTACAACAACCTGGTAGCCAGATGTTCAAACACAGGAGCTAGTGGGGTCCATTTGGCATTTAAACTATAATATCACCATCCTTGGTGTCCTTAAACACATATTTTAGTTTTCTTAGCATTATCTGATGTACTAATTTGTAATTTGAAATAGAACAACCCCCATAAACTCATATATTTGAATGATTGGTCCCCAGGTAATGTAATTCTTCGGAAAAGATTACAAGGATAGCTGGAGGAAGTATAACACTGAGAGTGGACTTTGAATTTTCAAAAGTTCACACCACTATTCCTACCCTCACTCTCTTAGCTAATGCTCCAGCACAATTTCTGCCTGCCTGCTGCCATGCTTTCCACCATGATGCCATGATGGTCATGGACTCACCTCCTAAAACTGTAAGCATGCTCCCAATTAAATGTTTTCTTTTATAAGTTGCCTTGGTCATGGTGTCTCTTCACAATAATTGAAAACTAACTAATACAGGTATGAAATTGTGTGTAGTTCTTTCTGTCAGCATCAGTCAGTCCTGTGAAATTCATTCTTGTTGTAATTTATAGATTGCTGCTGGTGAAAAGACCTAATTATAGCATCAAATATATGTTTAATCACTTTATTTTTGATGGGCATTGGTTTGTTTCTACTTTAGAGTCCTTTTGATGCCACTCTGAACTCCCTTAAATATGCCCATTGTACATATCTTCAGACACTTGTTTGGATCTAGGTAGATATAAAAAAGGGAAACATGGATCTTACTTGATAATGATAAATGTTTTCCAAAAGATTTACACCAACTTAACATCATACTGGCAGGAGTTTGTTCCCCATCATATTTACTACTACTAAGAAATAGAGATTTTGTTTGTTTGCGCTTGGTGTTGCTTTCTTTTATTAACTTATTTGTTGACACTTTTATACATGTTTTTCTCCATGTATAAATGTTTATATAATGCATTCTGATAACATGCAGCACCTCATCCTCTCTTCTTTCCTTTGTCTCCCCATCAAATTTATACTCCTGTACATTCATCCTCTTACTATTCTTTTGTGACTCATCAAGTTTAACCAAAGATGCCTACATAAACATGAGAATGGAGTTATTCATTGTAGTTTGGGAAATTTACCAGTTGCTAAATCATTGAAGACAATGACTTCTCCTTTCCAAGTAAATATCAAGTGCTCTCCTGGGAGAGTAGACTCCTTGAGGCCCTTTCTTATTCATGTTCCAATGTTTAAGGATCCTATCTTACATAGACCCTATGCAAGTAACAGTTGCTGCTGCAGGTTCATGAGGGTAGTAGCTATGCCATGCCTAGAAAACAACATTTTATGGTTCTTCTCCCTATAATTAGGCTTTTATATTCATTCTGCCACTTTCCTCCAATTCTCCTAGGTTTGATAGGGAAAATGTAGATATTTATTGAAAGATAGGCATTCACCCATCATTTATTCTTAATACCTTTATCAGTCATGATTGTCTACATTAATGTTCATTCACTGAAGATGAAGAAGAGAAGGAGGAGGGAAAAAGAAGAGGAGGAGTAGGAGGAGAATGATGAGGACAAAAATGAGGATGAGGATAAGGACAAGTAAACTTCTCTGACCAAGGCCAGGAGCAGTGCTAGTCTATGAGTATAGGTATAAATATTTGAGAAAAAAATTTTTCAATACACCTTTTTAGCAAAATGGAATCAGTAGATTCACCCTTTGGGTCTATGGCATCTTCAATAATGGGCTTTTGCTCATTTTTATACTGCCAAATGTTAACTCTCTCCTATGGAGTAGGCCTCAGATCCAATCAAAATACAGTTGGTTACCCATATTACAATGATACCACTATTGTGTCAATAGGAACATCATGCTTGGTAGGTTGGTATTTTTGACAGTTTATATCTTTTTTGACAATTTTCATTATTATATTTTTAGTTAGTTTATAGGCTAGTAGGTCTCAATATGGATTTTTATACATAATTAGTTGTGGTTGATCTTCCCTCTCATACCCACCCACCTTTCTTCATCCCTGTTTTTAATCTTGTTTCAACCTTTCTACCCCTAGTATTATACCCATATGCTTTCATATCACATTTTGCCACCACCACCACTGCATCATCCTCTTTCAGATATTTTTCTCCCTACTTCTTCATGGCCTCTCTCTCTCTCTCTCTCTCTCTCTCTCTGGCCTCTACATATTCTCATTCCAACTTAAACACAAAAATCTAAAAATCTAGATCTAGAATCCATATATTAAAGAGAACATAGCACATTTGTCTTTCTGTACCTATGTTTCCTCATATGGCATAATATTTTCCAGTTCTATCCATTTTCATACAAATTTCATTTTTCTTTAGTGATGAATAGAATTACTGTGTAAATGTGTCACATTCTTACCACCTAGTATTAGTTGACAAATATCTAGATAAATCAAGTTCCTAACTATTATGAACAGAGGAGCACTGTACATGGACATGTAGGTACCTATATAGTTACATGTAAAGATTTTATATGTGCCAAGAGTAATATACCTGGGTCATATGGTAGAAATCTCCACTCTGATTTCTATAGTGGCTATACCAGCTTACACACATATATAAAAATTTCATTTTCCCCATATACTCAATAGTACTTGTTATGGTTTGTTTTCTTAACAATAGTCATTCTTACTGCAGTGAGATAGATTTCAAAGATATTTTTGATTTTATTTTTCTGAAACTGAGGATATCAACTATTGTTAAAAGTATTTGTTATTACTTATTTCTTCTTTAGAGAATTGTATATTCATTTTTATAGCCAAGGTTTTGTTGTTTGTTTTCTTGATGTTTAGTTTTTCTAGCTCTTTGCACATTATAGATCTTAATCTCTGTAAGATGTATAACTGTTCAATGATTGTTTAGAGACAAAAACTTGTTAAGACAAGCCTAAGCTGTCCTTGAACTCATGATCCTACTCCCTCAGCTTCTCAGGTACTGAGATCTTACAAAAACAAGCCAAAACATCTAGGCGGTCTTTTATTTTTTCAGTCATGTGGTTTGGTAAAATTTATATTATTTGTGATTAAATTTGAATTTCTGTGATTACAATCATAAATATAAGTACTTTAAATATATACTTCTAGGCCAGAGGGACAAATGTTTTTGATAAAGATCTTGTTGGATATCTTGTCTGTTTTCTATTGGATAGTCAATTTGATTTTCATTATATATTTAGTAAAGACAGATACACATTCTGTATGTGAATACTGATTTAAGGTTCTCTAGAGCAGCAGTTCTCAACCAGTATGTTGCAACTCCCTTAGGGTCTCACAGGCCTTTCACTGGGGTCACATATCAGATATTTCACATTATAGTTCATAACAGTATCAAAAAGTATAGTTATGAAGTAGCAATGAGATAAGTTTACATTTGGAGGTTATAACAATATGGGGAACTATATTAAAGAGTTATAGTGTTAAGAAGGTTGAAAACTACTCCTCTAGAGGAACAGAGACCATAGAATGAATATATATTACAAGAGGATTTATTAGATTGGATTTCCTGATATGGTGTAAGTAGTCCAACAACAGCCGCCTTAGCATTGCAGGAGCCAAGAACTCAGTGGCTGTTCAATTCATGAGTCTAGATCCAGCAATCCCATTTTGAAAATGAAGGTGTGGAGGTTCGAAGAAAGCTGCTACTCTTCAGCCCACATTTAGAACTGGAAGAAGCTGGTTCTGCTCTCAGCAAAGAAAAGCAACAGCAGCAACAGGATAGATGAACTTTCCAAGGACAGTGAACAAAATGGGATAAAGCTTGTTCTCTGGAAGTCCTTTCATCTGTATTTACATAGGTACCACCAACATTTAGGGTGGTCATCACACTTCAGACAACATGAATATCAGGTCAAGAAAATCCCTCACAGGCATATCCAGCAGCTTGTATTATTATTATTATTATTATTATTATTATTATTATTATTATTGCAAATCCAGCCAAGTTGGGAAGACAAACCATCACAAGTATATTTTTATATGAGCTGCAAAGACCTTTCACCACTTTGTAGCTTTTTTTTATCTTTAAAGAATACAAAAGTTTAGAAACAAAGGTTTAATATTAACATAGTAGAATTTTTCAATATTTTGTTATATTTACAATACTTGTTCCAATGTTAACCTGCCTCTTGCATTAATGAATGAACATGTTTATATATTGTGTTCTAGAAGATTTACTGTTTTCAAAGTTATATAAATATTGTGGTCCTCTAAAATTTATTTTTCTGTTAGATGCAAGGTAGTACTTAAATTTCATTCTGTGAATCTTTTTTTTTAAGATTTATTTATTTATTATACAGTGTTCTGTACTGTAGATATGCCTACAGGGCAGAGGAGGGCACCAGATTTCATTATGTATGGTTGGGAGCCACCATGTGGTTGTTGGGAATTGAACTCAGGACCTCTGGAAGAGCAGCCAGTGCTCTTAACCTCTGAGCCATCTCTCCAGCCCCTCATTCTGTGAATCTTGATGTCCAACTGATATAACATCCTTTATAGAAAATTCCTTGCTCTTACTATGATTTAGTTATTTCTTTACTGGAATCAAGAATTCTAGATGAGTATGTCTGAAGGTAATTGTTTTTTTTTTTATTTCCTTGTCCTACTATGTCTTTATTGTTATATAATACTATTATATGTTATGTAACACTGAAATGTTATACATTGTTATTGTTTATTGCCTCTACCCTACATTTATGTATAATGTGTGTAACAATGTTCTTTATGGATAATTTTTTTTTTAGGTTTTTTGAGACAGGGTTTCTCTGTGTAATAACCCTGGCTGTCCTGAATGAGTCTCTGTAGACCAGGCTGGCCTTGAACTCACAGAGATCTGCCTTCCTCTGCCTCTCAAGTGCTGGAATGAAAGGTATGAGCCACCACACCCAGAAATTACAGACAGCTATGAACTGCCATATGAGTGCTTGGATTTGAACCCGGGGACTTTGGAAGACAGCCAGTACTCTTAACTGCTGAGCCATCTCTCCTGCCCCTTCACCTTTGTCTTTCATGCTGTCTTTACAGTGAATAACATGAAAACAATGAACTGGAAACAATTTTGAACACACTTTACACAAGTACAACAACAAGATAAAATGAGTTTGTTTTTTTTTTTTTTTAAATCTCTGCCTATCTTTGAAGGGAATAAACTCTCAGAGGTTCTGTAAGGCTGTGATTTATTTATTTCTTTGTTTGATTATTTATTTATTTATTCATCTTCTATTCTATTTCATTTGGTACATTCAACTCTATAAGGTGTTCCTGTTAAGGATTGGCTCCTTCTTTAAGGTTTCTGTTGGTGGGTATCAAGAAAGCAAGTTCAAACAGTTGAGTCTGTGAAACCTGAGAATTCTGTGTTATTGAAAGTTATGTTTTAAGGCTGTTATTTGGATTATTAAGTTCTAGGATAAGTCTTTAAGCCAAAAAACAGAAAAACAGACCTGTACACCTGAAACAAGGGAACATTTTTGCCTATTGGGAAGGTATCAAAAAGGCAAAAGCCTATTGTGACACACTGTCAGAGAACTTGGGGTTTTGGAAACTCACTTGAGTACAGAAAACAAAATCAAGACAAGAATCAGATTTTATGTATGTTAGGTATATAGTATTTGTAGAGTGATCTTCTGGGGAGATCTATAGAATGGATTTCCAGTTTTTCCTTATATTTTGGAGGATCTCTGCTTCAAAGGGGAATTGTTGACTCAGGTTTTTTGTTTTTGTTTTTGGTTGGTTGGTTTTGTTTGGCTTGGTTCAGTTTGGTTTGGTTTGGTTTTGTGTGTCTAGTTATTTCCTTTAAAGGGAATGTGATAGGCATAAGAATGGACATGTGACAAGGAGCTGAACTTTTGTGCTCACAAGTCTTATTTCCTTCCTTTTTGATAACTTTGGTTAAATAGGAGTGGTGGTTAAATGGCAGTGGGTGTGATTCAGTGGGGTAGGAGTGCTACATTATCTGATTCCTGTGGGCTATTGCTTACTGTTTGAAAGGTAAGTTTGGATATAGGCAGAGAGCATCTAAAACATCTCAAGCTTTTCCTTTGATATTTTCTTTGCATTGCCAACATCCAGGTAGAGAACCATTAGGGACTTATATTAGGTCCATTAAATGATTCTCTTGATTCCTACAGTATAGGCCCAGTTGTAGGATGACATTATAGATAGACCTTTGGTGAAATTTCCATTCTATTTGGTTCTAGGGTCAGGAAGATTTACAGTAAAATATTCACCCTTTTTTCTAGATACTCAGGATCAACCTTATACTAATTCTTGAGGTAGCATTATAGCATGTTATCATCTATGGAAAATCAAATAGGGAGAGGTATACCAGGGTCCCTGGACACAGACAGGCATCCCTGCAATCTTTTTTAAGAGTTTTCAAGAACATCTAATGGGTTAAAGTTCTCTTTCTCATAAGTTCAACCCAAATATTGTTAGATGAATATGATTATTAGAGAAATCAGGAACATTGGTTTGAGTCACATCACTAACATTACTTCACTTATCCTTTCTCTGATTGGAGCCAATAAATTGCCAATTAGTTGTCTCTCCCAAGATTAAATTCACTTCTATGAGTACTTCTGAGGTTCCTATTTTTACCTCAGTAAAATAAGACTGTAAGCAGAGGAGGATTGCAACATGTGCTGAAAACAGTATCTTCTAGACACATCATGGGAGCTGCACTCATGAAATCTCAACAATATAGTTTCCTAAATAAGACCTGGAAGAAGACAGTATCAATCAACATGCCAACAAAGATGAAGAAAACCTCACAAGGTCCTACCTCAATGGCTATTTAGAGAAAAATCAGTGTTCTCCAGGGATGAGCCCTCTAATAGGTTATCCAGTTCTGGGGCAAGGCCAAAATACCAATAAATATGAGCAACACTAAATGAACAGATTATATTTATATTTGTAAATGTGTATGCTGTGCTTGTTAATTTTATGTCAACTTCACACATGGCAGTATCATTTCTGGAAGAGGGGAACATGGAAGAAACTAGAAGGATGAGGTAAAAGAAAATGATGTAAATACAATACTCATACATAAAATTCTCAAAACTACATAAATAAAACATTTACATTAAAAAAAGAAAAAAAGGTAAGAAAATAAATACCTGTGGTGGTTTGAAAAAGAGTGGCCACCATAGACTCATAGATTCATATTCATGGTCACCAAGGAAAGGTACCATTTGAAACAATTAGGAGGTGTGGTCTTTTTGGAGGAAGTATGCCACTGGGGGTGGACTTTGAGGTTTCAAAGGCCCAAGACAGGTCCAGTTGCTCTCTCTCCCTTCTGTCTGCAGATCCAGCCTTAGAACTCTGAGTTACTTCTCCAGCACCACGTCTACTGCATTCCACCAGCCTACCTACCATGATGGCAATGGACTAAGACTCTGAAAGTTTAGTCAGTCCCCATTTAAGTATTTTCCTTTATAATATTTGCTGTGATCAAGTCTCTCCACACCAATAAAACACTGACTAAGACGTAAGCTGGTACCAGAGAGCCTGGTGTTGCTGTAATAGGCCTGATCATGATTCTTGCTGGAGGAATGTTGGCTTTGTGACTTTGGATTAGGAAAGCAATTGAATTCTTAAAGCAGGACTTGATGGGCTGTACTAATAGGAATGTGGAAGACAGTGGAGCTGAAAGCAATACAGATTATTATGGCCCATTTCAAGAGGTTTCAGAGGAAAATAACATTAGTATGTGGCCTAGAGACCATTCTTGTGATATTTTGACAAAGAATTTGGCTGCTTTCAACCCTTGTCCAATATCAAAAGATTAATAAAATCTGCTTGAGGTTGAACTAAAGAATTTTGAATTAATGACATTGGCAGAGGAGATTTCAAGACAGTCTGGTATTGACTATATCATATATCATGTGGTTTTTAGTAGCCAGTATTATGCAGATCTATAATGTAAAGGAAAATTGAGCAATGAAAAATAAAAAATATGCAGTCTGTGGAGAAAAGGAGTGTTAGGAAGTGCAATGGAGCTAAGTCCGGTGCTCAAGGAGACATAAGGATTTTTTTTGTTTTTTGGGTTTTTTTTTTCCTTTTTTCCCTCCCCTTTTAAGCCTTGAGTTAAAGTGAATAATGGAAGTGGACACATCAGGACAAAGTCCCACCTGTAACCGAACTTTTAAATTATTAATTAACACTTATTTATTTATTACTAAATTCACTTATAACAAACACCAACAATTTCTTAACTACTAATCCTATAAATTCCTACAACCCCTTTAACCTATCCACTAAACCTACTGATAATTATTTTTCTAACCTTTTAGAATGATACAGTCTCTGGGGCACATCCTCAGTAGTCAGGAACACAGTCTTTGTTGTAGATTCTTTAACGCACTTAGTAGTCCTTTTTCTGGATCTCTCAGATGCAGGTTCGTCAGGGTAAGTTGGTTATTGCAGTCTCACCTTAAATAAGGCTTCATGCTTTCTTCTCTGTGGGAGACCCCAGCCATCTGCAGGCCAACTTACTTCTTTTGAATCAGGAACTCAGCTGCTCTGCCTCAGTCCTTAAAGCCAGGCACAGTTTCCTTTAGGCCACTGTTCGGACAGATCAAACCCCTCTAAGCAAAAGCTGAGTCACAGGGTTTAGTCCTTGGCCTTTTGGTGTCTTGCTCAGGCTTTCTTTGCTCACCAGCTTCTTTCTGCTTCAGGGAAATCTGGCCATCAAATGATGGCCAGCCCTTTTTTCAGCAAGACTCTTGGAGCTCTCTAGCATCAGGGGCCTCTTCTCTTTCTGGGCTCCATGCACTGTCTTTAAATAGGAGGAACTCTGTTTCAGCTTAATTTGGGCTCTGCCCACTTAGCAGCTGAAAACAATGTCAGGCCAGATACTTTGTTTCTTCAAGTCCATTAAGTCTTTCCTGTTTTCCTGACTTCAACCTTGTTTTTCAGTCTATTGAGTCTTTCCTGTTTTTCCTGACTTCAACCTTGTTTTTCAGTCTATTAAGTCTCCTGTTTGTTTCCTGTTTTTAGTCCACATGCTGATAATGCTCTTCATGCCCCGAATTAAGAGACAGTATCAGAAACCCCTATATATTTTCTAAATCTAATTTATCTAACCCCCTACACCCACCCAGTTAATCTTCCAAGTTACAAAAATGAATTAAAGAAAAGCTTAAGCAGTGAAGGAACTCACAGAAAACAGAAACCTGGTACAAACATATTTGAATGAGGAGCACCATGTTGCAATATTAACAAGCAGCAGAATTTGGCAACTTTGGCCACATGATTATGGCTTTAGAGTCAATAGCATAAGAAAGGGGTTGTGAAATCTCTTTCCATGGCTTAAGAAAGCTACTTAGGCCAGGCATATGTTAGGAATGTCCCCAAATGAAGGCCCAGAGAGGCCATTGCATGAAGCCTGGATTTCATTTGAGACCTAAGATGGGGAGATGTCAGAGCTATGATATATCTGCCAAGGAGAGATGAAGACCAGGTATGGAACCAGCCCCAAGATAGAGAAGTACGTTACAATTAAGAGATTGCCTTCAGCCTCGGTAGAGATTTTAGACTTTGGACTCTTAAAGTGTTTGGACTGTGATAGACTATGGGGACGTTTGAAGTTGGACTGAATGAATTTTTGCATTACGATGTGGCTACAAGTCTATGGGGGTATAGGGAGTAGAATATGGTGGTTTGAATAAGAATTGTTCCCATAAGCTCATAGATTTAAATATTTGGTCTCCAGGGAATGGCATTATTTGAAACAATTAGGCACCATGTCTGCCTGCATAGCATCGTTCTCCCCACATATGTTGATAATGAACTAAATTTCTGAAACTGTAAGCCAGCCCCATGCTTTCCTTCATAAGAGTTGCTGTGGTCATGGCATCTCGGAGCTCTAAGACAAATACATACATAGTAAAGCCCAAACTGTTTGGCTGCCAGGTTCAGAGGGAAGACTTGTTTATATGATGACTTTGGCTTGTTTGTGTTAAGTCACCATTCAGGTTAAGTGTATAAGTAGGCATCCCTCCCCGCTTTGGTTCTAGTGCTCAATGAAATGTGATTTATCTGGGGAGTCAGATCTTTATTCCTTGTGACAGTATTGTCTATAGTAAGTGGATGGATGGAGTTGAGAGCAGTTAGGGCATGATGAAACAGAAGTAAACAAATTTTAGCAGTGGAAAATTCTGGAAGAAAGTTAATTAAGCTCCACCTGTCCAAGTCAACAAACCACTGGTTGGTCACATAGGTGACCGTGAACTACCACAGTGCCTATGAACTCCTAAACCATGTTTGAACTACCATTTCTGTCATCCTGATTGGCCTCTGGGAGACTGAAAAGAAGATTGATGGTGTGAGAACAAATGCTGATATGAGAGCATCTGGGTCAATGTTGCTGGAGACTCAATGGCACTGGGGATGCCAGAGAGCTGCATGGTCACTGTCACCTGGCTTAGTCAGTGGCCCTTTGACAATTGTAATGTATTTCCCTGTGAGACCCATGTGTCTAAAGGCTGACCACTCCTGAGCCCTAGAAATGTGGGAAGAAAAGAAGAAAGCAAAGACGGGAAAAGGAAAAATGTCCTTATCTTGTCACTGCTCCATATCGTATGTCTTTGTTAAAGCAGACAAAAATGTTCATGAACATTTTGTGCTTACCTCCTGCATAAACTGTGCCAAATCTTATCAGATCTGATCACAGTTCATGAGATACCTGCTGAATATTCCTGGCACAAAAAACCAGCAAGAAACAAATAATAGAAACAAAATTCACTGAGGAAGAAAAAAGTATCTCCAAGAATGGAAGTGGGCAGGTGATCTACAGAGAACACTCCAGAGCACTGGGCCACCAAGCTCACATCTTTATTTACATTGCATCTGCCTGCATCCTCTTGTTTGTGGACACAAGCCTTTCATAGGACATTACTTTTGTTACTGCAGCTCAGGTAGGAAGGCTTTCTGGTCTTAGTTATTAGATGTCTTCTTTCATACATTGACCCTGTTGTCTTTGCTCTTTCCTTCCACATGGACAGTGTTGGTAAAAAGTCTTATGCGGACTTGAAAATCACATTTATTTTACATTTACTAAAAGTATTGTTCTATATATTGACCATTCTGTCAATGCAGTTAGTCATTTTGTTCAAATCACATTCAATTTCTTACTTTTCTTTGCTTACTTTTCTTAAGAGTTACAGATAGAACACTCTCCAAAAATCTAGAGAGGAAACAGAAACTAAGAAATAAAACACCCACCCAACACAGACAAATCCAGAAATCAGCACCTATACTTATAATCATATAAAACCCAGATGCCTGCATTTTATGCCAGTACAAAAATACTATAACAGCCAGGGAAATATGTCTTCCCTAGAGACCACCTATCCTACCACAGCAGTCCATGAATATTCCAAAATAGCTGAAGAACAAGAAAATACTTTAAAACAGCATTTACAAATATGAGAGAAGTCCTTAAAAAGTTAATTAAGAATCCCTTAAACATTTTTAATAAAGAAAAAAATTTTAATTCCACAATCAAATATGAGGAAATGAACAAATAAATGTCTTTTTTAAAAGCTAAGAAAACACAAACAAATAAAAAATGGAGAAAATGAATGAATCTCTGAAAGAAATCCAAGAACACACAAATAAACAGTTGAAGGAAACAAATAAAAGTGTTCAAGACCTAAAAATGAAAATGAACTCAATCTAGAAAACACAAACTGAGGGAATTCTGGAAATGACAAACTTAGATATTTAAACATGAATGACAGCGGAAAGCTTCACCAACAAAATACAAGAGATCAAAGAGAAATCTCAGGTGTTGAAGATAAAATAGAAGAACTGGGTACATCAGTCAAAGAAAATGTTAAATCTCAAAAACTCCTGAGAAAACATCCAGAAAATCTGGGACACCGTAAAAAGACCAAACCTAAGATTAATAAGTATAGAGGGAAGAGAAGAAACTCTGCCTAAAGGCCCAAAAATATTTTCAACAAAATCATAGAAGAAAATTATCCTAACCTACTAAAGGAGATGCCTGTAAAGGCACAAGAAGCAGAGATAACACAAAATAGATTGGAACAGAAAACAAAATTCCCTCACCAAATGAAAATCAAATCACTAAACATATAAAACAAAGACTGAATATTAAAAGTTTCAAGGGAAAAAGATTAAGTAACATACAAATGCACACCAAGTAGTCTACAAACCTAAAGGGCCTGGACAGATCTGCTGCTGACTCTAAGAGACCACAGATGCCAAGCCAGACTACTATATCCAGCAAAATGTTCAATTACAACAGATGGAGAAAATAAGATATTTCAGGATAAATACAAATTTAAATAGTCTCTATCTTCAAATTCAGCTCTATTGTAGCTACTCAAAGTAAAACTTTAACCTAAAGGGTTTAACTATACCTATGAAAACATAGGTAATAATAATTTCATACCAGCAAAATCAAAGGAACGGAAGTAAACACGCACGCACACACACACACATACCTCCACCACAACTACCATCACTACCATCAACAAAAACAACAAAATAATAGGAATCAACAATCATTGACCATTGATAACACTCAATATCAATGGTCTTAATTTCTCAATAAAAAGACACAGACTAACAGTGCTTATATAAATAAGAACCATCTTTCTGTTGTATCCAAGAAACACACCTCAACATCAAGAATTGATATTACCTCAGGGTAAAATGTTAGGAAAAGATATTCCAAGCAAATAGATCTAAGAAGGAAGTTGTAGCAATTTCAATATCTAACAAAATAGACTTCAAAGCAAAACTAATCAAAAGAGATAGAGAAAGACAGTAAAGACTTATAAAGGGAAAAATCCACCAAGATTACATTTCAATTCTTAACATCTATGTCCCGAAAACAAAGGCACCCATGTTGGTAAAAGAAACACTACTACAGCTTAAATTATAAGGGTGACACTCACACACTGATAGTGGGACACTTCAGTACTCCAGTCTCACTAATGGACAGGTCATATAGGTATACGCAAAATGGAGAAACTGTGTACAACAGAGGTTATAAACAAAATGGACCTAATATATATTTACAGAACATTTCACCCAAACACAAAAGAATATGCTTTCTACTCTACAATTCATGCAACTTTCTCCAAAATTGACCTCATACACAAAGCAAGGGTCAACATATACACAACATTTAAAATAAGACCCTTCATCCTATTTGACATCCATGGATTAAAATGGTATTAACAACAACAGAATCAAAAAACTTTAAAACTCATAAAAATTGAACAACTGTCTAATGAATGAACATCGATCAAGACAAAAATAAAGATTCCAATGTCTTTTCAGAAATGAATAAACATGAATACACAACTTACCAAAACTTACAGAATACAATAAAGGTTGTTCTAAGACACGTTCATGACAGTAATACCTACATAAAAATTGGAAAGAATTTATTCTAGCAACTTACAGCATACCTGAAAGCTCTAGAAAAAAATAAAAAATCGTACTTCAGAGGAGTAGAGAGCAATAAATAATCAAATCAAGGGTTGAAATCAATAAAATAGAAGCAAAGGGGGGAGCTAAGATGGTGGCAATCAAGTTGGATGCATTTTGATCATCAGGAAGACTAACTGGACAACAGCAGAGATATACTCTTGCTGAAAGGCAGTTTGTGAGGCTCAAGCCTATCTGGGCTTGCCCAGCAAAGCTAGGGACAACAAAGAACTCAGTACTGGAAATATAGACACTGGAGGATTAGAGTCACCAGACACACATGGATCCATTTCAGCCAGGAGACTGCACTCCCCATCTCAGTGGAAGAGACAGCAGAACAGATCCTTTCAGGGCTCCAGGTGGTAGTTTCAACCACCAAACATAGGACCTACTGAGTCCGCAGCATCTGTGCAGGTGCTTGGCTTGGACACCCAGGAGCATACCAGCAGAGCCGCTACATGGTAAGACTGAGGGACTCTCCCTGGGATACTCAGTATGGTGGCTTCTGGCTGACAGGTAACAGCAGGATCCAGCTGGCAGGCACCAAGCTTCCCTGAGCCCAAGCACACCGTGGGCAGGATATAGAAAACAAATTGGAACTCTGCCTCCCCCCACCCCTCGCCTGACTACAGGGGATCTGGTGGAAGCCTCTGCCAACCTAGGCAGGCTGCTTTGGAACACTACAATGCAGGCAGGGACTCAGTGAGTCATCTCAATATTGGATCTCCGGTCTCCACCCCCTCTGCCTGGCTGCTAGGCTGGGCTCCCCCACTGTGCAGGAGGACACAGAAGCAGTGAAAGCACTGATTGACAGAGCTTCAAACTGAGAGGTACATACTGGCTCTAAGACCCCCTCTGAGAGTTGATTTGGAGGACTATAACATCAGCCCTGACACCTTAGTTACAGGGGGTCTGGTGGATGCTTCTGCCTACCCTGGCAGGCTGCTCTGGAGCACTGCAATTCAGGCAGGGAAAACGTGCTGAGATTAGCTGAGTGAATTCCATACTGGAACTCTCTGCCTGTGCTCACTTCAACAGGGCACTCAGTCTACAGCCTTAGTCTAGCCCATTTAGATCTCTGCCCAGAGCAGTGAAATGGTCCTGGACTAGGGTGTACTACCTGAGGGGGCGGGCAGCACCCAACCACAGAACTTCTGAGAGAGGCACCTCCCACCCACTCCCTCATCCCCAGTCCAAGTACAAGAGATTCTTTGTGAACTCACTGCCCACACCTACTTTGGGAGGGCTCTCAGTCTACTGCCTCAGGTTCCTACATCTAGATCTTGGTCTGGAGCACTAAAGCAGTTCAGCACTATTGCATGCAGCCCAAGCAGGTAGACTGCTCTGACCCAAAAAAACTTCTGACTGAGAGGCACAGGGTGATCCTGAAAACCTCCCTGGAGAAGAGCTTGGAAAGACCACAACCACAGTCTTGATACCCTTGCTACAGGGAAACTGCCAAAAGCCACATAAGAACAGGCTAGCTACATTGGAGCACAATGATTGTGTCGGAGAAAAAGGCAGCTGAGTATCCCCAAATCCAAACACTGTGGACAGGGTGTGAATTTCACATCAGATCTCCCTGACTGTACCTGTCTTTCCCCTCAGCTGAATACCCAGGCTACAACACAGAGACCTCTGACTCAGGAGCAGTGAAACAACCCCGGATCATTGCTCATTGCCTGGGTGACATAGGCTGTATCATATCACAGTGCTTCTGGCTATAAGACACACATTGAACCTGAGAACCCGGGAGAACAGCTTGGGAGGACCATGATCACAGTCCTGACACATAGGCTGCAGGGGAGCTACAGCTCTAGCCATCAGTCTGTGGCCTGCCAACCTGCACCATCATTGTTCTGAAGACCAGTTGGGTCTCAGGAACCTGCAGGTAAGAATAGCACATCACACCACAATCTCTGACCTGAGCTCCCAATTAGGACACAACAGGAAGGAGTGAGCTCTGGGAAACACACTGAGAACCAACCTCCACACAAGGTCCCATTGAGCCTCTGGGGAGCTACAGATCACCAAGCTATATGGCCTCTACACCAAAGCGCCCTTCTTGGCATGAAGCCCAGAAAGCACCAGGAACAAACAGCTAAGAACAACCAGATGGTGAAAGGTCAGTGAAAGAACAGATCTGACAAAAGTCAGGAAAATATGACTCCAATACAATGCAGCTATGTTAGTATAGCAAGCTATGACCACTCCACCACAACTGAAACACATGAAAATGATGACAAATCTATACTTTAGAAAGTGATAGAGTCCTTAGAAGAAGAAATTAAATCTCTGAAAGAACTTAAAGATTCCTCAATTTTACAAACAAAAGCAATGGAGCATACCATTAGAGACCTCCAAGCCAACGCAGCTCAACATGAACGGGAAAGAGACAAGGCAATGAAAGATGATTTGCAGACAAAGACAAGCAAATTGGAGCAGGAAATGTCTAAAAGGAACAAAATTGATCAAGACTTGAAATTAGAAGTGGAAGAAATAGAAAACACAAGCAGAGATAATCCAGGAGGTGGAAAATCAAGGGAAGAGAACAGGAACTACAGACATGAGTATCAAAAATAGGATACAAGAGATGGAAAACAGAATCTCACGAGTAGAAAATTCGATTGAAGAAATCAGTACAGCAACCAAAGAAAATGAGAAATCTAAAAAAGTTCTCACCCACAACATTCAAGTAATCAAGGACTCAGTGAAAAGATGGAACCTAAGAATTATTGGCATAGAGGAATGAGAAGATTCCCAACTTCAAGGTCCAAGAAATATCTTCAACAAAATCATAGAAGAAAACTTGCCAAACATAAAGAAAGAGATGCGAATAAAATTCCAAGAGGCATACAGAACACCAAACAGAATAGACCAGCAAAGAAATTCCTCTCACCACATAATAATTGAAACTCCAAATGTATAGAACAAAGAAAGAATATTAAAAGCTGTAAGAGAAAAAGGTCAAGTAACATATAATGGCAGACCCATCAGAATTACACCTGACTTCTCCTCAAAAACTTTAAAAGCCAGAAGGGCCTGGGCAGATGTCCTACAAACCCTAAGAGAACATAGGTACCTGGCCAGACTACTATATCCAGGAAAACTCTCTATCAACATAGATGGAGAAAACAAGATATTCCATGACAAAATCAAATTTAAACAGTATCAACCCACAAATACAGCCCTACAGAAGATCCTAGAAGGAAAATTCCAACCCAGAGAAGATAACTACACCAAAGAAAACAGAGAAAGCAAAAACTCCACTGCAGATAAACCAAAAGAAATACACAACCACTACCTACATCAAAAGAACAGGAAATAACAACCTTTGGTCATTAATATCCATCAACATCAATGGACTCAACTCCCCAGTAAAAAGACACAGGCTTACAGGTTGGATCCATAAACAAGACCCAACATTTTACTGCATACAAGAAATACATCTCACTAACAAAGATAGATGCTACCTCAGAGTAAAGGGCTGGGAAAAAGCTTTCCAAGCAAATAGGCCCAGGAAGCAAGCTGCAGTAGCCCTCCTAATATCAAAAAAAAAAAAAAAAAAAAAAGACTTTCAACTGAAGTTAATAAAAAAGATAGGGATACAAAATTAAGATTATATTTGGCCACACTGGTATTGATCTTTGTATATTGATACAACATTAAGGGTAACACTTTTTAAAGGTATTGTACCTAGTAATGCTTAAAACTTAAATGTGAAGGTTCGGCCTTTTGCTACCAACTGTCATAAACTGTTCAGGATAATTAAAAAATGAAAACTAATAGTCATGCAAGCTTGTCATTTTGGTAGGTACTATGACAGTCTATCACAGTTATTTTCTAAGCTAATCAGAAATCAAGCTGCTAGGAGACAAGCAACATTTGCTTATGTAAATTTAAGAGATAGATAGGGTGTCTTCAAAAACCTCAAGAGATCTGCAGAATACGGCATTCAAAGATGTTTTCTTAACTCAAGATTTTTTGATATCGAGACATGTCAGCTCCTGACAGCATCCCCTATTCTACTCGAAGTAGAAGATGAGCATCAAAGAATCTCCAGTGGGAGATGGCTGAATAAGTGGCAAGCCTATCTCTTGGCAAGAAAAACCCCTTGCTTCAACTGTAGACAGAATGCTGTTCAAAAAGGACAAAACTTGGAAGCAGGTAAGTCGATAGCCTAGCTCTGCCAAGACAGGGTAGACAAGTCCTTCATAATTCCTGCTCTACAATCAATGTCTGTCAGAGAAATGGGGCCAAATGACTGAAGATTGATGCTGTAATGTATGGAGAGAAAATGGGAACTGTCTATTTTTGGAAGCTGCAGGCCCTGCACTTCCTATATAATCAGATATATTTATCCCTCTCAGGTCTCTGAGGTGGTTGAAAAATAGTAGCTAGAGTCTCATACTTAAATTTTTAGTTGTTTAGGAATCAAGAGGGTGTTCTGTATCTAAGAAGGTGTTTTTAAAATTGTGATGCAAGTTAGTATGAAAGCTGAGTTAGATATAGAACTTTAAACTCATGGAAATGGTTAGATAGTAGAAGGTTAAAGTCAGGTGCCAAATACTTATGGACTGGACATTGGGAATGTATGCTAAGCCATATAACTCTCATAATTGTGGCCTATTTATTTCTGTTGTTTTGTATTGCATTTATTGTTATAAGAGAAAGAACTATTTGTTGGACTGAAAGGGGGAGCTGTTGGGGGGAAAAGATATACCTTAAACTTTAAAAAAGGGAAGAGCATGGGGGGGTGAGGGGAAAGAAGGTGGGAGGGTGGGACTGGAGGGGGTAGTAGTGAGGGGATTGTGATTGAGATGTAACTTGAAGAAATAAAAAATAAGTTATTTTTAAAAATTAAAAATAAAAAAGATAGGGAAGGATACTACATACTCATTAAAAGAAAAATTCATCAAGAAGACATTTTAATACTGAATACTATGCCCCAAATACAAGGCCATCCACATTTGTAAAAGAAACTCTTCTAACGTTTAAAACTCACATTGACCTTCACACATTAATAATGGGAGACTTAAACACCCCACTCCCAACAATGGACAGGTCATTGAGGCAGAAACCAAACAGAGAAATAATGAGCCAAACAGAAGTCATGAATCAAATGGACCTAGCAGATATCTACAGAATGTTTCACCAAAGCAAAAAAAATATATATATATACACCTTCTTTTCAGCAGCACATGGAACCTCCTCCAAAATTGACTATATAGTTGACACAAAGCAAGCCTCAACAGATACAAGAAAATTGCAATAACACCTTGCATCTTATAAGACCACCATGGAATAAAGCTGGACTTCAACAACAACAGAAATAATAGAAGGCCTACACATTCATGGAAACTGAACAACTCTCTACTGAATGACCACTGGGTCATGGAAGAAATAAAGAAGGAAATCAAAGACCCTTTAAAACTCTGTCTCTGCATTCTAAGTATTAGGATCAAAGGCATGTGCTTCCCAACTGATGGGATTAAAGATGTGCACCACCACCCCTGTATTAAACTTTTTCTCTATTTAGAGCTTGCTTTGTGTCAGGCTATCCTTGAACTCCAAGATCTGTAGGTTTCTGTCTCTAGTGTGTGGGATAAAAGGGTGCATCTTTCTCAAATGATGGAATTAAGGGTGTGCACCATCACCACCTTATTTCTTGTCATTCTAGAATTTATAAGATAACTAACTCTATAGTGATCCTCTTGTCTTTGCTTGAATTAAAGGCATGGACTAACACTATGCATTGCGTCTATTTTACCTTAGCTCCAAATTTTTTCAACTCTTGGAGGTTTAGAAAACCAGGTTAGGTTGCAGGAACCCTTAATTTATTTATAAACCTCTTACCTGATTTTTAATTCCAAACCATGAAAATATCTTTTATATCTACAAAAAAATTTTTTGAAGCTGCTATCAAGTTTGTTTAAGCTATGTGGCCACTTGCAGTCAACATTCCAATCTGAAATTAGGGCCATTTTTCCTTTCATGCCATTAAGGCAAGTATACCTTTGGTAAATTATAGTTTGAAAATTTTATATTGTATTTTTATTATATTTTCTAAGCTTATTAACTCTTTTCTAAAAAAATATTATTTTGTTTTCTCAAGTTACTTCTAGAATAAAGCTTCCTCCCTCCTCCCCTGCTGGTCCCTTCCTCCCTCCTTGATCAAGATCAGGTTAACAGATTAAATATCCCTATAACATAATAGAAATAGTCATTAAAAATCTCCCAACCCCCCCCCAAAAAAAAAAACCTAGGGCCAGATGGTTTCAGCATAGAATTCTACAAGACCTTCAAAGAAGAGCTAATCCCAATACTCTTCAAACTCTTCCACAAAAAAGAATCAGAAGGAACACTGCCAAACTCATTCTATGAGGCCACAGTCATCCTGATTCCTAAACCACACACACAAAGACCCAACAAAGAAAGAGAACTTCAGACCAATTTCCCTCATGAACATAGATGCAAAAATACTTAATAAAGTAATGGCAAACTGAATCCAAGAACACATCAAAAGTATCATACACCATGAACAAGTAGGCTTCATCCCAGGAATTCAAGGATGGTTCAACATACAATAATTCACCATATAAACAAGTGGAAAGAAAAAAACCCACATGATCATTTCACTAGATGCTTAAAAAGCATTTGACAAAATCCAACACCCCTTCATGCTAAAGGCCTGGAGAGAATGGGCATATAAGGACCATACCTAGAAATAATAAAGGCGGTATACAGCATGCCAGTAACCAGCATCAAATTAAATGGAGAGAAACATAAAGTATTTCCACTATATTCAGGGAAAGGCAAGGATGCCCATTTTTGCCATATCTCTTCAACATAGTACTTGAAGTTCTTGCTAGAGCAATAAGACAACTAAAGGAGATCAAGGGAATACAAATTGGAAATGAAGTCAAATTATCCCTATTTGCCGAAGACATGATAGTGTACATAAGCAACCCCAAACACTCCACCAGAGATCTCTTACAGCTGATAAACACCTTCAGCAAGGTGGATGAATTCAAAATTAATTTAAAACAATCAGAATCCCTTCTTTATACAACAAATAATATGCTGAAAAGGAAATTAGAGAAACAACACCCTTCACAATAGCCTCAAACAATATAAAATACCTGGGGGTAACTCTAACCAAGCAAGTGAAAGACCTGTATGACAAGAACTACAAGTCCTTGAAGAAAGAAATTGAAGAGCACATCAGAAGATGGAAAGATCTCCCAGGCTCATGGATAGGTAGGATCAACATAATAAAAATGGCCATCCTACCAAAAGCAATATACAGATTCAATGCAAATCCTATCAAAGTACCAACACAATTCTTTTTGGCCTGGAAAGAGCAATTCTCAACTTCATATAAAATAACAAAAAACCCAGAATAGCTAAATCAATCCTGTACAATAAAAAAACATCTGGAGCCATCACCATCCCAGATTTCAAGCTCTACTATAGAGCAATAGTAATAAAAACAGCATGGTACTGGTATATAAACAGACCAGTGGCTCAATGGAATTGAATTGAAGACCCAGAAATGAGCCCAGGCACCTATGGCCAACTAATCTTTGACAAAGAAGCCAAAACCGTATAATGGAAAAAGAACAGCATCTTCCACAAATGGTGCTGGTCCAACTGGATGTCAACATGTAAAAGTATGAAATTAGACCCATACTTATCACCTTGCACAAAACTTAAGTCCAAGTGGATCAAAAACCTTAAAATAAGGCCTGACACACTAAATCTATTAGAAGAGAAAGTGGTGAAAACCCTCGAACTCATCTGTACAGGTGACAACTTCCTGAACAGAGCACCAACATCTCAGGCTCTAAGATTAACAGTCAATAAATGGGACCTCATGAAACTGGAAAGCTTCTGTAAGGCAAAAGACACTGTCATTTGAGCAAAACGTCAACCTACAGATTGGGAAAAAAAATCTTCACCCACCCCACATCTGACAGAGGGCTAATGTTCTTAATTTACAAAGAACTCAAGAAATAAGAATCCAAATAATCCAATCAAAAAATAGGGAACAGAGCTAATCAGAGAATTCACAAAGAAGGTATCCATAATGGCTGAAAGACACTTGAAGAAATGCTCAGCATCCTTAATGAACGTAGACACAAAAATATTCAAGCAAGTACTTGCAAACTGAATCCAAGAACCTATCAAAAAGATTATCCACCATGGCCAAGCAGGTTTTATCCTAGAGTTGCAGGGATGTCTCAATATATGATAATCAGAAAATGTAATCCACCACATAAACATACTGAAAGAAAAAATACATGTGATCATCTCATTAGATGCAGAAAAAGTCTTGGACAAAATCCAACCCCCTCTTCATGATAAAAGTCCTGAAGATAAGAGACACACCTAAACATAATAAAGGCAATTTACAACAAGCCTATAGACAGCATCAAATTATATGCAAATAAACTGAAAACAATCCCTCTAAAATCAGAAACACTACAAGACTATACATTCTCTCCAAATCTATTCAATATAGTACTTGAAGTTTTGCTATACCAGTAAGATAACTGAAGATACAATATCAAAAGGAATATAACTCAAGGAGTTGCAAAATAGAAAAGAATAAGTCAAAATATAATTATTTGAAATAGTATACATAAGTGACCATAAAACTTCAGGGGACTCCTACAATTGATAGACACTTTCAACAATGAGGATGGATATAAGATTAACTTTAAAAAATCAGTAGCCTTTTTATATACAAATGACAAATAAATAGAGAAAGAAATTAGGGAAACAACACCTTTCCCAATAGCCTCAAATTATATAAAATATCTTGGGGTAACTCTAGCCTATCAAATGGAAAACCTTGTATAATAACAAATGTCAAGTGTTTAAAGGAAGAAATTAAATAAGATATCAGAAGATGGATACATCTTCCATACTCTTAGTTCAGTATGATTAGCATAGGAATGATGGCCAACCTACCAAAAGCAATCTATAGATTTAATGCCATACCCATCAAAATTCCAACACAATTCTGTACAGACCTTAAAAGGACAATTTTCACCTTTATATGAAAAAAAAATGAAACAAAACAACAAACAAACAAACAAAAAACCCAAGATAGCTAAAACAATCCTGAACAGTAAAAGAACTGCTAGAGATTTCATCATCTATGATTTCAAGTGTTACTACAGAGCTTCACTAACAAAACCTACGTGGTATTGGCATAAAAACAGGAATATTGTTCAATGGAATTCAGCTGATGATTTAGATATAAATTCACATACATGTGACATGTGTCTTTTGATAAAGTAGCTAGAACTAGACACTGGAAAAAAGCAGCAAATTCACCAAATGGTGCTAGTCTAACTTGATGCCAGCATCTAGAAGAATGCAAATATATTTATATCTATCACTTTTCACAAATTCAAGTCCAAATGGATCAATGACCTCAACATAAAACCAGATACACTGAACCTAATATAAAAGAAAGAGGGAATAATCTTGTACTCATTGGTACAGGAGACAATTTTCTAAATAGAACACTAAGAGCACAGGCACTATGACTGACAATTAATAAAAGGGACCCCATGAAACTGAAAAGCATCTATAAGGCAAAGAACATCATCAATTAGACAAAGCACAGCCTATAGAATGGAAAAAGACTTTTACCAACACCACATCTGATAGAGGACTAATATCCAAAAAATATAAAGGATTCAACAAACAAAGTATCAAAAAGCAAAATAATCTAGCTTAAAAAATGGAGTATCACGAGTTACCTCAAATGGCTGAAAAACACTTAAAGGTGTGTTCAGCATCCTTAACAATGATGAACATGAAAATCAAAACTAATTTGAGATTCCATCTTACACCTATCAGAATGACTAAAATCAATAACACAAATCTCAGTTCGTGCTGTCCAGGATGAAGTGAATAGGGAACACTCTTCCAATTCTGAAAGAAATTCAAAATTTGTACAGTAATTTTGGAAACCAGTATGGAACTTCCTTAAAAAGTTGGGAATTGAGCTACCTCAGACCCATATATACCATTCTTGGGCATATACCCAAAAGATGTTCCATCCTACCACAAAAAACACTAGCTCAACCATGTTCATTACAGCTTTATTTTTAATAGCCAGAAACCAGAAACAACCTAGATGTCCCTCAAACAAAAGATGGATAAAGAAATTGTGAAACATTTACACAATGGAATATTACTCAGCTATTTATTAAAAAATGGCATCATGAAATTTGCAGGCAAATGGATGGAACTAGAGATCATCCTAAGTGAAGTAACATAGATTCAAAAAGACAAGCATAGTATGTACTAACTTATAAGGTGATATTAGCAATTAATTACCTAACTAAGCTATGATCAGTAGATCCAGAGAGATTAGGTAAAGAGGAGGGCTCAAGTGGAGATTCACGGATCTCCCTGGAATAGAGAAATTGAAAATATTTTTATGGTTAGACTGGGCATGGGTAGGGATGGGAGTGGGAGAATATGTTAGTAGGGAGATGAGGGAGAAAAAAGTAATAATATAAGAAACATCTCCTTCAAAAGGTTATTGGGTTTGTTTTTCTCTTTCTCATACCCCTAGTGTCTCAAATAGTGTTTAGTACAGGGAAAGCAGCAATAACTGTCTACTGAATATTTTCCCAAGTAAGCAGGCCTTTATTCTCAGGGTGAGGAAGATTTTAAAGATAGTATAGTTGAGGATTTGAAAAGAGGTTTTATATATATATATATATTTATATATATATTTGTTTATTTATTACTCTGGATAGTGTGAGAATGATGATAAAAACAAAATAATCAGGTATATGGCAATGAGTCCACCTAACCGTTGGTGCCCATTTGACCCACATTTATGACAGTGAGGATGGAGAGAAATTGGATATCATGAAAGTGTAAAGAATGTCAATAATATTTCTTTTACTGCAGCTGGATGTTTGTGCCACTTACTGAGGTATGAAAGGCTACTTTATTGGCAGGGAAAGCTGTGGGTTCCAACTTGGAAACACTGCCTGATGTAGGTGAGATTACACTCAAGTAGATAAATCAGAGATTGATTAAATATTGGGCCAACAACATATTCATGTTCATTTCAAAAACTTGAGTTTTTGCTGATAATGTTTTCTAATTCCTGGCACCTTCTTTCACATCTACATTTAATTTTCTAGGTATATAACCTCCAACCTTGTCCAGGGTGGGAGATGTATTTGTTAGTCTTCAGTAAATTCAATCTACGTACTTAGAAAGGACGCTGTGCTTAAGGAGAAAGTATAGAATGAAATAAAAAAGGATCAAGGACCAATAACAAATTGAGAATGTGGAGTCTGCAAAGACAATGAAGATAGATCTATTGCTATTCAAGACAAAGAAGGGAGACAATAATTCCTACATTTTCATGTAAAAAGATAACAAATGGCTCCAATTTGGCAAAGCCTTAACATAATTCAATACCACTGAGTAATATTAACATTTTTCTTATTCTACTGTCCCATTGTCTTTTCCAAAATATCATTCTCCAATGCAGCATGAACAAATAATTAGAAGAAAGGGATTGGAACATGGGGAAAATGAGAAAGCAGAGGGTGCTGATCCAGGCCTTATCTAGGAAGGAAAATCGTCGAGACTTATTAACAAAACTGATTGTGAGGTGGTCTGGGCAGGTGTGAATTATATAAGCTATAAAGGTTAAGTCAACTGGAAAGACTGAGAGGACAACTATCCTGAGACACTGAACATCCACAGCACACAAAATAGTGCCAAGCACTCAGAAAAGCCTTTATGAATATGACTCACAGAGAATGATATATGGCTTGATTCTCAATTAAGTCAGGATTTTCACACTTACTATTCTGATAGGAAGAATAGTGGATCCTCAAAAATGCCATGCACAAATTTCACAACTTATGAATATGTTTACTTACATAGAAAGTATAATTTTGTGTATGTAATTGAGTTAAGGATTGCTTGCGTGTTTGTTTATTTGTTTGTTGAGGCAGGGTTTCTCTTTGTAGCTCTAGCTGTCCTGGACTAACTTTGTAGACCAACTAGCCTTGAACTCACAGAGATCTGCTTGCCTTTGCCTCCTGAAGGTTGGAATTAAAGGTGCATGCCACCACACCTAGCTGAGTTAAGGATTTTGAAATGAACACAATACTGAAGACTATCTCAGTAGCCCCATTCTAACCAGAAGGTTCTTTGCCAACAGGAGGCAAAAAGCCTAAGTAGGAAATTGATTAGAGATACTCCTAAACTGGCTTTAAAAATGGAGAGACCATGATCCAAGGGATGCAAGTTGGTTTTAGAAACTGGAAAGGACACTAAATGGGATTCTCCTCTAGGCATCCTGAAGGAACTCTGAATCTCACCCTCTTTAGCCTACTAAAACACATCAGGACACCTTACCCTTGCTGGGCAGCCATTTTGGGACCCAGAACTAGAGGAAGCTCTTAGCTCTCAAGTGACTGATGAACTGGGGGCGGGGGGGGGGGGGGGTGGATATGGGTGATCACCTCAGTGGAGGAAAAGGATAGGAGGGAGAAGGGGAAGAGGGTGGAAGGGTGGAACCAGCAGGGAAGAAGGGAAGGGACTGTGATGGGGATGTAACTTGAATAAATAAATAAATGCTGGGGAAAAAAAACAAACTCATCTCAGATTTCTGACCTATATAAGTTGACTAGACTTTAAATAACCAAGTTGATGGCAATTTTTACAATAGCAACAAGAATTTTGCTCATACTCAGAAATGCAAGCTGATGTATATTTTTTCATGCTCTGAAATCCTTTTCTGGAAATAGTTTCCAAGTGTCCAGATTCCTGATTGTGTGCCTGAGAAGATACACACAGACAAATATTGCAACAAACTTAGATATTCAAAACTAAAAATGACTGAAAAAGTGTCCACAAAAGAATGATCCTGAATCATACAGCCTGGCTTCATGAAACTGGTAGGAAAGCCCAAATTTCTGTACATATTTAGTAGCATTCACTTTTTTCTACTGGTTTGATTAAAAAGCCTGCATGAACCACTCTAAACTTATCACAGCTTACATTCAAAAAAATATTTCATCTATTCATGGTATTATAGATTTACAAATGATATTACAAAGCTTTATTATAACTATAGCTCATGGGAAGATTTCTACTGATTTCTTCAATCATTCAAAAAAATATTTCATCTATTCATGGTATTATAGATTTACAAATGATATTACAAAGCTTTATTATAACTATAGCTCATGGGAAGATTTCTGCTGATTTCTTCAATCATTCATATAAATGGATTTAATTTATTAGTCATTCACTAATCGAGTAATTAAGTGTCATGGATCAGCTAAACATTGCTGAAGGTACTGAGCAGTCATCACTAGAATCATGAAGAGATTTATTTTTACTAGTATATACATATATATATATATATATATATATGTTCTAACAGGGCAATAGTGGCACATGCCTTTAATCCTAGAATTTGGAAGGCAGAAAGCAGGAGGATCTCTGACTTCAAGGTCATCCTGGTCTACAGAGTGAGATCCAAGACAGTCAAGGCTACACAGAAACAAAATAGAACAAAGGTATGTTCCATTATGATATTTCAAACATTTGTTTTGTTGTTCTCTTCCCACTCTCTTACCCACTATTCCTTCTTCTGTACCCTCTTAGCTCCTATAGCCTCATCTTCATTTTTATGTTACCTGTGGCCTTTTTGTTCTACTCTCCTTTTCTGGACATCCCCTCTCCCCTCTTGTAGTAACTCTAGTCCTCTATCTAGCATCACAATCTTAGAACCCATATTTATATAAATATAAACATGAGAAAGTTAGGATCCACATATGTCCGAGAACAGGACTTCTTTTTCTTTCTAAGACTAGGTCATCTCAACTAACACAACACTTTCTAATTCTAACCATATTCCTGCAGATTCCATGACTTCATTTTTATTATTAGTTGTGTAAAATTCTAATGAGGCTTATATGCTACCTTTTCTTTATTTGTTCTTGTGTGTGAACATTGCAGCAATAGATATGGGCTTATAAGGTCTAGGTGGTAAGAGAGAGTCTTTGGGGATATACTCAAGAGTGGTATGATTGGTTATATGGTAGCTCTATTTTTAATATTTTGAGGTACCTTCATACTGAATTTACTACTAGTTGAACTAGTTCACATGCAACTAGTCATGGTGATAATTTTCTTATGATAGAAAGAACTAGAAGACCTACGAGTTTCCCTAAGGAGATACTATTTAAGTATGTGTGCCTAATAAAAAACAATAATAAAAATTAGAAAACAACCATAAGACAGAACATTCTAGGTAGGGAGAAAAACCAGTAATTAAGGAAGCTGCTCCATCATTGTATAGAGTACAATGCACTATGATTGAATAGAGGCAAACTTTGAGTTTGTTGCAAATTGAATATAACATGTAAAGCAAGTTATGCATCTGAGGCTGAGTTGTGTTGCCCTAAAAATGGAGAAGTATTCTTCACTGAATCATGGTACAACTAATTAGTTTTATTTGCTATATTTTATTAAATAATACTTGTAGAAATGCTTAGCACAAACTGGAGAACCCAACACACTTTAAACTCTCCCTTCAAAGAAAGGATACATAATGTTCACCTATGCATATGTATTTTGAAGACACTTTCCTAGGAGATTTACAGGAAACTGCAGTCAGAATTCATTCAGGGACTTGTCCTAGTTAATTTTTGCCAAGTTGTCATAAATTAAAGCCATCTGGGGGGAGGGAGTCTCAAATGAGTCATTGTCTCCATCAGGTTGTACTGTGGGAATGTTTGTAGGCCATATTCTTGATTAATGGATGATGTGGGAGAGGGTACAACTCACTGCAAAGTGGCGCCATCCTGGGAAGGTAGTCCTGCATTATATAGGAAAGCAAGCTAATACGCAGTGGTTCTGCATGTCCTCTGCTTCAGTTCTTGCCTCCAGTTTCACTTAGTGAGCTCCCACTCTATGCCCCTCAATGGTGCAATGTGACCTGAAAGAGAAAAATCATCCCTTTCCTCCTCTAAGTTGTTTTTTGTAATGGCGTTTTATCACATCAAGAGAAACACAAACTAGGACATGGAGATTCAAACTATTTGCACTTGAGAGAAGAGACAGTGTTGAGATGAGTTGATAGTCTTAGGGGGCCACATCTTCACATAAGAAAAAGACCTTAGAGATGTAGATAGTGAGCCTAGAATTGTAAATTATGCTATCAGGTGGTCAGCATCATCAAGGAAAAACAGTATAATTTTGACACTATCCAACTGTAATTTCTCAGTCTAAGAACAATGTCTTCCTTTGGTTATTTTCCCAGGCCAGCTAATTAAAAGTGTCTTCTCCCAGTGAGAAAGCATGATTGACAGCCAGCATCTCTTGAACTTACTGCTGTTAAACAATGTGTTTCTTTTCTTTTAACATTTGCACTTAGAATGGATGGACTGTCATCACTCTGTAAAATTATCTGAACACAGCTTTGTACATGGTGTGATGCTTCCCTAAGCCCATCTGGGACATGAGTATCAAGCCCTTCATGGTGAGCTAGCTGGGTCAGCCACAGCAGCACCCAAGATAATTGCTTAATACAGTGAAATCACTCACTATGTTGTATGTAAACACCATCAGGAGGCAGGATCACAAGACTTTCCCTGGAAAACTAGAAGCTTTTCCTAGGAAGTGTGCCCAGAGCATCTCTCTGGAGGGGAGAGAGAAAGCTAGACTCCAAGGAGGAAAGGGGAATGTGGTAGTGTTAATTAAAATGGCCCCTTAGCCTCATAGAGACTGGCACAATTAAGAATTGTTGCCTTGCTGGAGTAGGTGTAGCTTTGTGGGAGGAATTGTGTCTCAGTCACTTCCTGCTGTGTGTAGATCCAGATGTAGAACTTCTCTGGCACCATGTCTGCCTGCATGATGACACACTTCCCATCATGACGATAATTAACTAAACCTCTGAAACTGTAAGCCAGCCCCATTTAAACATTTTCCTTTGTAAGAGTTACCGTGGTCATATTGTCTCTTCATAGAAATAAAATCTCTAAGACAGAAATTATAAATATCTGTAATGTGCCAGATCTTCCACAGGGATGATAAAGAATGAAAAATTCATCAAGAAATGCTTTATTTCATAACACTTCACATTTCAATATGTTATAATCCTTGTCTGTCCAGTATGATATGTCTTGCATTCACCTTTCTCACTGAAACCAGCCATCCTGATGCCAGACAAAATGTCTACATTGTGAACTATTCAAGGGCAAGTCGTTGACTTTCTTACCTTTGATCTCTCTCTTAGACAATATAATAAACAGAATATTATTTTATTGTCATCCTTTTCCTTCTCTGTATTCATCTCCATTTCTAGATATTTGAATTTGCCTGCCCCTTTGAAGTGTCAGTCTCCTGGGAGTAATTCTGAATCTCTTTCATTCTCTTCTTGAATTTCCTCCAGATGATTCAGCCATGACTGTGAATCCAGATGCTAGCCAAATGTTGAACACTCTTCCTGGCACAAATGTTTATGCTTTCTCAAAATTCATATATCCATGGGTTATATGAATATAAATAGGTGAGTGTGGTCTTTTTCATCTCAACAGCTTAGAGTACCATTGAAGCATTATCTGGTTACTTTGCAATCTAGACACAGACTTACTCAGGTAATTATAATGGATCTAGAGTTGCTGTATCTAAATCTCAAACTTGATTCCAAATACCTTAGCAATATTAGATTTGAAACAGAACAAATTCTGAACCCATGATAACAAAAACCACATGTAATTCACCAATTTTCTCTTGACCTTTTCATGTGTTAAGCTCATCTATGGTCCCTATTTCTTAGTTTGTGAATTTTTAGATTTACCATAGATAGTTTACAAGTAGAGAAAATATCAAGATTCTCATGCATTTGTTTCACTTGCTACTGAAATAATACATAAATTTTGGATTACTTCTTTTTGTATAAATATTTATATTGCTGTTGGTATAAGAAACATGTTCTCTCTTTCTTCTTCTCTGCCTCTCTCTCTCTCTCTTTTTCTCTGCCTGTCTCTCTCTCCTCCTTCTCCTTCCTCCCTCTCATTTATGTATATATATTAGAGTACAATGTATGGATGCATATACACATATATGTACAGTTGCACTTATCCATGTGTGCACATGTAGAAGCCTCATGTCAATATGGAGTGTTTTCTTTCACTCTCCCTCTTATTTTTTTGGAGACAGGTTCTTTCAGTGAACCTAGAGATCTCTGCCTATTCAGTGAGTACCCTTGGGTTTGCTTGTCTTTGCCCCACCAGCACTGGTATTGCAGATAACTTCTTAACCTGGCTTTTATGTAGGTGCTCAGGATCCAAACCCAGGTCATCATGTTTATGCAAGAAGCACTTTAGCTGATGATCATCTTCATACCCACTTTGTCTCATTTTTAAATGTATACTTCATTGAAGCTTGTGAATTTTTATGTAATAAACTGTGCTGGCTAATTTCATGTCAGCTTGACACAAGCTTCAGTTATCTGAGAGGAGAAAACCTCAATTAAGAAAATGCCTCCATAACATCTTTCTGTAATATATTTTCTTAATTAATGGGAATGGTGATGGAAAGGAGGCCCAGCCTATCATGGGAGGTGCCATCCTTAGACTGGTAATGGCACTGAGTTCTGTAAAAAATAGGTTGAACAGGCCATGATGAGTAAGCAAATAGTCATCACCCCTCCATGGCTTCTACATCAGTTTGAGTTCCTTCCCTGACTTCTTTCAATGATATACTACAACGTGGAAGTGTGAGCCAAATAAACCGTTGTTTCACCAACATTCTTTTGGTCATAGTGTCATACTGTTTCATTGTAGCAATAAAAACACTGAGACACATTTTGTGAAAGTTGCTTGTAGATGGGAATGAGGAAATTAAGATGGATTTTAGCCACAATGCAAAACAATAAACAACTTTTATTTTCAAATTTCTTTGAAAATCTTATCCAAATAAGATGTCATATTCCATTTGCTTCCTGATTCTCCTAAGAGATACTATAATTCTTGAAATATAATGCTGGAGGTGGTTGGTGAGAATTCTGAAAGGCAGAATAAGAAATGCTGGTCAGTGAGGAGCCTATAATTGGAGAAGCAACCTAAGGGCAAGGCATCTCAAGTCTTCCTTTCCTACTGAATAGAAAAGAACAAACCAGGCCCAGTATTTTCTAGATTCCCAAAATTCACAGGGCAAAATATTCCAACAAAGATAGTTTCTCTACCAGATTGAATGTGTTCCCTCTGATATAAAAGATTTATTACTGACTGCCAATTAATGGCTTCAGTATTGTGTGTTGGTGAGAACTTTATACATGACAGTGGTTGGTGCTAAATATGTCATCCTTACAAACTGGTGCTATGTGCACTGCCAGCTTCTTACACAAGGCATTGAAACACAATGGTCAGGACTTCAAGCCAAGCATCTTATCATCTATCTTCACTAAAAAAGATATATGTAATAGGGTGTGTGCGGATGCTGTTTCATTAAATAAAATTCACTGAATATGTTTTTAGTTACTTTTGTGTGACTATAACAAAATATCTGGCAGAAATTACTCATGAAAGGAAAGGGTAATTTTAATTCATAATTTTACATGTTTTCAATGCTTCATAATCAGAGTTCACAATGGGAGAGGCATATGGCAGAGGCTTCTAACATGGCAGACAAGGAAACAAATGAACTGAAATCAGGGTTCTGGGTATAAACTTTTAAAGTCCCTCCCCTAGTGGCCTACTTTGTCTAGCTATGGACCAAGACTTCAATACACAAACTTCTGGGGGATATTTCAGCTCATAACATCATAACAGTTCCTAACATCATTCATTGTATCCACTTTGAAAAAAATCTTTTACATATCCAAGTAAGCCAAGAATATCATACGAACAGCATACTTTTTCTTTAACCACCTTTCTTAATCAGTAGCCCCATGAGTAAAGTGACCAGAGGTGGCATTGCAAACAGAAGTTTAGGACACAACTTTCCTCTCATGGAGAATCATATTATTTTCTTTATGTGCTAAATATCCATCCTACCAAAATCATCACCTGAGATTGAGCCACTAATCTAGAAACTTTCACTAAATTACAGCAATCCAAATTCACTAGACCCCTTCCATTATGGAGTGTGTGTGTGTATATAATTGATCTTTCTGTTACTTAATCTTTTTCAGTTTCTACATTTCATTTGGTTGAATACATTTTTCTTTTATTGAAAATAGATTCTTTTCTCACTATTGCTCTTTAGTATAGCTTGAAATATGGTGTAGTAATACCTTCAGATATTTTTTGTTATTGTACAAAATTGATTTAACTATTCTTGGCTTTTTGTTATTCCATATGATGTTGAAAATTGTTCCTTCAAGGTCTGTAAAGAATTGTGTAGGCATTCCGATAAGAATTTTAATGACTCTGTATGTTGCTTTTGATAGGATGGCCATTTTTATTATGTCAAAATTATCCTACCTATCCATGAGCATAGGAGATTGTTCTATCTCCTGATGTGCTATTCAGTTTCTTCGGGACTTGATGTTTTTGTGTTACAGGTCTTTCACTTGGTTGATTAGAGTTACCCCATGTATTTTATATTGTTTGTGGCTATTGTGAAGGGTGTTGTTTCCCTGTTTTCTTTCTCAGTCCATTTATCTTTTGGATAAAGAAGGGCTACTTGCCATAGAAACAGACCAGTTGATTAATGGAATCAAAATAGAAGACACAGAAATAAACCCAAACATCTATGGTCACTTAAATTTTGATAAAGAAGCCAAGACTGTACAATGGAAAAAGGAAAGCATCTTCAACAAATGGTGCTGGTCTAACTGGATGTTGACATGTAAAAGAATGCAAATAGACCCACATTTATCACCATTCACAAAACTTAAGTCCAAGTGGGTCAAAGACCTTAACATAAAGACTGACACATTAAATCTAATAGAAGAGAAAATGGGAAAAGTCTAGAACTCATTGGCAAAGAACAGAAGAGCAATAGCTTAGGCTCTAAGACCAACAATCAATAAATGGGACTTCATGAAATTGAAAAGCTTTTGTAAGGCAAAGGACCCTATCATTAGAAGAAAATGACAGCCTACAGATTGGGAAAAGATGGTTTACCTATCCCACATCCAACAGAGGGCTAATATCCAAAATTTATGAAGAACTCAAGAAATTAAACACCAAGAAACCAAATAATCCAGTCAAAACATGGGGAACAGAGACGTCACAAAACAAGAATCTCTAGTGGCTGAGAGACACTTGAAATAATCAGCATCTGTTTTGTTTTGTTTTTTAATCTTTAAAAGCTTTTTTTTTTATTTCAAGCTACATCTCAATCACAATCCCCTCCCTACTCCACCCTCTGGTCCCATCCTCCCACCCTCTTCCCCTCACAATCCTCATCTATTTCCCTTTTTTTTTTTTAAGTTTGAGGTATATCTTTTTCTCACCAACAGCTCCCCCTTTCAGTCTAGTAAATGGCTATTTCTCTTATAACAACAAATACAATACAAAACAACAAAAATAATTGCGCTACAATTATGAAAATTATAAGGCTTAGCATACATTCCGAATGTCCAGTCCATCCATATTTGGCAATTGACTTTAACATTCTACTATCCAACCATTTCCATGAGTTTAAAGTACTATATTCAACTCAGCTTCCATCCTAACTTGTGTCACCATTTTAAAAACATCTTCTTAGATCCAGAACACCCTCTTAATTCCTAAACAACTCAAAATTTAACTACGAGACTATAACTATATAGTCTTCAAACACATCAGAGACCTGAGAAGGATAAATATATCTGATTGTACAGGAAGTGCAGGGACAGCAGCTTCCAAAACCAAGAAACAACATATAACTGGCTGCCTGGACAGTTCCCAATTTCTCTCCATACATTAGAGCATCAATCTTCAGGCTTTTGGCTTCATTTCTCTGACAGACATTAATTGTAAAGCAGGAATTATGAATATCCTTAATGATCTGAGAAGTGTAACTCAAGACAACTTTCATCTCACACCTGTCAGAATGGCTAAGATCAAAAACTCAAATGACAGCTCATGCTGCCAAGGTTGTGGAGAAAGGGGAACACTCCTCCATGCTGGTGGCAGTGCAAATTTGTACAACCACTATGGCAATATCTTTTAAAACTTGGAATAGCTCTACCTCAAGACCCAGCCATACCACTCTTGGATATACATCCAAATGATTCCTCACCAAACCACAAGGACATCTCTTCAACTATAGTCATAGCAGCTTTATTTGTAATAGCTAGAAACTGGAAACAAACCAAATGTCCCTCAACTGACGAATGAATAAAAATGTTGTGATACAACTACACAATAGAATACTACTCAACCATCAGAAACAAGGAAATCATGCAATTTGCTACCAAATGGATGGATCTAGAAAAGCTCATCCTGACTGAGCTAACCCAGACTCAGAAAGATGCACATGGCATATATTCACTTATAACTGGATTTTAGCCATATAATACAGGATAACTATCCTACAACCAATAGACTAA
>CAJQZJ010014563.1:5404249-5432425 GCA_907164525.1 Lophiomys imhausi | reverse complement strand
TAATAAAGAACAGATTTCTAAGAGATAACAATCAAACATGGCAAAATAAAATAAAAGATGAAGCAAGAACTATCATATGGAAGTAACCCAACAGGAGGAGAAGAGTCTCAAGAGCAGGCACAAGAGTCAGAGACCCACTAGTTCTTATCATCAGTAGTTCCATAAAAACACTAAGCTAATAGTTATAACATTAGTTATAATATTAACAGACACATGAATTCCTGATTCATTCTCTGAATTCACATGTTCCTTACTTAGTTCATTCAGATGGCCTTGTTCTCCTGGTGTCTTCTAAACCATCTGACTCTTACATTCTTTCTGCCTACTCTTCTGTTGGGTTCTCTGAGCTCTAAGAGGAGAAATGTGATGGTGAACTCCAATTTAACCTCCATTTCTTCATAATATCTGCCTGTGGATCTCTGCATTTGTTGCCATCTGCTGCCATAGGAAGTCTCTCTGATGATGACTAAGTAAGGCACTAATCTATGAATATAGCAGAATATTATTAGGAGTCATTTTACTGACACCTTTTTCTATTTTTTTTTCTTTTTTAGATCAGTATTGTTTGGTTTTACCCAAAGTCTCTGGATTATCTAGTCTCTAGTTCATTTTTATCCAAGCAGTGACAGGTATGGATCCATTCTCATGGAATGGGCCTTAGGTCAAATTGGACATTGATTAGTTACTTCCACACGTTCTCTGTCACCATTGCCCTAGCACATTTTACAACCAGGACAGATTGTAGGTCAAAGCGTTTTGTGGTCACAAATGTGGTATCCACATTATTTCTATACCCTGAAGAGTACATTCTGGCACCAAAAAAAATAAAACAAAAACAAAAAAACTAGAATGTAGAGTTGAGGGCTCCATGTAGGCACCAGCTCAAATTCTCCATGTTTAATAAGAGAATTTGTTGTGCGTTTGTTGTCTTTGGCAATAGGTCTCAGCTATCAGTTTGCATAAAGCAACCTTAGTAACAGACTGGATTGTTTGGGTTTTTCTGTGGGCCCTCTTGACCAACAACTCAATTGAATGCAAACCAGCCCATGTAAATGATGGTCAGTTGAAACTCCATATCTCTCATTACTAGAAGTTCTCATTAGGATCAACTCCATAGGTTCCAGGAAGCTTCCATCTCACTGGATTTTCACATGAACCCCAAAGTGCACCCTCAATTATAGCCATCTGGTCTCTGGTCCTTTTTTTCTCTCCCCTCATTCTTCCCCTCTACCGCTTTTCTTTCCACCTGATCTCTCTGCTCCTGTTCCCATCCAGTCAATATTCCCTTAAGATCTATTCTATTTCATCCTCCCAGGGAGATCCATGCATAGTTTTGTTATCATGTAATTAACTGCTAATATCACCTTATAAGTGAATACATACCATATTTTCTTACTTGGGGTGATTTTCTAGTTCCTTAAATTTGCCTGCAAATTTCATAATGCCCTTTTTTTAAAAAAAACAGTTGAGCAATACTCCATTTTGTAAATGTACCACATTTTCTTTATCCATTCTTTGTTTGAGGTTGTTTCCAGTTCCTGACTATTATGAATAAAGCTGTAATGAATATTGTTGAACAAGCATCCTTGTGGTATGATGGAGTGTCCTTTGGTACATGCCCAAGAGTGGTATAGATGGGTTCTGAGGTAATTCAATTTCCAGTATTCTGAGGAACCACTATATTGAATTCCATAGTGGCTGCAAAAGTTTACACCAGAAGAGTGTTCCCCTCTCTGCATCCTCACCAGGAAGAGTTGTCACTTGTGTTCTTGATCTTAGCCATTCTGACAGATGCAAGACAGAATCTCAAACAAGTTTTGATTTGCATTTCCCTGATGACTAAAGATGTTGAATACTTCTTTGAGTGTTTCTCAGCCATTTGAGATGCCTCCATTGACAATGTTGTTTAGATCTGCACTCCATTCTTATTTGGATTGTCTGGTTTTTTGAAATCTAGTTTATTGAGATTTTTATAATTTTAGATATTAGTTCTCTATCAGATATAGCATTGGTAAAAGCCTTTTCCTTCTCTAGGCTGCTTTGTCTAGTTGATGGTGTCCTTTGTCTCATAGAAACTTTCCAGTTTCATGAGGTCCTGTTTACTAATTGTTGTTCTTAGTGCCTGTAGCATCCATACTCTGATCACAAAGTTCTCCTGTGCCAATTCATTCTAGGTCATTTCTCATTTTATCTTCTGTCAGGTTCAGTGTATCTGGTTTTATGTTAAGGTCTTTAATCAATTTGGATCTAATTGTGCAAGGTGTTATGTATGGATCTATTTGCCTTTTTCTACATTTCCTGAAGATGCTTTCTTTTTTTTTCCAGTATGTGTTTCTGGCTTCTTTATAAGAAAGAAGGTTCCTATATGTATATAGATTTATGTCTGGACCTTCAATTCAATTTCATTGATCAACATGACTGTTTTTATGCAAACTTATGCATTTTTATTACTATTGTTCTGCTGTACAATTTGAAATTAAGAATGATGATAACTCCAGAGGTTCTCTTATTGTTTAGGATTTTATTTTAGATAGGCTAGGTTTTCTTTTTCATATGAAGGTGAGAATTGCCCTTTTAAGATCTGTAAAGAATTATGTTGGAATTTTGATGGGGATTGCATTGAATCTGTAGATTGCTTTTGATAGGATGACCATCTTTCTTCTGCTAATCCTACCAATTCATGAGCATGGGAGATCTTTCCATTTTCTTATATCTTCTTCAATTTCTTTCTTCAAAGACTTGAAGTCTTTATTATATAAGGCTGTCGCTTCCTTGGTTAGAGTTACACCAAGATATTTTGTATAATTTGAGACTATTGTAAAAGGTGCTGTTGCCTTAATTTCCTTCTCAGTCCATTGAGCATCTGTATATAAGAGCGCTACTGATTTTCTTGAGTTTATATTGTATCTAGATTCTTTGTTGAAAGTGTTTATCAGCTTTAAAAGTTGCCTGATGAAAGTTTTAGGATCATTTATGTATACTATCATATCATCTTTAAATAGCTATACTTTGACTTATTCCTTTCCAATTTGTATCCCATTGAACTGTATTCCTTTTGAATTTGTGTCTCCATCAGTTGTCTTATTTGTCTAGCTAAAACTTTTAGTAATATATTGAATAGATATGAAGAGTGGACAGCCTTGTATTGTTTTTGATTTTAGTGGAATTGCTTTGAGTTTATCTCCAAATAATTTGATGTCGGTTATAGGCTTGTTGTAAATTGCTTTTATTATGTTGAGTTATGCCCCTTGGAACTTTAACCACTCCAGGACTTTTATCATGAAAGGGGGTTGGATTTTGTCCAAGGCCTTTTCTGCATCTAATGAAATGACCAAGTGAGCTTTTCTTTCATTATTTTGTTTATATAGTAGATTATATTTACTGATTTCCATACACTCAACCGTTCTAACTCTAAGATGAAGTCTGCTTGATCATGGTGGATGCTCTTCTTGTTGTATTTTTGGATTCAGTTTGTAACTCTTTTATTGAGTATTTTTGTACCTATGTTCATAAAGAAAAGAGGTCTGTAATTCTTTCTCTTTGGTGAGTCATTGGTAGTGTTATGTGTCTTATGAGTCTTATGTGGCATCAGAGTATGTGTAGCTTCATAAAATGAATTGGGCAGTGTTGTTTCTGTTTCTATTTTGTGAAATAATTTGAGGATTATTGACATTGGCTGTCATTTGAAAGTCTGGCAGAGTTCTTCAGTAAAACCATCTGGCACTGAACTTTTTACTTGTTTTATTTTGTTTGTTTGGTTAGTTGGCTTTGGTTTTGGTTTTGGTTTATAGACTTTCAACGACTGCTTTTATTTCACTAGGGGTTATAGTTTTGCTTAAATTGCCCATCTGACCTTGATTTGACTTTGGTCAGTTGTACCTACTGAGAAAATTGTTCATTTCTTTTACATTTTCCAACTTGGTGGAGTGCATGATTTTATGCATTCTTGGAGCATTTTCATTGCCTGTTATTAAGTTACCCTTTTCACTTCTGATTTTATTAATTTGGATCTTCTCTCTCTACCTTTTAGTTAATTTGGATAAGAGTTTGTCTATCTTGAAATTTGTGTTGATTTTTCTCAAAGTACCAACTCTTTGCCTCATTGACTCTTTGTATTGCTTCCTTTGTTTCTATGTTATTAATTTCAACCCTCATTTTGATTATTTCTTGCTGTCTATTCCGATGATGTGTGATTTCTTCTTTTTGTTCTAGAGTTTTCAGGTATACTATTAACTTCTTAGTATGAGATCTCTTCAATTGTTTTGTATAGGCATTTAGAGCTTTGATTTTTGCCTCTTAGAAAAGCCTTCATTGTGTCCTATAAGTTTGTATATTCATTTTCATTCAATTCTCGACAGTCTTTAATTTCTTTCTTAATTTGTGTTTTGACTTATTTTTCATTCACTAGAGAGTTGTTTATTTCCATGAGTTTGTAAGATTTCTGTTGTTTCTATTGTGATATTCAGCTTTAGTCTGTGATAATCTGTTAGACTGCAGAGTGTTTTTCAATTTCCTTGTATCTGTTATGACATGCTGGGCTGGAGAGATGGCTCAGCGGTTAAGAGCACTGGCTGTTCTTCCAGAGGACCCGGGTTTAAAGTCCAGCCCCCACCTGGCACTTCACAGCTGACTGTTATGACATGCTTTGCATATGAGGTCAATTTTGGAGAAAATTCCAAGAGTATAAAATAGAAGGCACTTTGTGTGTGTGTACTTTGGTGAAATGTTCTTTAAATATATATTAGGTCCATTTGGTTTATGACCTCTGTTATGTCCAGTATTTCTTTGCTTAGTTCATCTCTGCATGACCTGTCCATTGGTGAGAATGGGGTACTGAGGTCTCCGACTATCAGTATGTGGTGCTTACTATGTGATTTAAGCTATAGTAGTCTTTCTTTTACAAACTTGGGTGCCACAGTGTTCGGGGCATAGATGTTAAGAACTGAAATGAAATCTTGGTGGATGTCTCCCATGATAAATATGTAGTGTCTTTCGATTAGTTTTGCTTTGAAGTCTATTTTATTAGATATTAAAATGGCCACAACAGCTTGCTTCCTAGATCCATTAACATAAAATATCTCTTTCCCGACTTTACACCTTGAGGTACTGTCTATCCTTCATGTTGAAGTGTGTTCTTGGATGCAGCAGAAAGATGGATCCTCTTTTTGCATCCATTCTGTTAGTTTGTATCTTTTTTTATTGGGAAGCTTAGGACACTGATATTGAGAGATATCAATGACCAATAATTGTTTATTCCTGCTATTTTGGTGATGGTGGTAGTGATGGTGGTAGTGGTGGTGGAGGGGTGTGTGTGTGTGTGTGTGTGTGTGTGTGTGTGTGTGTGTGTGTGTGTTTTCACTTTTTTATTTTGCTGGTGTGAGAGTATGTATTTACTATGTTTTCAGGGTTGTAGTCAACCCCTATAGGTTGGCATTTTCTTTTGAGCACATTCAGTAGGGGTGGATTTATATTGTTTAATTGGACTTCACCATGGGATATCTTATTTTCTCTATCCATGGTGATTGAAATTTTTGCTGAGTATAGTAGTCTAGCCTGTCATCTGTCATATCTTAGAATCTGCAGTATATCTGTCCAGGCCCTTCTAGCTTTCAGAATCCCCATTGAGAATTCATGTATAATTTTAATGGGTCTGCCTTTATATGTTACTTGGTCTTTTTCCCTTGTAGCTTTTAACATTCTATTTTTGTTCTGTATATTTAGTGTTTTAATTATTATGTGGTGAGAGAACTTTCTTTTCTGGTTTAGTTGGTGTTCTGTATGCTTCTTATACCTTTATAGGCATCTCCTTTTTTAGGTAAGAATAATTTTCTTCTATGATTTATTGAAGACATTTTCTGGGACCTTTGGGCTGGATTTCTTTTTCTTCCTCTATACCTATTATTCTTAAGTTTGTTCTTTTCCTAGTGTCCCAGAGTTTTGGGATGGTTTGTCTCAGGAATTTTTTAGACTTAACACTTTCTTTGATTGACGCATCCATTCTTCTATTGAATCTTCAATGCCTGAGATTTTCTCTTCCATCTCTTGTATTCTGCTAGTGAAACTTTCCTCTGTAGTTCCTAAAATCCTAAATTTTGCATTTCAAGAATTCCCTCAATTTGGCTTTTCCTTATTGATTCTATTTCCAATTTCATATCTTGAACAGGTTCATTTATTTTCTTATCCCTTTGTTTGTGTTTTTCTGGATTTCTTTAATGGATTTATTCATTTCCTCTTTAAGGACATTTATCATATTAATAAAGGCTTTTTTGTGTGTTTCAGCTTTCTTGGAATATTCAATGCCTGTTGTGCTAGGATATCTGGGCTCTAATGGAGACATACTGCCCTGGCTATTATTGATTGTGTTTTTATGCTGGTGTCTTGTCATCAGGGTTTAAGATGATTATTAGTCTACATGCTGGTTTCTGGATTTGTAGTGGTGGTTGTTTTTCCCTCTTGGTTTCAGTTTTCTCTCTCGATTTTTGGACAATATGAAAGCTAGGTGTTGCCTGTTTTCTTAGTGTGTTCTGCTGATAGGTAATGCCCCCTGCTGTTGGAAGCTGGGATACTGGGATGAGTATGGGAAAGAAAAGTTAGAGGAGAAGGTCTTTGTCATCCTTTCAGGATGAGATCAGAGAGGAAAGAGAGACCACAGTGGGTTTCAAGCTACACAACTGGGGATGAGACTGGAAGGATTGGATCTCAGGAGCAGTAGGAGAAGTGTGGTTCTGTGTTCAATGTACTTGCTGCCCTTGTGGTCAGCCTACAAGTGGTCCTTGAGTTAGTAAGGAGTTGCCTCTTGGAGTTGGTTTCTGGGACAAGGCAACAAGTACATGGAGGAAGGTTGGAGGGGAAGGTTTGTGGGATCCACAGAATATTTGAACAGAGGTGAGAGAAGGCTACAGCTGGTGGTCTGTTGCAGCACTAGCAAAGAGACTCAGGGATTGGGTCTCAGAAAACAGAGAGAGAGGAGAAGGTCTGTGAGCTGCCTACATGGTTTTCTGGTAGGTATGTCCTGTATTTTGACAAGGGGTGCATGCTGGAGTACTAGGCTAAGATACAGTGATGAGTTAGGGAGGGAATATGAGAGAATGGTCTGTGGGATCTACAAGAGATGTTGGTGGTGGGAGGGAAGGTTGAAGCTGGTGTTTTGTTGCAGCCCTAGAGACAAGTGGAGAATTGTGCCTGGGGGAACAAAGAGAGCCAGATATATCTTTGTAAGAATAAATGTGTATTCTCAACACACATGTGCCATGCCCATTTAAAATGATTCTTCCAACAATACCTTATCATTCTTTTATTGGATTATTTCTGGCCAAAGACTATTTTAAACAGCAACGTAAGTTTATCAATTGACTTTCCCCAGAAAGTTCTCTGATCATAACCCATACTCTACCATGTAAAAGCAGTTGGCCTGATAGAATGGCAGAGTACCTCACAGAAAACCTAATGAAGGTACCAGCATCCTATGAGTTAAGACCATTGCCTAGGGATACTATGTACATTTTACTAGTAGCAAATATATGCTATTTCTTCCATTGGCATAAAGGGAATTACCTAGTAAGTGATTCAGCACTCTTGGACTTTCAGTCCATGAGACCTGGGCAGCTATAGCCTTAGAAGTCTTGGCTCCAAAAGAAAAATTTATCCAGAGTACTGACAACCCCATTACGTTGGAAATTATGGTTTCTCCTATTGAATACCTTGGCAAAAAATGAAGTTTTCTTCTAACTGGGGTTATTTATATCAATTAACTGATAAGAACTGGGATGTTTCTATCAATAAAAAGAAAGGTAGTTATGGCTGAAATAGTCAAGAAATATGTCTGAGACTCATAAGATTGCCTGGAGCAGCAATTTTAAAAATCAAACTCAATAAAGGCAATGGCAATTCAACAGAAACAGGACTACAAAGAACACACATCCTTGATTGTAAAAGTTTCCTTTTGGTATGGGTGAAGCTGACATATTCCCACAGGCCCATCTTCCCAGCTGGTGGCACTATTTTGGGATAAGATAAAAATGTTGAAGAGTGAGATTGATCAGGAGAAAGTAGATATGGGTGGAGGCTCCTTTACTGAGTATCTTGCTCCAAGCTTCTCTTTGCTTCTTGTTGCTTTCCTGGCACCACAAATTGAGCATCTTTCCTCCACTGCATCTTTCTGCCACGATTCTCTGCCTTATTGCAAACCTATAAACAACAAACCCTGCCAACCATAGAGTGAATCCTCTGAAATCATCAGTCAAATAAATATTTCCTCCTTTCAATTTATTCTACTAAAGTATATGTCATAGCAACAACAACAAAAAATGACTACAACAATGACAGCTATGCACATTGTTGTTGAATATATTAGCTATACCATCTGTAGATATAACCATTTTTATCTATTATTTCCTACGTTTCACCTTTCCTCAGTTTTCATTTGGTTTGAATGAAAAGGCTACATTTCACCTCATAGCCCAAAAGAGTACCTATGACTAAAGAAGAAGAGAGTCTATCACTTGCAGGTACTGGATTTATGCTGGGTGGAATGAATTATGGATATTCCCCCCCTTTGGCCATAATACAATAACTTTTATACAGCTATTGTATTATGAACATTAAATAAAGACACAGATGTCTGTATTTTTATTTTTATTTTATTTATTTTATTTAAGCACTAGGTGGACTTATCTGTTTGCTTTCAGATATATATCTCCCTGATCGGCATCCAGAAAGGAAATCCTGGCAGAAGATAGAAGCAGAACTAGGTAGCAGTAAAGCTAGAGTCAGATAGGAGGAAACTTTTCAAAAACAGAGATGGATTGAGAGGAAAGAGCCAGGATTGCAACTTCAGTAAAGCTGTCACACAGAATCATACTGCCGACAACAGAGTAATGAGTGAATATGTCAGCCTATGTGGAAGATTTGGAGTTCACTTCCAAATCAACTCTACTTGACATTCTGAGCAAGAGAAATCTGCCCCTGGAGAATCATGGTGCACGTGGGGAGCCGAAGGAGCCATGCACAAAGTAAGGTGATCCTACAGAGGGTGTCATCACAGATGGAGAAAGAATGGGCTTCCAGCCAAGTAGTTCTAGATTGTAATTAAAATCAATCACTACATAATTGCTTACCTTACTTGCCTGCATTTTGACTTTGAGTTCAATGTTGTCTGAGTTCAAAGCAAGTATTGGATATAAATACTGTGTGGCTGATGGCTTATGAAATTAACATACAGTTAAGAGTTGACTTGATGGGTGGTGGCAACTCGAGGACAGCCTTAGCATGACAAAAGGGCCATTTTTCTTCAATCCCAGGCACTGAGTGCTAAGGCAGAGTAATGGGGTACTAGTAGTGAACCAGAGAGAGTCTGAAGATCAAATGTGAACTAAGAGGCCAGATCAAAACAGCAAGAAATAATGGAGAGAATTTCAGAGGCAAAGTTAGTCCCATTTAAAAATAATAAATAAAAAATAATAGCCCCAGGGTATGCACCAATAGTGCTATTTAGTGATATAAAAGTCACAGAAAATGACAAATCAAACATTAGAAGGGGGGTGGGTAATGATCCCACTGTGTGAAAGCAGCCAGATTCCTCACACTATAGAGCACACAGCTGCTAGTCCAAGAAAGCAAACCAGATAACAGGAAAGAGAATGAGCCAGCCAGGCAGCAGAGAGAATAATGTTCACTTGCACTGGCCGGAAGAAAGATGAAATATGCTTAATGAACCTTGAATACAGGGAAGCTGTTGGCCTTTCTCTGTGGTGGACACTGGATCTGTGGCTGGAGAATTCTTGAGCACTGAGGCTGTGTGTGCAGAGGATGTTATTAGCTCTAAGAACTAGGAAAAGCTCCCAGAGTATCTGGCCTGTCCTCAGGAATGCCTGAAAGGAAGGAATTTCAAACTCACTTTCCCATTAGCAAGGAAGGCACATACCCACTGTGTTGTTTGCAAAGATTCCACTACAAAGTCCCAGCGTTCTGATAGGGGTTTCTCCCCAATTCAAAGAGCTTGTGAGCTCCTACTGTTTGCCCAGGCCCAGATCCCTGCAGGGAGAGGAGGCAGACTTAAGAGAAAGCCATAGAACTCAAGGAGCACTGTCTAGAAGGAAAATGTGACAAGTACTTAAATATGTATGAAGAAAACATGGAAAGTTACTGGACCACTGCAGACAGGGACAGATGAGATTATTATTCCACGAGCTCCTGGTGCAGCTCAGACTGTCTGGAACTGCCCTTGGCAGGCTCAGCCTGAAAAGCTGTTTGCTTTGTTTTGAATATGATTTGTCTTTCTTATTCTTCCTGTTGGCAATCATCATTGTCCCAGTATCCCCCAGCATTATTCAACCCTTACAACATCTTAAACTGGTGTTTGGGGATTCATCCATCATGACAAACACCACACCAAAACTCCACCACAGGCTTCAAGTCATCTTGCCCGGGAGCTTAAAGTCTGCCTTCCACTTTCTTTCACCCACTGCTCAGGATTGACATCCCAGACTCTGAGACAATGCTTGGTTTATATTGCAAGCTACTTATTCTTACCTTCAGTTCTGACTCCTTTCAGACACAATGCTCAAAGTCAGAGACTATGCTTTGCTAACACTAGAGGGTGTTAGTTTTACACTGGGCCCCTAGGAGGTTTCTTATGTTTGTGAACATAGCTCACCCATCATCAGTGAGTTTAGTACAGAAAGAAGCTCATGACACAGAGCCATTCTGATTGGGGGTCTCTCACCTCCTTTAATCTCCCTCACATTCAGGGGCAAGGATACTGCGCATTGCAAAGTAGTATACACACAAAAATTATTAGGATAAAAAAAGTCATAGGCAAAAAAAAAAATCTTGATTTAAGATAACATCTTTGAATGCCATATTCTGCAGATCTCTTGGGGTTTTTGAAGATGCCCTATCCATCTCTTGTATTTAGATAAGCAAATGTTGCTTGTCTCTTAGCAACTTGATTACTGGGTAGTTTAGAGAATATCTGTGATAGACTGTCATAGTACCTAACAAAGTGACATGTTTGCATGACTAGGAGTTTGTTTTAACTCTCCTAGACCGTTTTAGATGGTTGGTATCAAGAGGTCAGAGCTTCACATTTTATTTTTAAGTATCTCTAGGTATGATACCATTAGGAAGCATTACCTTTAAATTTGTATCAATATACAAAGATCTATTCAATTGTGGTTAAATATACTCTTAATTATGTATCAATATACAAAGATCAATGCCTATGTAGCCCAATACAATCTTAATATTACGTCCATATGCAAGGGTCAATACCATTGTGGCCAACTATAATCTTAATTTTGTATCAATATACAAAGATCAGCACCTGACAGCACCCCCTATTCTACTCCAAGTAGAAGATAAGCATCGAAGAACCTCCACTGTAAGATGGTTGAATTAGTGGCAAGCCTATCTCTTGGCATGAAAAAACCCCTTTCGGACTGGCTTTAGCTCAGCGGTTACTTCGGCTGTCAAGTAACTCTTACCTACCACTTGTGGCTGGTTCGAGACCCACAATCAATCACTTGCATAATCTGTGAGTGAAAAAAACCCCTTGCACCAACTGCAGACAGACTGCTGTCCAAAAAGGACAAAACTTGGTAGCAGGGAAGTCGACAGCCTAACTCTGCCAAGACAGGGTAGGTAAGTCCTTCATAATCCCTACTCTACAACAAATGTCTGTCAGAGAAACAGGACCCAAAGGCTGAAGACTGATGCAGGAATGTATGGAGAGAAAATGGGAACTGTCCAGGCAGTCATTGGTATGTCCTTTCTTAGTTTTGGAAGCTGCAGGCCCTGCACTTCCTATATAAGCATATATATTTATCCCTCTCAGGTCTCTGAGGTGGTTGAAGAACAGACAGCTAGAGTCTCATAGTTAAATTTTGAGTTGTTTAGGAATCAAGAGGGTGTTATAGATCTAAGAAGATACTCTTTTTTTTTTTTTGTGGTTTTTCGAGACAGGGTTTCTCTGTTTAACAGCTCTGGCTGTCCTGGACTCGCTTTGTAGACCAGGCTGGCCTTGAACTCGCAAAGATCCGCCTGCCTCTGCCTCCCAAGTGCTGGGATTAAAGGCGTGCGCCACCACCGCCCAGCTTCAAGAAGATACTCTTAAAAGTGTGTTGCAAGATAGTATGAATGTTGAGTCACATATAGACCTTTAAACTCAAGGAGATGGTTAGATAGTAGAATGTTAAAGTCAGGGGCCAAATATGTATAAACTGGACATTGGGAAGGTATACTGGGCCATTTAACTCTCATAAATGTGGCATATTTATATCTGTTGTTTTGTATAATACTTACTGTTATAAGAGAAGGAACCATCTGTTGTACTGAAAGGGGAAACTTCTGGGGGGAAGAGGGTGGAAGGGCGGGATAGGAAGGGGGAATAGGAAGGGGTTTGTTACTGAGATGTAACTTGAAGAAAAAAAAATAAAGTATTTAAAAAAAAGTCATAGGCACTTGGTTATATTGAATGCAGTAAGAGTTAATATCTGTATTTGGTTGTGAATAAATTGGCTCCAAAATTATAACCTACCCAAATTAAGCCTATGATAAGGTTAAAAAAAGAAAGCAGACTCTGTATTTGTTGACCTCCAGAATATGCACATGATGTGTTACTTTATAGGAGCCAGAATTCATACCAGCCACATGCACAATGGACTTATCACATCATTGAAAAAATAAGTATAGGTGGCACCATTTTAGACAGTGTGAACCCATAACGAGCAAAGTGCTAGATATCAGAACCATCAGACTCATTTACAGAAAAGCCAGAGTTCCAAATGAAGCACCTTCACTCCAGTTATCAGTCTGCTAATATATCTAGCCTGCCAATTCCAATAAATTCACATTTATGAACTACTGCAGCATGCCAACCAGTAGGTGCCAAATGCAAAATAAAGGGAGCAGGGTATGATTTTCACCTCTCTGGAGCCAATATGCTCTAGACCAATAGGAAAATATATATTTTAGCAAAAATATTCACCATTGTCTACATGCTAAAGACATTATCAATGATCATCAGGTAAGAAAATAGGTTTCATAGAGGCAAGAAGATTCTTGAAAGGTATGAAATGGAAAGGACAGAGGGCATAGATAGGAAGAGCTGACACATGGACTGATGGAGCAAAGCCTAGAGGTACCAACAGGACCTGCATCCGATTCCCCAGCTCACCAGATACAAAGGCTCAGCAGAGGTGCAGAAGAGAGGGATGGAGTTAAGGCTGGAGAAAGAATTTGACACTTCTTTCTTTTGGACTAAAGCTATGGTACAGGTCTGCCGTGGGCATCCTCAGGTCAGAAGGTGGACAACCACTGCAGCTGAAGGCTCTCTGGAACCACTGCATCCCATCATACCAAGCTTATTGTTGCCTTTATCCAAAGACCTTCTCTGAACTGTGTCTGGTGTCCCTCACAAAAATGAGAATGCTGTTTTGTTACTTTTTGAAACAGGGTCTCATAACATAGGCTGGATTGGAACTTGATATTTAGGTCAGGCTTGCCTTAAACTCATGATCCTCTCGATTCAGGCTTCCACATGTTTTGATTATATGTGCCACCATACCCAACCAGAATGCTCATTTTTTTTTCCAGCTACTGATCTCTGGCTACAGAGGTCTTAGCTGTAGCCTATGGCCTTCTTGTCTGTCTTGTTTCCATATATGACATGGAGAAGGCTGGTAGCAAATGATCTCCCACCACAGAGCTGTAGAAAAAGCCTTGTGTTTGAGTGGCACAGGGAAATGATAGAGAAGGGTGCATCTTTCTTCCAGTTTTCTGTTTTTCTCTTCTTTCAATTTTAAGTTATTTTTACTGTCTGATTTCATAGCCAGAACATTCTCCAAGGCACACAACAAACACTCCTAAGTTCACACTGCTTTGTCTTTTTTCTTTCAAGTCCAATTCAACAAGCATAGTCTGGGTCCCTTCTCAAGAGCAGGGTGTTATGAGTTGGAACTCAAAAGAAAGTAAAGCATACCCTTTATCCCCAAAGAGTTTATAATCCAATGAGGAAGAACATGACTCAACATGTCACATTGGAAGAACAGATCAAATTCAATGGAAGAGTTAAGCTGAGGTGGCTAAGGAGTTGTAAAAAGGACAATTTGCAAATCAGGGCAAGGCTTCTTACAGGAGCCAGATTCCACAACTAGACATAAGTAGGAAGTGATTTTAGTACTAATGGCACAATTGGTAATGATAACCATTTTCAATAGATGCCATGAAGTCATTATGCTGAATAACACTGAGCCAACACAAACAGAAAAGCTAATATAGTATGAAGATAAAGTAATGGGTCTATAATCAAGTTAAGAAGCCAAATTGATCCTCTCAATCTTCAATGGGTCAAAAAAAATAGCAAATGAATTTGAGAAGAACTGAATAATACAATAAATAAAGTTAATTTCATAGTTACTAGTTTTGTGTTCCTCAGTCTTTTAAATGACTGTGGGATATTGAAAATAAAATGAAACATATACGTAATAATCATTCACAAGCTTTAATTCAGTCTAAATGCTGGGATTATGTTGGAACAAATCATAAATTAGAATCAGTGCTCTTATAAGCCTTAAAACAAACAAAAGAGGTGGTAAATTCAATGAAGGGGTAGAAAGACAAATTGTGTTATATTTGGAATGAGAAAATGAACTGAACTATATACAATTGGTAAGTGTTTTAAAGATTTTTATTCATAATGATATTGGTGTATTACTGTTTCTTTTGGGGGGGGGTTGTTTTGTTTTGCTTTGTTTTCCCTGTAACATGTTTCTACTTTGGAATCATGCTAACGATGTACGCCTAAAATGAGTTGGCTGCTTTGCTTTATTATTTTTGAAAAGTCATGTAATCATGGGATTTTTTTTCCTTGAATATTTGCCCTCACATAGACCAGAGGTTTTTATTTCCCTCTTCTGAAGAGCAGAAACAGGCTTACTTTAGGCTTCGGTCTAACCTTTAGAATGTGGAGACCATTTCCATTTGTGCTAGCTTCCTGAAACTCTGTAACAAATATCTGTAATGATCAGCCTACAAAGAGAAAGGTTTCTTTGGGAGTCACATTTCAGGGACTTCAGCCCATGACTGCCTGGCCCATTGCTTCGGAACTATGGTGCTGGTATTCTCTGGCTATTCCTACCACAGTGTGGGCTGGAACCCAGAGAAGAATGAGACCAAGGGCACACAATCTCCTTTGAGGGCATATCATCAGTGGCGAGAAGAACTCTCAGTAGGATCCTCTGCTTACAACCCCTGCCACCTTCAAATAAAACCAGCCTGGCTGCATCTTCATGAACATTCCAAACCCAATTACAGCCACATTCTTTGCTTGTTCCCGTGGCTGGATTAAAATCTACAATACTGTTAATCCCATTTTTGTCTTCTATTGTCATTTTTCTTTGTTTATTTTTTGGTGGTGGGACACTAACAAAATAAAATATTCTTGTTATTTTCTCTACTAACTCCCATCAATATCACACCAATAAGGGATATTGGTGTGTTGTTGTCTCTTTTAATGATATGTTTATGCTTTGAAATCTGACTAGTGATGGATTGATTACTAAAATGAGGAGGCAGCTTTGCTCCTATTTTATTTGAAAAGCTATATGACGGAGGGAGTGTGTGTGTGTGTGCACTTATACATGTGTATACATGTGTGTGTGATTTTTCTCATATTAACAATCTGTATTTTAAATTAGTTAGTTATATTAATATTATGCTATTTCACACTTGACACAATCCTTTTTTTGATATGCAACATTCTGCTTCATTTTTCACACCTCCCACTTAGCAATTTTCAAATGAAATAACTAAAGAATAGTATATTTTATGCAAATAACCCCTTTCTTTGATCCTACTGTTTTGGGTTTTTGTTCTTTATGCACCACAGCCTCTGTCTTGGTGTTATCATTGTTTCAGACATTCAGATTTTTTATTATCAACACTGAAAACTAACTCAGTAGGAGATATATACATATATATCTGAACTTGAGAGGAAATACGGGAGGGGCTCAAGAGAGGGTAAGTGGGAAGGATTGGAAGGAAGAAAGGAAAGAGGAAAATGGTGTAGTTCTATTTCAATTAAAAATATATTTAAAAAGTAGGGAATAGTAAAGTTAATATTTACAAACAGAAAAAAATACTATGTATAACTTGTTTTCAACTTCTCTTGATTTTATTTACTTAGTGATAGGAGTTTCCGCTGTCTTTTTAAATTTTTATTTATTTATTTTTGCTTTAGAGACATCATTGAGAATTTCTATTGCATACATGCCAACCTATTTTCTGTTTTATTTATCAGAAAATGACCTCATCAAAATCCTACTTTAAAAAAAAACTACTTTATTTTTTTCAAGTTGCATCTCAATCAAAGTCCCCTCCCTCCTGTCTCCAGTTCTCACCCTCTCACCCTCCCTCCCTCTTCCCCATCTCCATCGACCTCTCCTTCTCTCCTTCTCCTCCTATGAAACTCTTACTTTTGAGTGACGATTTTGATTTATATGACATTTTCCACGGTGAATGGCAGCCTCTTCTCTTGTAGTGCCTTAAGATTAAGGATGTCATCCTGTCTGGTTCTGGTCTTCTCTCTTCCCCATAAAATGTTTGACAGCATTATTATCTTCGTTTCTATGCAAATGTTGTGACATTTTCACTACACATCTTCAAGACTTTTGTTTTTTCTTGGCATTAAATAGTTTGACCATTATACCTCCAGCAGAGCCTTTCCTTCTATTTATCCTACATAGAGTACAGTACAGATTTTATAACTACAAGGCAATGTTTTTCATTCAACTTTGTAATTTCCAGCTATTATATTTCAGTTATTTTTTTCTGTATGATAATTGGGGAGTATTTTTTGACAACATTAATAGCATATTGATCATATATTACCAAATAGTCTATAGATTGTTACAATTTTCTGTATGCTTAGTTCATCTCTTCTTCAGATAAGGTGATGTATTTCACTCTGTTATCATCTTGAATGTCCTTCATTCCCCCCACCCAATTTACTCTATTAAAATTCGTTCAATGAATTTCTCACTTGAATGAGTTACAGAATTTCTATTTGCAGGCTTTTTGTAGTTTGCCATTTTTCTGTGCTGATTTCAGATGTCATCATTCATTAGGATAATAGCTGCCTTAATTTTTGAACACATTTAATTAGTAAGTTTAATTTTTGTTAAAAAGTTAACAAAAGTTAGTTTAATTTTTGAACATATTTCATTAAATTCTTATAGTAGTTGCTTTAAAATTTCGTGAATTTTGTTTTCTACTAATTCCACATTAAGGGCCACTCCCTCCCCTGAAATTTGTATCAGTGCATCACATCTTTTTCATTTCTACACTAGACATCAAGTATTAAGTTGTAAGAATTTGAGTTCTAGTATCACCCTCTGAAGAATATTGTCTTTGTTCTAGCAAGTAGTTTTAATCATCTTATTCCATTAGATTTGAATAGGATTGTTTAACATTTTACTTTACATGATCTATTTAAACCAAATGTATGCTCCTGGGCAGGGAAACAGAAACAAATATACCTGGAGCTTCCAGAGACCAACCTATCAGGACTCCAGAAGAATTTTCTGGCAATATACAGCCATCACACTCTTCTGAGGACTACAAAGGAAAAAGAAACCAAAGAGCACATCACACACATAACAAAGACAATGCCAAATATCAGCACTTAGAATTACAGTTTTCCAATTCTGTACACCTAGACACCAGCATAAAAATACAAACAATAACTGCCATGACTATGTGTCTCCACTAAAGCCCAGAAACCCTACCAGAGCAGGTCCTCCTGATTATTTCAACATAGCTGAGATGCAAATAAAAGATCATAAAAGAGCCATTACAAATATGAGAGAGATCCTTTAAAAGGAGGAAATGAATACAACCATTCAAGAGCTGTAAGTGGAAACAAAATCAATAAAGAAAATCCAAACTGCCTTCTGCTATTCTTGGGAGTGTTTGCTTCTTCTTCTTTTTTTTTTTTTTTTTTTCAGTTCACCAGTTTAGGTGTTAATTCGCTAATATGAGCTGTCACAATTTTCTTTTTGAGGCACTCAGTGCTATGAACTTTCCTGATAGCACAGCTTTCATTGTGTCCCATAGGTTTGGGTATGTTGTGCCTTCATTGTCATTGGATTTTAAGAAGTCTTTGATTTCCTTCTTTACTTCTTCCCTGACCCAGTTGTCATCCAGTAAAGAGCTGTTCAATTTCCATGTGTGTGTAGGCTTTCTGTTGATATTTTTGCTGTTGAAGACCAGCTTTTATCCATGGTGGTCTGTTAAGATACAAGGGGTTATTTCAATTTTCTTGTATCTGTTGAGACTATCTTTGTGTCTAACTATATGATCGATTTTGGAGAAGGTTCCATGAGGTGCTGAGAAGAAGGTGTATTCCTTTGTGTTTGGGTGAAATGTTCTGTAGATATCTGTTAGGTCCATTTGGTTCATGATCTCTGTTAGACTCAATATTTCTCTGTTTGGCTTCTGTCTTGATGATCTGTCCATTGTTGTGAGTGGGGTGTTGAAGTCTCCCACTTCTAATGTGTTGTGATCGACATGCTATTTAAGTTTTAGAAGCGTTATGTTTACAAATGTAGGTGCCTTTGTATTTGGGGCATATATGTTCAGTATTGAGATGTCCTCTTGATGAATATTCCCTTTAATGAGTATATAATGCCCTTCTCTGTCTTTTTTTATTAACTTCATTTGGAAGTCTATTTTGTTTGATATTAGGATGGCTACTCCAGCTTGCTTCCTGGGTCCATTTGCTTGGAAAACCTTTTCCCAGCCCTTTACTCTGAGATAGTGTCTATCTTTAATAGTGAGATGTGTTTCTTGTATGCAGCAAAAAGATGGGTCTTGCTTATGGATCTAATCTGTGAGCCTGTGTCTTTTTATTGGCAAGTTGAGTCCATTGATGTTGATGGATATTAGTGACCAGGGGTTGTTATTTCCCATTATTTTGGTATAGGTGGTCATCCTGTGCTTCTTTTCGTTTTGAGATTCCATCTCACACCTGTCAGAATTGCTAAGATCAAAAGCTCAAATGACAGCACATGCTGGTGAGGGTGTGGAGAAAGGGGAACCCTTCTCCATTGCTGGTGGGAATGCAGGCTTGTGCAACCACTATGGAGGTCAGTATGGCAATATCTTAAAAATCTTGGAATAGCTTTGCCTTGGGACCCAGCCATACCACTTCTGGGTATACACCCAAATGACTCCTCACCGAATCATAAGGAAGTTTCCTCATCTATGTTCATAGCAGCCTTATTTGTAATAGCTAGAAACTGGAAACAACCCAGATGTCCCTCAACTGAAGAATGGGTTAAAAATCTGTGGTACATCTACACAATGGAATATTACTCAGCTATCAGAAACAATGAAATTATGCAATTTGCAGCCAAATGGATGGAACTAGAGAAGCTCATCCTGAGTGAGCTAACCCAAACTCAGAAGGATGCACATGGCATCTATTCACTTATAGTAGGATTTTAACTATATAGTACAGGATATCTATACTACAACCAACACATCAAAGGGAACATGGACATAGACTTTTTATTATTTTTTTGTTTGTTTGTTTGTTTTTTAGTTTTCTCTCCCTGGCAATGAGATACTTTTCACTGGTGATACTGCCTTGTAGGCCCCCAGTGTATGAGGAGGCTCTTGGCCCTCATATGACTTCTGAACTGGGGTGAGGGACTGTTATGTAGGGACACTTCACTCCAGAGGAGTGGGATGGAAGGGTTAGGGGGTTGAAGGTGGGAGGGCGGGGCTAGGAAGGAGGGAAAGAGGACAATATGATGAAGAAGTAATCTGAAGCAACAAATAAATAAATTTATTTATTAAAAAAAAGAAAACCCAAACTAAGGGAAATCAAGAAATGAAAAATTTGAGAACTTGACTAAGAAGGCAAGCCTCACCAATAGAACACAAAAGATGGAAGAGAGGCTTTCAGGCATTGAAGACACAATATAAGAAATGGATACATCAGTCAAAGAAAACGTCAAGTCTAAAAAATTCCTTGCATGAAACACCCAGGAAATCTGGGACACTATGAAACGTCTAAATCTAAGAATGATAGGAATAGAGGAAGGAAAAGAAACACAGATCAAAAGCACAAAAAAAAATATTTTCAAAGAAACATAGAAAAAAAACTGTAATGTAAATACCCATGAATTTACAAGAAGTATACAGAACACCAAATAGACTGGATCAGAAAAGAAACTTCTATTGGAAAATTGTAATCAAAACAAAAACACACAGAACAAAGAAGGAATGTTAAAACCTGCAACTAGCCTATAAAAGCAGACCTGTTAGAATAATTCCTGTCTCCTCAATGGAGACTCTAAATTTAAAGGGCCTTGACAGATGCTCTCAGATTCTAAGATGTCAGGCCAGACTATCATACCCAGTAAAACATTCAGTCACCAAAGATGGAGAAAAAATAAAATATTCCTGATAAAAACCAAATTTATCAATATCTTTCTGCAATTCTAGCCCTATAGAAAGTACTAGAAGGCAAATTTCAAGTTAAAGTAGTTGATTACAACCAAGAAATCATAGGGACTAAAAAAAATTCAGACCAGCAAAGTCAAAAGAAGGGAATATCACACACACACCACCACCACCACTACCACCACCATCATCACCACTATCACCACCACCTCCACCAACATGACCACCACCACCAAAACCAACATAACAGGAATCAACAATTGTTTGTCAGTGATACATTTCAATATCAATGGTCTCAATCCCCCTTCTGTACCTCCAAAAGACAGAAGCTAACAGAATGGATGAGAAAACAGGGTCCATCCTTCTGCTGAATCCAAAAAAAAAAAAAAAAATGCTTTGCCATGCAGGATAGATATCATGTCAAGGTAAAAGGATGGAATAAGTATTCCAAACAAATAGGCTTCAGAAACAAGCTGGTGTGGCTATTTTAATATCTAAAAAACAGACTTCAAACAAAAAGTAATTAAAAGTGATAGAGACAGAACCTACAGACTCAGAAAAGGGAAAAATCTGCCAAGATAACATTTCAGTTAGCATCTATTCCCCAAACACAAGGGTACCCAAGTTTGTAAAAGAAATACAACTAAAACTTAAATCATTTAGTGACTCTCCACACACTGATTGTAGAAGACTTCAGTACCCCATTATCACCAATGGATAGGTCATCCAGACAAAAACTAAATAGAGAAATATTGGATACAGCAGAGGTTATAAAACAAATGGACCTATTCTATATTTAAAGAGTATTTCGCCCAAACACAAAAGAATATGCCTTCAACTCTACATCTCCTGGGATTTTCTCCAAAAATTGGCTTCATACACAAACCAAGTCTCAAAGATACAAGAAAATAGAAAAATAACACTCTGCATCCTTTCTGACCATGAGAGATTAAATCTGGATATCACAATCAACAGAAACAACATAAAGTTTACAAACTCCTGGGAACTTAATAACTCTCCAGTGAATGAAAAATAAGTCAATACACAAATTAAGAAAAAAAATTAAAGACTTTCTGGAACTGAATGAAAATGAATATACAATATACCCAAACTTATGGGACACAATGAAGGTTGTTTTAAGAAGCAAAATGATAGCATAAGGGCCTACATAAAACAACTGGTGAGAGCTCATACTAGGAACTTGACAGCACACATGAAAGCTCTAGAACAAAGAGAAGAAATCATACCTCATAAGAGCAGACGCAATATAATATAATCAAACACAAGGATGAAACAATAAAATAGAAAGAAAGAAACAAACAAAAAACAATACAAAGAATAAATGACACAAGGAGTTGAGAAAACCAATAGGATTGACATTTATCTGAATTAACTAAAAGATGGAGAGAGAATATCCAAGTTAATAAAATTAGAAATGAAAAGGGGATATAGCAACAGACACAGAGGAAATCAAGAAAATCATAAGGACATACTTTAGAATCCTGTACTCTACCAAATTGGAAAATCTAAAAGTAATGGATCATTTTCTCAATAGGTACTACTTATCAAAGTTAAATCAAAATCACATAAGCAATTGACATACACCTATAACTCCCAGTGAAGTAAAAGTAGTCAATAAAAGTCTTTCAAAAATAAAACACAGGACCAGATGGTTTTAATGTAGAATTCTACCAGACTTTCAAATTAGAGTTAACACACATACTCTTCAAATTATTCAAAACAAAATAGAAACAGAGGGAACATTTCCCAACTCATTTTATGAGGCCACAGTTACCCTGATACCAAAACCACATAAAAACCTAACAACAGCAACAAAAAAAGAATTACAGACCAGTTTCTTTCATGAACATTAGATGCAAAATTACTCAAAAAAAACCTTGCCCATCAAAAAGATCATCCACCATAATCGTGTAGGTGACATTGCAGAGATGCAATTATGCAAACTGATAAGTGAAATCCATCATGTAAACAAACTGAAATACAAATCCACTCAATATAATCAGTTCATTAGGTGCTGGAAAGGTCTTGGACAAAATGCAACACCTCTTCATGATAAAAGTCCCAGAGATTTAGAGAAACAAAGAACATACCTCAACATAATGAAGGCAGTTTACACTAATTCTATAGTCAAAAATTGACCTAATTGGAAAGAAACCCACTGAAACACTAACCAAAAAAAGAAGAAAAAAAGCTTAGATTTGGCCTATACCCCCTAAACTAATATAGAGGATAGGCAATTTGGTCCTCATACAGATTCCTTAGCAAGTAGGAGTGGGGTGGTCTCAGTCATGGACTGATTTGACCTAAGGCCCATTCCATGTGAAGGGATACATATCCAACATTCCTTCAGTAATCAAGGACCAGAAACTAGGTATCCCAGAGACCTAGGGTAAAACCAAACAGTACTGTTCTTTAAAAAACCAAAAGATAGAAAATAAAAAAGTATAATAAAATGACTCCTAATAATATTCTTCTATACTAATAGGTCAGTGCCTTATTCAGTCATCATCTGTGAGGCTTCTCTGATAGCAGATGGGAACAGATATAGAGACCCACAACTAGACATTACATGGAGAGAGAGAGAGAGAGAGACAGAGAGAGAGAGAAACAGAGTGGGTCCTTGGAACACACAGCTCTAAATAGAATAACTCCATCAAATCCCTCCCCTCACAGCTCAGGGAATCCCCACAAAAGAGGAGACAGAAAGAGTGTAAGACCCAGATGGGATGGAGGACACCAGGCCTCTGGACCAACTGAGCAAAGCTCGTATGAGCTCACAGAGACTGAAGCAGAAAGCACAGGGCTGACATTGGTCTTCACTGTGTCCTCTGCATATGTGTCAGAGGTATTAACTTAGTATTTTTATGATACTCCTGAGTGTATGAATGAGTGAGTCTCTGATTCTTGTGCCTGCTCTTGGTGGGGGGGGGGTCTTTTTCTTCTGTTGGATTGCCTGGCCCAGCCTTGATATGATGGTTTTTTTGTTTTTATCTTATTATATTTTATTTTGTCATGTTTGGTTGTTAACTCTTTGAAGCCTTTTCTTTTCTAATGAGAGACAGAAAGGGAGTGGTTCCAGAGGGGAGGGGAGGTGGAAAAGATCTAGGAGTAGTAAAGGAAGGGATACTGTAATCAGTATATATTGTATAATGGAGGAATCTATTTTCAATTAAACAGAAAAAAAGGAAAAATATCATCCTGAGTGAGGTGTCTGAAACCTAGAAAGACAAATGTGATACATATTTGCTTATATGTAGATATTAGTTGCTAATTCAATGATAACACCCCATAGAATCACAGAGGGTAGTTATAGAGTAAGGGACTTGAAGGTACAGATAGATCTCATTAGGAAAGGAAAATAGAATAGATACATGTGGGTGGGTGGAGGACCTGGAACAAGAGGATAAAGTGAGGAGGGAATAATTTTAGAGACAGCTAATGTTAAGAGGCATTTGATGGATAGTATGCAAACTGAATGCAATATAAGCTTCCTAAAATATATACGTATGTGAAGACCATAAATTAAATTACCAAATAATGTGAGAAATGGAGTCCAAACCAGCCATCTCTTGTCACCAAACAAAGCATCCAATATCAATACTGAGTTACTTCTAAGTAAGTTATTAGCCAAAGAAGTCCTATGGGAATCCCCAAACAACCCAAGCTATTGCTAAGACAATAGGTTGATCTCCACAATCTGACAATAAGGCCTTATGCTGAACGCAGCATCTACACAAGGCATTGATCATGGAGACATCAAGCTGGTGCCTACATAGACCCTTCACCCCTACATTCTGGTCATTTTGGTAAAGGAAGGTACTCTACATGCTACCAGAAGAGAAACAGAAGATCAAGCCAGCCATAAACCCTTTGATCTTCAATGATGTCCTGCCTACATGATATGTTAGGACAATGGTGGCCTCAAACTTGTGGGAGTAACTAACAAATAAGTGATTTAACTTAAGTCCCACTCCACAATATGTGATCCATATCAGGCACTGCTTGGGTGATGAAGAACCTGAAACTAGATAGCACAGGGACCTAGACCAAAACCAAATACCACTGATCTAAAACAAGCAAACAACAACAAAACAAAAAAACTGACTCTGCCATCATCAGAGATGCCTCATCCTTCAACAGATGAGAACAAATACAGAGACACACTGTCACACATTATGCAGAGAGTGAGAAAGCTTGGAATACTCAGCCCTAAATGGGATGTCTCCATCAAGTTCTTCCCCACAGAGCTCAGGAAACTCCATGGAAAAGGAGGTGAAAAGGGTATAAGAGCTAGAGAGGATGGGGGATACCAAGAAAACAAGGCCATCTAAATCAGCATCATCAAATCTCATATGCACCCACAGAGCCTGAATCATCACACACAGGGTGTGAATAGGTCTGCACCAGGCCCTCTGTGTATATATCATGGCTTCCAGTTTAGTGGTTGGTTGGTTTGCTTGTTTGATTGTTTGTTATTTGCTTAGGACTGCATTCTATTCTTTTGTTTGTTTCTTTATTTTACATTAAAATTGCAACTCTTCTCTCCTCCCAGTCCTACCCTCCCTCCCACTTCCCCCATCTCCACCACCCACCCAGTACCAACCCATTCTGGGACATCAAATCCAAATTGCATTAGGACTAAGTCTCTCCTCTGAGGCAAGACAAGGCAGTTCTGCTAGGAAAATGAGAGACAGCAGCATCTAAACCAGAGATAGATCCCATTCCAATTGTTAGGGGAACCACTTGAGGACAAGCAGCTCATCAGCTTCATGTGAGTTGTAGTGGGTCTACAGCCAGTCCATGCAAATTCTTTGTTTGGTGGTTCAGTCTCTTTGAGCCCCCTTGTGTCCAATTTAATTGACTATGTGGGTCTTCCTGCAGTGGCCTTAATCCCTTCAGCTTCCTCTAACATTCCCCTAACTTTTCCTCAAGACTCCCTGATTTTTGCCTAATATTTGGGTGTTGTCTCTGCATGTTTCCATTGCATGCTACATAAAGCTTCTCAAATGGAAGCTATGTTGAGTTCCTGACCAGATCCCTTTGTCTATCCACTTCTAATGTCTATTTTATCTCCCCAACTTAGAGGGTTCAACCCTTATCCCTTGAGCCCTCCTTGGTTACCCTGTACGTATTGGCTAATATCTGCTTATGAGTGAGGAAATATCATGTGTGTTTTTTTGGGTCTGTGTTAGCTCACTCAGGGTGATCTTTTCTGGTTCCACCCATTTGTGTACAAATCTCATAATATCCTTGTTTCTGATAACGGAGTAGTATCCATTGTGTAGATGTACCACAGTTTCGTTTTCCATTCCTTCATTGAGGGACATCTGGGTTGTTTCCAGTTTCTGGTAATACAAATAAAACTGCTATGAACCTGTACAGTTTAGTGTTTTATGGGATTCATGAGTTTGTGAACGAGTTGGTCTCTGATTATTGTGCCTTCTCTTGGGCTCTTTTCCTTTTGTTTATCTAGTTCAACTCTAACGTGATTAGTTTTTTTAATATAATATTTTGTTTCATTTTATTATTTTCTCTTAGAAGCCTGCTTTTTTTGAACGAGAGACAGAAATTTAGTGGATCTGGATGATAGGAGAGGTGAGGAGGAACTGGGGGGAGTAGAAGGAGGAGAAACACAATCAGGCTAGATTATGTAAGAAAAGAATCTATTTTCAATAAAAGAAGAAGAAATACAATTCTCTTCCAAAGCTTCTGCATTACTAAGACTCAGTCTCTAAACTCTGTCCTTTAAACCCAGTGGTTATTCCATCCTATATACTATAGCAGCCATGCCTAATGGGTTTCACTGACAATACACAAAGACAACCTCTTCATCAAAAACCCACAAAGACTCATCTAGAGCCCTCTTCTCAGCCCTCCCTTTGTGCTAGTGCCTAATCCTTAAATGATCGGGGACCACTTTACTTTCTCAAATCTTCATGCCCGCCTGTTCATGTTTCTCCATTTAGACTCTGTACTGCCATCAGGAAATTATTGCCTAGGTAGGAAGCCTTAGGACATGATGCAGATTATCTAATGAATGACACTTTTTGTTTGTTGTTTTCCTGCCTTGCTGTTTTCAATAGTCATGCTTTCATCATTTTACATGGTAACTGTGAATCCTTCACAGGACTTGCTGTTACATATGTTCTACTTCATGACAATAGCCACCTTAATGGATAAGAAATGCTCTATCACTGACTCTTTTGTACTCCCCATATACTGGTGATTGTGAATGTCTTTTCCTGTGTTTATTGAGTATTGGATGTTTTTGTTGTATTGATGAATGATAGAAGTTTATATATATATATATATGTATATATATATTTTCTTGTTATTGGTTCTTTATCAGAAGTTCTGATTTTACACCATAACAAAATGAAGCATTTAAATATGTTACTAACATACTGGCTGTTCTCTGTCTAAAAACCTTCAAAAGAGTTTCATTAAGCATAGCATGAAGAAATTCAAGCCATCAACTACCAGGACTGGATCAGTCCATCTGCCCTTATATTTAATAAAAGGTACTATGGTGTATTCTACAACCCAGGTAATTGTTACATGAGAACATGTGCACCTACAAGGTTATTTGTTTAAAAAGACTCAGTTTTTCATGTATCCAATTTGTGCTCATTTCTAGAAATTGTCTTAAATACCAACTTCTCCAATGATCACTTTACAAAACTAACACTTCTTGTCTCCATCTTCATTGCTCCTTATCAGAACATCCTGTTGATTTTGTTTGTGGTACTAACCACAGTATAAATTTGTTCCATTTATTTACATGTGTAGGATCTATTTTTCTTGCTATAAAGGGTGAAACCTTCCTCCCTTCTTGTGATACATGAAGTATGCTACAAGGACTATGTCCCTTTCATTTACTCTGGTGTTACCATGACATGAGGCACAGATTACAATATTCACAAATTGTTGATATTGATATCATTAACAATATTTTCAGATCAAAAGTAATCTCAATGGTTGTCAAAAAACATGGATAAAACTAAGAAGTTTATGCTTGGTAAAACTTTGAAATGCGAAACAAAGTAAGACAATTTCAATGTTATTGAGAATTGATCTGGAAATGGAGCACAATTGTTATTAGAGTCAAAACAACACATTTTGGGAAGAAGGGGGGCATACTACCCAAAATTACTTTATAATGAAACTAACTGGCCCTTCCTTTTTTCTTGGCAGAATGGACAGGTAGTTAAAATTTTGTACTCTGAAGTTAACATAATCTGATTAGAACCCTTGTTTGCAGTTCTGGTTACTTTCTCAGCCTCACTAGTCACTGGGTCCCTGTAGGTCTCAGTAGCAATAAAAGGTGTAATTCACTTTGTAACAGTCCTAAAACTAAATGAAATCTCAGTCAGTGTGATCTATCATCTTTTTAGGGTATTTCTAGAATGAGCTTGTATTTTCTGTCTGAGAAAAAAGCTCATTAGAAACAAATGTTACTTAAAAGAGCAAGGAGGGACTGTATGATTCACTTTTTTGTTCTTGCTTTATTTCTTTCCTGTTGCTTATTTTAAAACTGGAGAGTGAGGTTATGACTTTCACATGATCTAAGGGAGCTTCTTCTAATGATCTCTATCCTATATCCCACAATACACCACACACACACACATACACACACACATACTCTCTCTCTCTCTCTCTCTCTCTCTCTCTCTCTCTCTCTCTCTCTCT
>CAJQZJ010014563.1:5372417-5393069 GCA_907164525.1 Lophiomys imhausi | reverse complement strand
GAGGATGGGGGGTTGATGGGGAGGAGGGTGGAAGGGTGGGACTGGAGGGGGGAGTAGGGAGGGGATTGTGATTGAGATGTAACTTGAAGAAATAAAAAATAAATTATTAAAAAAAGATGGAAATTGAAAAATGTATAGAGAGTGAAAGAACTTTTAGCAAACCTGTTTTCTGACATCCTCAGGTACACTTTCCAGAATTACCTCCTACCCCGAGGCTGCTGGTGAATAAGCATCACAGATATTTCCCAAGGCCTTCAAACTCTCCAACTAGGAGAATGGAAAATCTGAGTTTTACCCAAGGCATATCAACTATAAATCAAAGTATCCAACTGTTTTTGACGGGGAAGTGGATGCAAGAAAAGTTTTCAGAAATGATTTACATAACCTGGGCTGAAAGAAAAATCAACATCAACAACAACAAAAAATGCTTTATGAATACATTCTTGGGAGGGGAGATAGGGCTTGAAAGACAAAGCAGAATGGACCAAATCTGGGGAAAGTGGAAAAGGAAACCCAGAGTGAGATACAAGTGGCACTTGCCACAGGGGCAGGAATGGAAACCCTTGGTGAACTAAGTTTCTTGTCTTCCTTTAGAGTTAGTCCTTGGCCACTGAAGCAAAATGTCAATTACATTCACTATATTCTCTGTAGGAGAAAAAAGGGGTCATAAAGCATATTGACACTAATAAGTGTACATATGAAAATTCTGAATTCCTAACTATGCCACGGAGTATCTTTTCTGAAATAGTCACTGGACAGGGCATTGTTTGTGTTTGCTGTGTGCTCCACCCAAGGGAACTCTAAAAGTGCAGTCTGTCCGATCATCCTCTGAGTGTGAAACTGTTATTCACACATTTCCCTATTTTCTAATGGGCTAAACTTTCTCCTGGATTCCTTTGTCTTGTTGTCTACTCTTCCTGTAGTCATTTCAAGCTGAAGTGATAGCTCCTATGTTTATTATCTACTCTTTGACAGTACTGTAACTCAAATATTTGAGGATCAAGAAAAGAAGATGAATGTGTGGTGGATTAGGAATGGAGTGGAGCATGAAAAATCAAAAAAAAAAAGTGAACTTCTATAAAGGATACTTTCCTGATGCTCTCTATCACACACACCCTGGCCTGCCTCTTTCTAGGACAGCCATCAGGGTGATTCCATGCACAATGTCATCACATTCAAGGGACATGGTCCCATTCAAGTGTAATCCAGGCAACTATCAGTTCTGCTTTTACGACAGGATCTTTTTCGTGGTGGTTCTCTGATCAGCTTACATGTGAACACAGCCAGACATTGTCTTTTGCATCACTATCTCATGCTTTGTTCTCGGCATCCATCAGCCATGTGTACTCTCAGAAGTATGGGCACTTAATTTCTTTCTTAGCTATCTGGATGACTCCTATTCATTTTCACAATTTGTTTTATTTTGTAACCAGTGTAAAAATGTTTCATCATTCCCCATTAGAACTTAAATAGATATGGTCTAAAGTTTTGGTTATTAGACTGTGAGTTATTAGGAAGTAGAGGTCCTTTAGGAAGTGGTACCCAGTGAAAAGAGGTTAGGTCATTGTAGAAACATCCTTGAAAGGATATTAAGACCCCAGTTTTTCTCCCTCTTCTCCTCTTCTTTTCTTCTTCCTCCTTTTCCTCCTCCTCTTCATCCTCCTCTACCACCCTAACATTAACAGCTTTCCCCCACCATGTGTTTCTGAGACAATAAACTACTACACGAGATACAAAAACATTATAGTCAACTGACTATAGACTGAAACCTTTATAGCCAGAGCCAAAATAAATCTTTTCTTCTTTTAAGTTGATAGTCTCAATATTTTGTCACAGAAAACTGTAATATACATACTTCCTTCCTCTGTTAATGTTAGATCTTTTGTCTATGTTTATGTTGTTTGGATATTTTCATTATAAGCAATCATTTCTTCTTCTTCTTCTTCTTCTTCTTCTTCTTCTTCTTCTTCTTCTTCTTCTTCTTCTTTTCCCACAAATATTAGAAGCTGTAAAAAGGACTAAAGACTTGTTGATGATTTGTGTGTATGAATTTATAATGTGTGGCAAACAATTGGCACTAGTAAAACATTTGTTGAATGGATTAATGAATGGTTTACAATTACAGTCAGAATCTTCCTTGAACTAAATGTTCTATTTTGCATAAAGTCAGTATCAAAATTATTAAATAGTTTTTGCATCAATTCCTATATGGAAAGCTTGCAATAACTACTGAGTCTTACTTGAACTACTTTAATAAGTGACTAAGTGAAAAGAATGAGGTGAATGAATATATACACAAGCCTGGTCAAAGGTTTTTGGTTTGTTTGGTTGGTTTTGTTTTGGTGTTTTGCTTTTTTTGTTTTTGTTTTTGTTTTTGTTTTGAGTCAGAGTTTCACAGTGTAGATCTGGCTGCCTGGGAACTCACTATATAACCCAAGCTGGGCTTGGCCTCAAACTAACAGAGATCTGTCTGCCTCTGCCTCCTGAGTGCTAGGATTGAAAGTGTGTGCCACATATCCTTTTTGGCCAAAAGGGTTTTAATTAATGAATCAGGATGGGTACGTACATGACCAATTGTCCCATAGAAACCACTGAACTGTGGGAAAGAGCTAGGAATAGTTGGAGACCAATATTACTAAATCAAGAAATACTTGTAGTGAATGTCATGTAAAAGGTGCAGTAAGACTGATATTGCATGAAGAATACCTCTATATTAATGAAGCAAAAGAATGATTACTTGGTTTAAAAATGATGTTCTAGGTCTAAGAAGATGTCTTTAAGTTGTTAATGCAAGTTAGAATGGAAATTGAGTTAGGTATAGAACTGTAAAATCATCAAGGTAATAGATAATAGAATATTATTATCAGTTGCCAAATACATATGGACTGGACATTGGGAATGTATCTTATACCTTATAATTTTTATCATTTCATCATTGTTGTCTAATTGTTCTTATTGTTTTGTATTGTATTTATTGTTACAATAAAAAGAGCCTTTTATTGGACTAAAGGAGGAGCTGTTGGGGGGAAAGATATACCTTAAATTAAAAAAAAATAAGCAGGTAGGAGGGAGGGGGGAAGAGGATAGGAGGATGGGACCGGGAAGGGGAGGAGGGAGGGGACTGTGATTGAGATGTAACTTAAAGAAAAAAAGAAATGTTGAAAAAATATAAAATTTAAAAGTCTTAGTCTCCTGAAGGTAGAATTTGAACCCAGGACAGCAGGATAACATGTAATGAAGTTTCCAGAAAGCAGGCATACCTGTATTTAAGATTCTTGTAAGACTGATTGACTGATTAGAACGTAATTGTTGGAACTGATTGTGGGAAGCTGAAATGTTGCAGGTCTAAAGTCAAAATATCAACAACTATCTTTAGAGCCCTTAGTAGCCATTTATCATCCACCTCTGTGTTTGACCTAAGATACTGTAACTTTTAGGCAAATTCTTTTAGAATACCCCAACAGAACACTGACTTCCCCCAACCCCAAAGCTCATAATGTGATCAGAGTGACTGAAGCCTATAACAGAGATTTCCTTTATTTGCTGTAACCTGATGTCTCCACTAATACATCATAAATATCTTAATTTGTATCCATACCTATGAAAATGTCATAAAACTGTTATCGCTTTGGAATATGATATTTTGGTTTTTATGAATCCATATTCCCTTCTGCACCCTACACCTCTACTTTTATGTCTCATCTACAAATTCCCAGGCAAAGATCATTTGTATTTTGATCCAGAATAAATGGCCTCATAGTTTTTTAAGTTCTACTTTAAGTTTTTTTTAAAACAAGCTGCTTACACTAGATGACTATTGTAACTCCATCATAAGTGGATAAAGATCATGGAGAAAGCTATTATTAAAACCACTACCTCTTTTTTTTTTTTTTTTTTGCCTTCTACAAAAAAAGAAGCAAAGTATTTAGTGACCTGATAGCCAAAATAATGAATTTGTGGCTACTGGTCTGAGCCTCAGATTATCTTCATGTTGACACACCTGATGCTGTTTCACTTTTTGATTTTTCCACCTGCCCTCAGTCCCATCCATCTCTGTGATGTTAGAGGAGGCAATTTTGATACATCACATGTATTATTTGCATCTTAAATGTCTAACTAGAGCAGAAATGTCATGGGCTTGGGAGTCAATTTTTGTAAGCTTGAAAAAGCTGGTTCTCCTCTTGGAACCCTGGTTTATTTACCCATGTCAACCTAAATAACAAGAGAAGTATTCACCAAATAATAATGATATTTACTCTGTAATATGAAAACAAATTAAGGGGAATCCATACAGGGTTTAATATGCAGATGGGTTTAAGATTCTTATATTCTAGAACAAGGATTAGATAGACATGTGTGGGTAGCAGAAATGGGGGTGGTTTTTTAGAAAAGATACAGGAAGTGGGGTGGAGGAGGTAGTCACAACTCTTGTAGAAAAGTGGGGGGGGTTTATGCCACATAGTGGAAGCTTTTTAAGTTGTCTGCATAGCAGTGCTTCCATGCCTCATTAATCCAGCACCGGTTTTCTCAAGCATGTTCTGTTACATATAGGTCTACATACAAACAAACCCACACATCACATGTATCATTAGCATCTCAAATGTCTACCTAGAGGTGTACCTTTGAGTATTATAACAAGTCACAGGCCAGTTAACTCCAGACACTGAAGTATCTGTGTTTGTGCCATTGGCTCTTGACAGTTCTAGTTTCCTCTGGCTGAAGTACAAGGAGCCTTTGCCAAGGGGTTTGTTCTCATTTTCTCATATGCTCATTTTGTCCATTTTGTATAAGGCCTTCTGCACCCTAAGCCTCTACTTTTATGTCTCATCTACAAAAAAAAAAAAAAAAAAGCAGTGGAGGTTAGTGGAAGCTTTAATGAAAAAAAACTGAGAAATATTACATCCAGTGTTTTGAAACATAATCCTATACCAGGCAATTAGTCAGCAGAGTGTTGATACCAGGCCAGGATGAATCAAATGTCCTTGATGTTGTTTGTTTAGGTTTTTCATTCGTCCTTTGTTCAAGGTTGTGGTTTTGAATGTTTGTGATAGTCACTGGCAAGCAATCCTGCACAAGAACCCTTCCTTCAGAACCTCACTACTTTATTTACTTTTTGTTATGATTAGTACAAGTGTCTTCATTTTCATTGTGACAACTTTTTACGTTGAAACACAGGAACAAAATTGGATCCCTCTCAGAATCAAATGTGATGACAGGCTGGGTGCCTAGGAGTGAGGGAGAATATTTTCTGCCCCCAAAAGCTTTGTTAGAAAGAATTCATAGGCAAGAGGACTTAGAGTCCAAACCTCAATGACCAAAGTTCCTTCTCTCCTATTTGTGCTGCTTATCGTTGGTTGCCCAGTTTCTTCTCTCAGTTAGATGCAAGTTGAATATATTGAGCTAATATATTGAAGAAAACTTGAGATGGCAGAAATTTTGTTTAGTTGTGTAAAATGTAAATATTTGAAAAGAATGTATAAATGTCCTTTTGTTATTATTATAATCTCATATTTTATCTTCATTACTGATTGCTGTTTAATCAGCAGTAGCTTGGAACACTTCATCTTTTAGTTTCTTCCTCTGTTAAGCACGTAACGATCTATAAACAAACGCTTAAGTGCTACTTAAAGGGATCGTTCGTCCTTTTTTAATGTTAAGAATCATTTCATGATGCAAATGAGTCGACCCTGCAATTTTAAAGTGGTCTATGCACAATTTCCATTTACCTTTTCTGTTTAGAACTTAATTGCACATGATAGAGTATATATTAGTTTTCTACTGATGATGGAATAAATTACTATATTTGACAGCATAAAACAAAACTTTATTTCTTATTAGCTCATATTTCTGCATGTCAAGCATCTCATGCAAAAGGACTCAGCTCAAGCAAGGTATGACCAGGATGGATACCTGGGTGTTGTTCATCAGCAAGCTTAGTTTAATAGGTAAATTTCAGGTCTCAGTGAGAGACCTTCCTTCAAAAAATAAGATGGTATTGGTGAGATGGCTCAGTGGGAAAGGCCACTTGTCACCAGCCTAAAGATCTGAGTTCAGTCACCAGAACCTGTATGATGGAAGGAGAGAATTGACTTGCATTAATTGTGCTATTACCACTAAACAAGCGTTGTGACATGCTCATGTCCCTCCCATGACCAAACAAATGGGATATGTGTGTGTTATATGTATGTATATATATTACATTATATATACATATGCATATATATGTATATATAATTACATTTTAAGAGGCACATGGTTCCTAAGTAAGACACTTAAGGTTGGCATCTGACTTATGTACATACAATGCATGTACTCTAATGCATGTACACCTGCACACACATATACGCATGCACAGAAACACACTGCTGTAATGATACCCTGCACAGAGATAATATTTCTTATTGTAAGACATATCTCAAACAAGAGTGTTAAAACAATTAATTAACTATGCTTATTGGCTCTTCTTTCTTATCTGTAAACCTGTATGTTTCTGAGAAAGACTCACAAACAAGATTGGAACCATGATAACAGTCAAAAGTTAAGTTTCAACCTCTTGGTGACCTGTGTGTAGTAAGAATTCTCTTGACCATTTCTACCCTGTTTTTTGGTTTTTGGTTTTGTTTTGTTTTGTTTTTTTTTTTAATCTTATCTGTAAGTCTTTTCTTATCTACAAGCCTGTCCAGGGTTTCTGCAAACCCCTTTATGGTATCCTTTACAGAGAAATATGTCTTTGGATAAAAGCACAGTAGCTCATTTTAATTTAATCTTTAAAATTTAGAGACAGATCATATTCCTTGGACACTGTAACTTCAAATGGCACAAAAATATAGACACAGCCACTGTGAAGGCATTCAAGGCCTCTCTTCTTTAATGTTTTACTTCAAGCATGTATTTAATTTTCTACAATTAATTTCATGGACTTGACCTAAAATGTTTTTTCTCTAGCATGGGTCAAGATCCTGGCTATAACGGAAGTAGAATTCCATGGTAAAAACTCCTAACGTTGCAGCTGGAGACTTGGATTCACATCTTCCCCTGCCACTGACAAGACCACTTTCCATGCTTCTCATTCAGGCCCCTCTGTCTTCAAACTCCATGCATGGACTCTTCCTATTTCACGCTTCTGCTTTCTCCTTCTCTCTTTTCTTCTTTAGCCATACCTTAGAGGGAAAAACTTACCAACTGATACTTCTGAAATCATAGCAAAGTGACTGGACATGGAGTTTCACATGTGGGTCCCTCTGCCTTTCCTTTACCTGAGTCTTCCCTCTGTTTTAATCCTACATGAAAAGGTCACCTGGATGACTTCATGTTAAGTAGTCACTTTCCTGTTCCCTTTCTGTTTCCCTGACACAGAAGGAAATAACTAATCTGTTGTTTGCTCTTTATTTCTGCCTTCTTCTACCCTTTCCTATCAGTATGACCAACCACCCAAGCTGAGTCCATCAGAGTCTTCTTATGGAAGTGTTGTTCAATTCTCCAATCATAAGTAAAGCTTACTGAGGTCCTTAAACTAAATGTGTTACATTGTTCTTTAATTATCCCTACAGAAAAAAAAAATCCCTCCACACCCTGTATCTCTCTCCATCTGCCTTTCTCATGACTGCTCTTGAAGAAGAAGCATCCCTGATAAGAAAAGCTGGGAAATTTGATACAAGGAGACAGTGTCAGTGATAGAGGAAGAAATCAAATAAAAGAGATATCTCGATGGAACTAGAAAAGTTCATCCTGAGTGAGCTAACCCAGACCCAGAAAGATACACATGGCATCTATTCACTTATAATTGGATTTTGGTCATATAGTACAGGATAACAATCCTACAACCAACACACCAAAAGGAACAGGAACATAGACTTTGTTACCTGTTAGTGGGACACTTTGCCCTAGTGGTCCTGCCATGTAGTCCCCCAGTGCATGAGGAAGCTCTTAGCCCTCATATGACTGCTGAGCTGGGGGAGAGGGCTGATACATAGGGACACCCCACTCCAGAGGAGTAGGATAGAAGGAAGGAGGTAGAGGGTGGGAGGGGGACTGGGAGGGATAGAAAGAGGTTACTGTAATAAATAAACATTAAAAAGAGGAGATATTTTAACTGTTTTCTCAAGTTATCATCATAGAAAAATAGGAATTTCTGCAATAGAGCTGAATTCAAGTTCTGAAGTGTCTGGGTGGGACCAGGATGGACACACACACACAAGGTGGAAGTTTCCAGGCAGAAGAGGGGCTAATGTCAATGCTAGTACACAGATACAGCATGGAAGCGTAAAGGGGCAAAACCTGATAGGTTGCTTATTTCAAACTAAAATAATTCAAAAGCAACAGATACTGAGAAGGGCTTTCCACAAATGTGGTAACTGAGCAGAGAAGGTTTATCCCTTAGTGAGTGCTATAAACACAGCTAGGAGATGAACAGTGAAGAAATGCTTAGTACTTGCAACAAGCAAATAGTGTGCTGGAAAGAATTCTCAATTCAAGCTCCTCCACGAACCAAGAAAATAACTGTGGTGGTTTGAATAGGAATGGCCACCTCAGGTTCATATATTTGAATACTTGTTCATTAAGGGGTGACTCTACTTGACAGGGATTAGGAGGTGAGGCCTTGTTGGAATAGGTATGGCATTGTTGCAGGAAGTGTGTTACTGACTGTGGGCTTCAGATTTCAAATGCTCAAACCATACCTAGTGTCTCTGCCTGCTGCTTACAGATCCAGATATAGAATTCTCAGCTACTCTCCAGCACTATGTCTGTCTGATGGCCGCTATGTTCTCTCCCATAACAATAATGAACTAAGTAAGCATGCACCCACTAAATGCTGTCTTTTAAAAGGGTTGCTGTGATCATGATATCTCTGCACAGCAATAGAATATTGACTAAGACAGTAGGGAAATTTGGGAGATAAAAGTATGCCTATTTGTATAGGAAAGATTCTTCAACACAAGAAGTGGGCACATTTCTAAACATCCTTAGTGTAAGGTCATGTATCCCATGTTTAAAACAATGTGGACAGACCTCCTCTCGACAGAGTGACTGTGTTATTTGAGCTGGTTCCTTGTAAAAGTCTCTGGAGGGAAGACAAAGATGAAGAAGAAAGAGGAAGAAGAGAGGAAGAGGGGGAAGAGAAGAGGAAGGAAGAGGTGGGAGAGAAAGAGGAGGAAAATAACTTTGAGTATTTGAGTCATTTAAGCAAAACATCTTCCCCTAAAAATTCTGGTGTTTTTTTCTCCTAACAGTAACAATCAACTGGTTAACAATATCTCTATGTGTGCTTTGAATCTAACCTCACCAAGGGGGGAAAAATAATTTCTGGCTCTTTTCCATAGTTTTCTTTAACTAAACTCCTATCTTGTTGTAAAAGAATATAATCTGTCAATATGCCTTGATGAACTTTTTTTACCCACCAGTGTCTTCCATTTCAGTGTCTAGTCCCAGTCAATATTCCAAAAGTGATGTTCTGCAATCAGTTGTACAGCTGATGGGCCCAGGGGACTTTGTAGCAGGCCTTCACACAGTCTCCAAGTCCACTGGATACCACTACCTCACATAAACTATTCTCTTGATATTTATCTGAATTTCTCACTATTCTCTCTCTCATTGGAACAGGATTTTTATATGAATCTCAGAATGAATTCTGGCTAATAGGTAATCACACCATGTGCTTGCCTCCAAGCACATAATAAATTTGTGTGTCTTTTATCTTGTTTAATCTGTGATTAGTTAATTGCAACAAATCTTCAGAAGGTGGAGGGAGGTGGTTTCCCATCACCCCTACACCTGATAATCTACCCTGACTGAGGCAAGCTTTCACTGTTTGTCTATTGATGAAACAGTTGCTGTAAAAGCTGACCGGTAAGAAAATTCTTTGGTAAAACTAGATGTTTATTTCTCTTTTTCACTGATTTAAAAATTTATATTAATTGTGTATTCATATTTAAATATATGCCCCAGTGAGTCAGAGCTAGTCTTGAATAATTCGTTATAATCTACGTGCTAGCAGACAAAGCCATCTCGAAGCAGAAGGTATAAAGCAAGCAGGCTGTCTTGTCTTTATTCCTAGTGCTCATTCATTTTGCAGGAGAGACTGAGTGCTCACCTTATGTCAGGTATTGGTGTGGGAATGGAAGACACCAAAGCACAAGATGAATTCCATTGATGTCTTCACAGAAGTGTAAGGTCCTCAGCAGTGAGTGACCACACATGTGCAGATGCTTCTAGAAATGGAAGCAGAACCAGGCTCTGCAGGATAGTCACCCTGCCAGAGCTGGGCAGAAGGAAGACAGTTATCCGATACAAGTCATTTGACAGCCTGGAGTTTGCTCAGAGTAAAGGCTACCTCCAAGGGCATGTTCCTGTTTTGTAGAGCCCTTCATTGCCTCATATAAATTCACATTCACCTGAGCCTGCTGGAGAAGGTGGAGGCATTTCAAAAGGAAGATTTAGTGTAGGGAACGCAAGATTTATCCTGGGGATATATGAGTTTCCTGTCATTTAAAATACATAATGAAATCTGATCTTGCTTAAGACTTTGGGGGAAGACAGTGATTTCAGCATAGAAACCTAGCTGACTTCCTCTCTATTAATTCCATTAGGAGGATTGATAGGTAATAAAAATAGGGGAAATTTTCATTAGGCCCAGGTTGCTATCAAGATGAAAAATAAACTTGAAGGATTTCTAAATTATGCCATATTTTCAACCAGGGGAAAATAAAGAGGCATGCCTGGCTCTCTGGAGGGGCAGCCAGTTGGCTGATACAACATAGCCAAACTGACACTCCTTCATGAGCAAATTTTGGAAAGTGAACTCGAAAAGAAAAGATCTTCTCTGGTGATATCCATGGATGCCAGGGAAAAGAGCTCTGCCGGGGACAGTTGGGGAATGTTATTCTGAGCTCAGCACAGAAGACAGAAAAGTTAAAGGCAGGGCTCTGCATCTAGCTAGAAGGAGCAACCTGCAGAGATTACTGTGTGTCCGTCCACACAGAGTCCTGAGAAAGCTTGAACCCATCACTCCTCACAAGAGGAGCAAGGCTAGGAGACAGGACCAACCACAGGCAGCAGGGAAAGCAATTATGCAGCACCTCAAGCCATGAGCTGGGAGAAAGCAGCCAATGAAAGTGAAGCCAGACTTGGCGGTCTTCCAGCAATGAGCACCACCGGCAGCAGTCCCATTTTGCAGATAGCAAAATGGAAGAAAGCTTCCACTGAAAAGCTTCCTAGCTCAGCACAGTATGATTTGAAACTACATGATAATCAGATTCTAAAAGACAGATGCTTATTGATTGTATTGCATTGTGTCTCTCAAGAAAAATTCTAGACAGTGCTATGACTTCAAGCCAGGTGTAACTGGATGCCATTGAGGTGGCTGGCCGTGGCACTATATCATTCAAAGAAGTGAATATGCCACATCCAGACATTCCACTTTAGTGATGGAGAATTTTGAGCTGAAGGCCATTGAGAACCAACAGGTAAGTCTTCTTGGTGAGACTTCTCTTAAATAAAACAGAGCCTTCAGAGCTTAGGGCTGCCACAGAGATTCCATCCTTGGGTTTTCACAGCCCTGAGGAAGACTGAAAGTTGGCATCAAGATGAATTTGCACAAGCAAATCTTATCTTCCATCAACTGCCTAAACTTACCTCCCTAAACTTATAGTTCTTAGACACTGATTTGTTGAGTTACTTCCCCATAGTTTTTGCCCTTTCTTAGAATGGCATATAACCTTTACAGACCACACGTTTCTGGGGTTCTTTTTAGTGAAACTTGCATCTGTGTAAAAACATAATCATTAACATTTTTCCTGTTCATCTCCAGTTTAATTTAAAAATAAAAGAAATCACTGAAAGTAGAAGGAGAGAAACAAAATATAAAGGTTTTCTTCCTCCTACGCAGTAAGAAGAATCACAGAGATGATATAAATGTGCAGGATTTTCCAAGATGAGCTCCCCTCTTCCCAAGCTGTAAATGGACTGGATTTATTTCATTGCTGCTATTCACTTATGCAAGCACACAGGGGTAAACACACACACACACACACACACACATACACACACACACACGAGAGAGAGAGGGGGAGAATGATTTGGTCACACACACACACACACACACACAAGAGAGAGAGGGGGAGAATGATTTGGTCACACACACACACACACACACACACACACACACACACACACACGAGAGAGGGGGGAGAATGATTTGGTCGCAGAGTGTCTCAATTCCCAACAGGACCCAGAAGAACTGCAATTTAATGGACAGAGTCAGAGAGTGCTACTAATTGCAGGATCTGGGCCATTGGGGCATTGGGGTAGCAAACCATAACAAAACATTTGAGAAGACCACACTGGAGTGTTAAGGAAAGGGGCACAGTCTTGGGAATCAGAATCCCAAGGGGTGAGAAAGCTTTTACCAAGGGTCAGTCTCCCATCACCACTGAGGTGTGTTCCAAATGCCACCCTGGAGGGAGCAGGTCATTGGAGGTGTGGAGCTACTAAGTTGCTAGTAACTAACCACCAGAGTGAAACAATCTGCTTGCTATTGCCCAAGGGAGAAAGAGAGTGACTAGAGATTGGAATGTAGAGATCAAGATGCTCTTCCTCTCAAAAGGAAGGTGTTCACTCTCAGGATGATCAGAGGATGAAATAAAGATCCAGAGAAAAGAAGCTCCAAATTCAAATGTCTGTTTCCTGTTCATTGCCTAAGAAGGTGAGGGCTTGTTTCACAACTAATTATCAGTATGTATGAATATGTGTTATATGGGTATCTGCATATCCATGTGTGGAAACAAGTGTGAGGTTATGCATATATGCATGTGCATGCATATATATGTGAAAAATTCAATATTGAGATCTTCCTCTATGACTATCCATCTTACATTATGTATATGTATGTATGAGGTATATATGTGTTCATGTGGGTATGGGTGTGAGTGCACACAAATGCACATGTATGCACACTCCTGTATATGGAGGCCAGAGGACAACACCAAGTTGCTTGCCACCTTACTTTTTGAGAGAGGATTTCAAATCTGAGTTTGCAGATATGGATGGGCAGGGTTGTCCATATCTGCAAACTCAGATATGAAATCCAGAAACTCTAGGCATGTTTCTGCCATTCTCACACCCTGGCACCAGATTACAGATACATATTCCCACACTCACCTTTCTATTGTGTGTCATGGATCCAAACACAGTCCTCACACTTGTGTACTTTTTTAACCAACTGCAACAACTACCAACCTTTGGCTCAAGACTCTCTAGCACATGGGTACTATTGTTTTCATCTTATTTTTTGAGATAACAACAAAACATTATGAGTATGTTAACCAAATGCTTATATTACATAAACTAATCCTAACCTGATTCACCCCAGTTTATTTTCTGCACATCAACATGGTACCTAAAGGATATTGTATATCATAAAGAAGATCAGGCAGTTTCATTATTTCAGTCCTTCAGTGGCTCACCATCATGCCAGAATCAAATCCATCTCTACGAATGTCTCTTCCTCCGGCCTCATCTTTACTGTTTGTTTTTTTTGTTTGTTTGTTTGGTTGGTTGGTTGGTTGGTTGGTTTTTTGTTTTGTTCTGTTTTGTTTTTTGCCCACTAGGTTGCAGTCCCACTGATAGAATCACTCTTCCCACTTGCTAAACATGAACCAGAAGGAATTTGGCATGAACAGTTCCCTATTAACTCCAAATTCTGCATGCCCCTGATATTCCTACACTTTGTTCCTTCTGTTCATCAAACATTCTTCTCAAAGGAAACGTTTTGCTATACTTTTTCTGAGCAACCCATCAAAGCTCCTGAGCCCTTCAAGCTGGTCCTCCTTACAAAGATTTACTGCCTAGCTTTAGACAGCACATCATGCTTATTTATCAACTCTCTGTTTTGTTTTTATCTTTGCTGTTTTTACAATATATTGTGGGATACAGTCCTCTACCCTTGGATTCAAAAACACAATGACCTAGTCAATAAATACATGTTATTGATCATACTGTTTTATTCCCTATTCTCCTTTACTACAGCATCCCATTTCTGGGAAAAAAAAAAAAAAACGAGGAGCAGAGTTATGGTTCATAACCAGCAGAGTCTCAAATCACAAGTCCCTACCTCACACTGCAACCATGGGCATTGGCAGCTCTACCTGTTAAAGCTGCCCTGAGAACATCTGTTTTGTTCACCTCCTTCTCTGTGTCTTGGCCACACGCAGCTTTCTGAGATCTGCATCCATTTCTTAGACTAAGAGAAAGCTAAAGGTAATGGGCCATGCCCCATCAGCAGCTGCTTTGTGTTTGGACAAGTATCTCCAAGCCCTGAGAAAATAAGAGCCTAAGTGTGCCTGTATGCTTTGCAGCCAGTGGCTGGTATCTTTATAGGCACCTGATAAGCTTTGTGATCCTTTATGGCAGTCAATACATAATAAATAATAATATACTGCCAGATGATTACTATATGATGGCTGTTGTGATGAACCACCCAGGAGGAAGAAATAACCACAAGCAGATAGAAAAGCAAACGAAGAAACAATCTGGTTATTGCACCTAAAAATAAATCTGGAACACAGAGAGATTCATCAGGGATTGAAATATTTGTTGACAAAGCCACAGGAATAATAGGTATGTTTAAACGTGTCATTTTCTGCACAGCTCCCATGTGCTCTGCCTGGATCTTATTCTTCAACCCTGACAGTCACATCAAGGCAGAGGGACCACACTGGATCTGGGGATAAGACTTGCATTGTCCCTTTCTCATACTTTGTGTTTGAAGCCGTGACTCAGGTGCGTTATGTCCAGGGGAGGCCAGTTTCATTCTGAAACCAGCAGACCAGCAATTGGGCACTCAGAAATGGACAGTAATGGAATAACAGGCTGTGCGATTTTTAACAGACCCTACTCAATAAGTAGGAAAGTATTGTATAGATTTTGTCCCAGGAAAAGGAATATTACTGGCTGTCTGAATGCCCAACAGCAACAAAACACAGACATGGGACCCAAAATTGGATTCTGTTAAAACAGGATGGCTATATTCTGTATCATTTCATTTATAGAAAAACCTTGGAATGACAAAATTATAGTGATAGAGAACAGATCAGTGTTGCCAGCAGTTAGGGCTGGGGGAAATTTTGGTTGCAGAAGCAGTACTAGACAGTTTCTCTACAGCTGTGGAAGAGTTTATAAATTAATTGTTATGATGCTGATGCAAATTCATATGCATGGTGACATTCCATTCTACTGTTCAACCAACCACACCACCCTTCCAGACATTAACAAAAGCAACAAAACAAAATGAAAAGCTTATAGGTTAATTGATAATAATGTACCAGTATCTATTTCCTGGCTTTGAAAATAAATTCTGTTTTATAAGGTGTTATTGTTGGTAGAAAGCAAGTGAAACAAACACAGAAGCTCTCTAGACTGTTTTAGGGACATAAAACATTTTAAAATTGAAAAATAGGAATAAAATTTCAATGGATACATACATATTTAAGCATGTATATATACACACATATACATATGTATACATGTACATATGTTTCTCTTAACTCTACATAGTCATGGAATTAATATATAGAGAAACTATTTTAAGATGCTGAAAAGCAGAAAGGTTGGGGAAAAAAGACCAAAATTCAAAATTCCACCAGACAGTGTTGCATTTGTGTGGTGCTATTTTTCTTCAGTAGTCCCTGAACTAGATTCAGTTCAAACTTGGACTTAGATACGGCCATGAGCATATACCAAGCCACACAGGAAAAGCTTCTAATTTTGGCTCTGGAGGATACAATAGCAACTCCTAAATCTTGAAGGAAATGTGGATATTCTCTGTCTTGTGGGTCTTTGTTCCTTTCCTCTATCCTCTAGTGTCTGGCCCCAAGCAACAACAAGTAGCCTTGGCAGAGCCCTCTCACCCAGTAAAGTGGGGCAACTATCACTGTTTCCTTCACCATAGTTCTCTTAATCCCAGACAACGGGACAGACTCAGAGGCTCCAACAAGTAAGGAAAATACATCCACAGGACTTCACAGCAAAAGCCCAAAAGGAAAGTGTTCATTTAGAAGTTCTTGGAAACCAATGAACTTATTCTTCCCAGGAAACTATGGAGAGGGAGAACATCAGAAAAGCATGACCAGCAAATTTTGAGTGATATCTCCTGGCCTTATGGTTAAGTTGCATGGACATAAGATTGATTCTGCTGGGTGTGCAAACAATTTGGAGAACTGAGTTTGCTAGTTATCACAATGTGAGCTCATCATAGGATGTCACATACAGGCCCAGTGTAAGGAACATTGCACATTGCTAGAGCGAGTCAACATCACTGAGCCTACAGCCCAGAGAAATCTGTCTAAAATTTATAGCTAGATCCTAACCAAGTGAAACTGGTGAGTTAAAATTCAACACCAATACTGGCCTATAACTTATCCTCCTTCCCTCCTTCCTTCTTTTCTTCCTTCATTTTTTTCCTTCCTTCCTTCCTCTCCCTCACTTTCCTTCCTTGAATTTATTTATTTATTTATTTATTTATTTATCTATCTATCTATCTATCTATCTATCTATCTATCTCACAGGGTCTCATTACATAGCTCAAGCTAGTGTAGAACTCACTATATTAGCACACTTTAGACTCAAGGTCACCATATCACAACCCACCAAGTACTGTGTTTACAAGTGTATACAAACACATCTGGCTTACCTACTGCACATTTTAAATAAGACCAAGTATAAAATATTTTCTTCAGAATGTGCAGGATACAATTCAAAACTGCATGGCACAGAAAAACCAAGACACTCTCAACTAACACATAACAAGACAGCCCACAGACAGAGTGCTGAGGCGACCCTGCTGCTGGTATTCCTTGGTGAATTGTAGCGAAGCCATTAGACAGGTGGTTCAAAAGGCAACAGTAAATACTCTTGGAACAATGATAAACCAGAAAAAATCACAAAGACAAAATGTATAAAGTTGGGGGTGGTAGCACACACCAGTCAACCCAGTACTTAGAAAGCTGAGCCAAGAGAATCAGGAGGTTAAGAGCAAGTTGGGCTACACAGCAAAACCCCTCTCAAACAAAGCACAGTGAAAATAAAGGGGAAAATTTGAAGAATACAATCACAAAATGTAAAACTCACTGGATAGAAAAAGCAGCAACAACAGATGTGGAAAATGAGATTGGGGTGAAGGTAAAAGAATCCCAAAGAGTTTTGTGACATTAACCAAATAAATTCACATTCATTTAATGTTGGTAAACTTAACAGCTTCTTATCATATTTGCACGTTTTTAAAATATATTCAATGGTTGATGCAAAATAGTTTTTGTATCTGATTCATTTTTTATTGATTAAGTACTTTACTCATTTTTACATCCTGATCACTGATCACAGCTTCCCCTCCCTCCTCTCCTCCCTGTCCCTCACTCACACCTCCCCAGTATTTCACTCCTTTCCTTCTCCTCAGAAAAAGGGAGGTCTCTCCTGGATATCAGCCAGCCTTGGCATATGAAGTTGCAGTAAAACTAGGCTCATCTTCTCCTATTGAGACTAGACAAGGCAGCCCTGTAGGTTATTGTATAATTCAAGTGCTGATTTCTGCAATCCCCCCCCCCCCCCCCGCCAAATCTGGTTTCAATTCTTGTTCTGAGAATCTCCTGTCTCAATGTTATGTAAGCACTGCTCCCCAATTGTTCCCTGATATGCCAATAAAGCAGCTTACAGCCAATTGTTGATCAGGGGAGAAAATAAGAGTGGACTTCATGCTCTCCAGGGGAGGAGGAGTTAGAGGAGAGGAAGCCATGGGAGAGGTCCAGGAAAGATGAGGAAGGAGCAACTGAAGCAGAAAAAAGTCCTAAACTGCAACTATCTCAGGATTTTGTCAAAGAGTGAGTCAGACTAGCACTAATAGGTTAAAACTGCTCAGCATTATTCGGTAAAGCTTATTAAACAAACAATACAACCCAGTCTCAATTATTTGGGTGTTATTCAGGTTAAGAGAGAAACTGCAAAACAAATGCAGTTATGTAATTTTACATTAGCACAGCCCAGTTAGGGGAAAGGCAATACAGTCAGACAGTCACTCCTCCTGCTGTAGGAGTCCCACATGAAGACCCAGCAGCACAACTGTTATATTTGTGCAGAGGGCTTAGGTTTGTCCCATTCATGCTCTCCGATTAGCAGTTCAGTCTCTATGAGCACCGTTAGTTCATTCTGTAGATTTTCCTGTGGTGTCCTTGACCGCTCTGGTTCCTTCAGTCCTTCTTCCCCATCTTTCATAGGATTCTCCAAGCTCCACCTAATGTCTGGCTGTGGGTCTCTGCATCAGTTTCCATCAGTTGCTGGGGGAAGCCTCTCTGATGACAGTTATGCTAGGCCCCTGTCTGCAACTACAGCAGAATGTTATTAATAGTGACAGGGTACACTACCTCTCCTGGCATGGGTCACAAGCTGGGCCAGTCATTGCTTTGGCCTTCCCTCAAATTCTGCTCCATCTTTTACACTTGCACATCTTGTAGGAAGAACAAATTGTGGGTCTAAGGTTTTGTGTATGGGTTGATGTCCCAAACCCTCCATTTGAATTCTTGACTGGTTACAGGAGATTGCTGGTTTAGGCTCAATGTCATCCATTGCTAGGAGTCTTAGCTAGGGTAACCCTCACAGAATCCTGGAAGCTTCCATTGTTCTAGGTTTCTAGCTTGACTCAGAGATGCCCTCCCCCCCCCATCCAGTTGACTTTCCCAGAACGCTTTCCCTCTGTCCTCCCCTGAACTCATTCCTCCTGACCCCATTCCCGTCCCTCACCCACCCAGTCCCCATCCCTCCATGCACCCTAGTGTCTAATCTATTTCCCCTTCTCACTGAGATTCAAGCATCCCCTCTTGGCCCTCCTTATCACTTAGCTTCTTTCTGACTAATATTTATTTAAAAGTGAGTGCATACCATGCTTGTCTTTCTGGGTCTGGGCTACCTCACTCAAGATGGTCTTTTCTACTTCTACTTATTTGCCTACAAATTTCATGTTGTCATTGATTTTAATGACTGAGTAACACACCATTGTGTAAATGTAGCCCATTTTCTTTATCCATTCTTTGGTTGAGGGACATCTATGTTGTCTCCAGTTTCTGGCTATTACAAATGACAGTGTTATGAACATAGTTGAGCAAATGTCCTTGTGGTATGGTGAAGCTTCTTTTGAGTATATGCTGAGAAGTGGTGTAGCTGGGTCTTGAGGTAGAACTATCCCCAATTTTCTGAGAAATCACCTAATTGATTTCCAAAGTGTTTGTAGCAGTTTGCACTCCCACTAGCAACAGAGGAATATTACCAGCATGAGCTATCACTTGAGATTTTTATTTTAGCCATTCTGACTGATGTAAGATGGAATCTCAGACATCATTTCCCTGATGACTAAGGGTGTTGAACATTGTTTTAAGTGCTTCTCAGCCATTAGAGATTCCTCTGTCAAGAATTCTTATTTAGATCTGTGCCCATTTTTTGAATTGGATTGTTTTCTTTGTTGATGTCTAGTTTCTTGAGTTCTTTACATATGTGGATGCCCACCCTCTTTCATATGTAGAACTGATGAAAATCTTTTCCAATTCTGTAAGATGCTGTTTTGTTCTTTTGATGGTGTCCTTTACTTTACAGGAACTCTTCAGTTTCATGAGATCCCATTTATTAATTGTTGGTCTTAGTGCCTGAGCTGTTGGTGTTCTGTTCAGGAAGTTGTCTGTCCCAATGTGTTCAAGGTTAATCCCCACTTTCTCTTCCATCAGACTTAGTGTATCTGGTTTTATGTTGAGGTCTTTGATCCCCTTGGACTTGAATTTTGTGCAGGGTGATAGATATGGATCTATTTACAATCTTCTGCATGTAGACATCCAGTTAGACCAGCACCATTTGTTAAAGATGCTTTCTTTTTTTTTTTTTTTTCCATTGTATAGTTTTGGCTTCTTTCTCAAAAATTAAGTGTCCATAAATATGTAGATTTACTTCTGGCACCTTGATTCAATTCCTTTGATCAACCTATTCGTTTTTATGCCAGTCCTGTGAGGGTTTTTGTTTTGTTTGTTTGTTTGTTTGTCTGTTTTACTATTGCTCTGTAGTACAGTTCGAAATCAGGGATGGTGATACCTCCAGAAATTCTTTTATTGTATAGGATAGATTTATCTCTCTTGGGTTTTCTGTTTTTCCATACAAAGTTTAGTATTATATAGGAAGTGAAGGACCTGCAGCTTCCAAAACTAAGAAATGACATACCAGTGACTACCTGGACAGTTCCCATTTTCTCTCCATATATTACAGCATCAATCTTCAGCCATTTGGCCCCGTTTCTCTGACAGACATTGATTGTAGAGCAGGAATTATGAAGGACTTACCCACCCTGTCTTGGCAGAGCTAGGCTGTCGACTTATCTGCTTCTAAGTTTTGTCCTTTTTGGACAGAAGTCTGTCTACAGTTGAAGCAAGGGGTTTTTCGTGCCAAGAGAAAGGCTTACCACCAATTCAATCATCTCCCACTGGAGATTCTTTGATGCTCATCTTCTACTTGGAGTAGAATAGGGGGGGTGCTATCAGGAGCTGACATGTCTCGATATCAAAAAATCTTAAGTTAAGAAAACATCTTTTCTCAAGCCCATGCACTCCTACATAGGAGAGGAAGAAGGATACA
>CAJQZJ010014563.1:5340644-5355772 GCA_907164525.1 Lophiomys imhausi | reverse complement strand
ACACACACACACACACACACACACACACACACACACACACACACACACACTGATAACATCAACAAAATAACAGGAATCAACAGTCAATGGTAATTGATATCTCTGAACATAAACAATCTCAATTCCCCCAATAAAAAGACAGAGACTAACAGAATAGATTTGAAAACAGGATACATCCTTATGCATCATCCAACAAACTTTAACACCAATGGGTAGATATAACTTCATGGGAAAGGGTTATAAAAACATATTCTAAGCCAGTGATTCTAAGAAACAAAATGGTGAAGTCATTTTAAATCTTGAAAAAAAAATAGATCTAAAACTAAAATTGATCAGAAGAGATAGAGGACACTATATACTCATCAAAGAAAAACTCCAATAAGAAGAAGTATCAATTCTTAATGTCTCTGCCACAAGCACAAGGGCATCCAAGTTAGTAAAAGAAACACCACTACAGTTTAAATCACATATTTATCTTCACACACTGATATCCAAAGACTTCAATACTCCACTCTCTCTAATAGATAGGTCATCCAGACAAAAAGCAAACAGAAAAATGCTGGAGCTTACTGACCTTATAAACAAAATGAACCTACCATAACCCAAACACCAAAGAACATAACTTCTTTTCAGCAACTCATGGAAGTTTCCTCAAAAATGACCTCATACTTGTATAAACAGCAAGACATAAAATATACAAGAAAATCAAAATAACGCACTATATCCTATCTGACCACTACAGATTAAAGCTTGATATCAACAATAACAAAAACAATCATAAAGCTTACAAATTTATGAAAACTGAACAAGAAGCTACCAAATGAAAAATAGGTCAAGACAGATAAGAATGAAATTGAATTCTTTCTAAAACTGAATGAAAATGAATACTCAACTTACCTAAACTTTTGAAACACAAGGAAGGTTGTTCTAAGAGACATGTTTATAGTACTAATTGCTTACATAGAAAATTTTGGAGACACCCCATATTAGCAACTAAACAGCATACTTGAAAGTTCTAGAAAAAAAAAGAACAAAAGAAAGAAAGAGATTACACCCAAGGAGTAAACAGCAGGAAATAATCAAACTCAAGACTGAAATCAATAAAATAGAAGTAAATAGAATTACAAAGAATCTATTCAAGAGATTGTTCTTTGAGAAAATCAATAATATTGACAAACCATTATCCAAATTAACTAAAATATATAGAGAGAAATACAAATTAGCATTAGAAATGAAAAGGGGACATAGCAACAACAACAACAAAAATCCCAAGTAAATGCAAAGAATTATTAAAAAGATTCACTCCCTTCCAGCCACCCAAGTCAATGATCTGACACTCAGACAGGCTTCTTTCTGGTTTCCAGGTGACTCTGAGCCACTTTGCCACCACTGATAAAGGTCTTCCTCCCAGCCACAGAGACACTACCCAGGCCTGTGGCCTCCAGACACCTCCACTGACCCGGGTCAATGGAATTCTAGTGCCACAGAAACTCAGTCAGGCTTCTGGCCTCCAGGTGCCTCCAGGCTGCCCTGCAACCCTTTGGAAAGGTCTTTCTCCCAGCCACAGACACACTCCCTCCTTACCCCATGCCCCCAGAGAAAGCTCACTGAACAAGTCTTCCTCTAAGGCACAGAGAAGTTCCCCACAGCCTCTGTCTACCAGGCACCTCCAGAAACCGGGGTCAACCGCCTAGCTCCAGAGACCCTTGGCCCGGGGATTCCATATCCCTATAAGAGCTTCTCTTAGAGGTCGTCCTCTGAGTTCTAAGGGTTCTTGCCCAGGCTGCTGGCCACCAGGTACATCTCTGAGAGAGCTTCTCCTAGATGGCATCTGCTGAGTCCCAGGAACACTTATCTCAGCTTCAAGTCTCCAGGTGCTTCCTCCATCCAGAGAGCTTCTCTGAGGGATCTTCCTCTGAGTCCCAGGGAAGCTTGCACTGTCCTCTGGCCTCTAGACACCTCCCATATCTCTGGTAGGGCTTCTGACAAAAAGACTCTGAAAGCTGATCCCCTGGAGTTTCAGGGAAGCAGGAGCCCAAATGTGGCCTCCAGGAGCTTCCCGCTTCTCTGAGAAGTCATCTTCCTGACAACAGCTTTCAGTCTGCAGCCCTACCAACCTACCTAAAGTGACCTTCTGGATCTCAGGATCACACAAGATTATAAAGGAACAATTAGACCTCCAAATCAGTTCTCTTTCCTGACCACTAAATCTAGTGGGTACCAGGAATAACCAGTCGATGGTAGGGACAAAGAGATGACTAAAGGACAAAAAAAGATGGAAGATGGATAGCATCTTCAACAAATGGTGATGGTCCAACTGGATGTCCACTTGCAAAAGAATGAAATTAGACCCATACTTATAACCTTGTACAAAACTTAAATCCAAGTGGATCAAAGACCTTAACATAAGGCTGGTCACACTAAATCTACTAGAAGAAAAAGTGGGAAAAACCCTCGAACTCATTGGCACAGGTGACAACTTCCTGAACAAAACACCAACAGCTCAGGACCTGAGACCAACAATCAAAAAATGGGACCTCATGAAACTGAAAAGTTTCTGTAAGGCAAAAGACACTGTCATTTGAACAAAATGGCAGCGTACAGACTGGGAGAAATCTTCACCAACCCCACAACTGACAGAGGGCTAATATCCAAAATCTACAAAGAACTCAAGAAATTAAATGCCAAGAAACCAAATAATCAAATCAAAAAATGGGGGACAGAGCTAAATAGAGAATGCACAAAGTAGGAATCCCTAATGGCCGAGAGACACCTGAACAAATTCTCAACATCCTTAATCATCAGAGAAATGCAACTCAATATGACTCTGAGATTCCATCTCACACCTGTCAGAATGGCTAAGATCAAAAGCTCAAATGACAGCACATGCTGGTGAGGGTGTGGAGAAAGGGGAACCATCCTCCATTGCTGGTGGGAGTGCAGGCTTGTGCAACCACTATGGAGTTCAGTATGGCGATATCTTAAAAATCTTGGAATAGCTTTGCCTCAGGACCCAGCCATACCACTTCTGGGTATATACCCAAATGCCCCTTCATGGAATCATAAGGAAGTCTCCTCATCTATGTTCATAGCAGCCTTATTTGTAATAGCTAGAAACTGGAAACAACCCAGATGTCCCTCAACTGAAGAATGGATTAAAAAACTGTGGTACATCTATACAATGGAATATTACTCAGCTATCAGAAACAACGAAATTATGCAATCTGCAGCCAAATGGATGGAACTAGAGAAGCTCATCCTGAGTGAGCTAACCCAGACTCAGAAGGATGCACATGGCATCTATTCACTTATAGTAGGATTTTAGCTATCTAGTACAGGATATCTGTACTACAACCAACACACCAAAGGGAACGTGGACATAGACTTTTGTTTGTTTGTTTGTTTGCTTTTGTTGGTTTGTTTGTTTGTTTGTCTGTTTTTTAGTTTTCCCTTCCCAGCCCCACCCTCCCATTCTCTACCCCCTAACACTTCCATCTTGCTCCTCTGGAGTGGAGTATCCCTACATAACAGTCCCTCACCCCAGTTCAGAAGTCATATGAGGGCTAAGAGCCTCTTCATACACTGGGGGACTACAAGGCAGTACCACCAGTGAAAAGTGTCTCATTGCTAGGAAGGGAAAACTAAAAAACAGGTCAATATTGGAACATGAGAACTCAGCTATCCTTTTATAACAAGCCCTGACCACCCTAACACAGCAGAAACACAAGAAAATGAAGACAAATATATGCCTAGTAAATGATTGAAGACTTATCAGAAGAAAATAAATACTTTAAACAATTTAAGGAGATTGCAATCCAACAGATGAAAGTAATGGAGAAATCTATTAAAGACATCCAGGAACAGACAAACAAACAGCAGAAAGAAAGGGGCAAAGTCATTAAAGAATTACAAGAAAAAAACAATCAAACTGGAGAAGGAAATGAATAAATTAGTACAAGAGCTGAAAATGGAAATGGAAGCAATAAAGAAAACACAGCAGAGACAATCCATAAGGTGGAAAACCTAGGAAAAATAATTGGAACTACAGACACAAGCATCACCAACAGGATACAAGAGATGAAAGACATGATCTCAGGTGTGGAAGATTCAGTCAAAGAAATTGATTCATCAGTCAAAGAAAATAAGAAAAATAAAAAAATTCCTCATCCAAAACATCCAAGAAATTAAGGACTTAATGAAAAGATGGAACTTAATAATAATAGGACTAGAAAGAGAAGACTCCAAACTCCAAGGGCCAGTAAACATTTTCAACAAAATCATGGAAGAAAATTTCCCAAACCTAAGAAAAGAATGGACATAGTGATTCAGGAGTTTACAAAACACCAAATAGATTATACCTGAAAAGAAAATCTTCCTGACACATAATAATAGCAAAACTATAGATCAAACAAAAAATATTAAAAGCTGCAAGAAAAAAAGTTCAAATGACATATAAAGGCAGACTAATCAAAATCACAACTGACTTCTCTTCTGAAACTCTGAAAACCAGAAGGACCTGGGCAGATATCTTACAGGTACTAAGAAACCACAGGTATCAGCCCAGACTATTATACCCAACAAAACTTTCAATCACCATAGATGGAGAAAACAAGATATTTTATGACAAAACCAAATTTAAACAATATCTATCCACAAATCCAGCTCTACAGAAGATCCTAGAAGAAAACTTCCAACTCAAAAAAAATAACTACACTCCAAAAAACCACAGGATAACTCCTGTGATTTTTTTAAACAAACAAACCCAAATAGTTCCACTGTGATAAAATCAAAAGAAACATGAAACTGCATATTAATGTAGTTATTAGTAAATATAAACTGTAAAATTAGTCTGGTGGAGTAGCTGACAGTTTGGCAGAGGAGCAGGCAGCCTGGCCTGCATGCCTTAACCAGTTGCCTAACTTATGCTGGAGAAAGAGCCCCAGGACCAAGGGTGGCCTACACCACCTATAACCTAAAGTCTGTTAATTAATATAAGTTGTTATATTAGGCCAGTAGAATTACCAGCAGCTTGGCAGGAGTTTCACCTGGGCTCAAGAGGAGTCCAGGAGTCTGGAAGTCCAACGGCCCAGGACTACTTGGACTGAGGGCCTATAAGCTGCTGCAGTCTTTTCCCCAATAATTAAATACACCAAGACCTTTTAATGTTTTAACGCTTAGCCTTTAGCTGGGCAGACTCTCAATTAGCTACTCTAAGTTAGCCTGGATCACCTAATCCCAAACTGCCATGTGCCTGGGATTACCTTCCAGCATTCTCCAGACATCTGTCTCCTTCTGAGACTCTGGCAGAAAGAGAGAGTCTCTGTGTGTGCCGAGGGTTCCTGTTCTCATCTCAGGAAGTCCTGCCTTCCTATATTCTTTCTCCCCAGCTAATTGGCCATAAGCTACTTTGATTAGCCAATCAAGAGAATGTCTCAGAAGGGGCGGTAACCAGATCTCAGCATTGAATTCAACCTATCAGAAGCAATGATATTAGACCTTCCCTCAACAGAAACACACAAGCACACTACAATCACCTACATCAAAACAGCAGGAAATAACAATCTTGGTCATTAATATCTCTCAACCTCAATAGTCTCAACCCCCCAATAAAATGGCACAGTCTTACAGAATGAATCCACAAATAAGACCTATCATTTTGCTGCAGACAGGAAACACACACCCACCAACAAAGATTCCCTTTACCTCAGAGTAAAGGGCTGGGAGAAGGTTTTCCAAGCAAACAGTACTAGGAAGCAAACTGGAGTAGCCAATATAATATCAAATAAAGTAGACTTTCAACTGAAATTAATAAAAAAAGATAGAAAAGGACACTACATACTCATCAAAGGAAAAATTCATAAAGATGACATTCAATACTGAATAGTTATGCCCCAAATGCAAGGGCACCCACATTTGTAAAAGAAACATTACTAAAGCTTAAACCACACATTGATCCCCACACATTAATAGAGGGAGACTTTAGCACCCTATTCACACTAATGGACAGGTGATTGAGACAGAAACTAAACAGAAAAATAATGAGATTAACAGAGGTCACTAAGTAAATATACCTATCTACAGAATATAATCAAATGGATAACTACAGAACATTTCATCCAAAGACAAAAGAATATACCTTCTTCTCAGCCACCTCACAAAACTTTCTCTAAGATTTACCATATAATTGGTCACAAAGCAAGCCTCAACAGAAACAAGAAAATTGAAATAAACCCTTGTATTTTATTGGACCATCATGGATTAAAGCTGGAATTCAACAGCAACAGTAATACCAAAATGCCTACATATTCATGAAACTTAAAAAACTCTCTACTTGATGACTATTGGGTCAGGGAAGAAATAAAGAAAGAAATCAAAGACTTCCTAAAACTCTATGAAAATGAAGGCACATCATACCCAAGCCTATGGGACCCAAGGAAAGCAGTGCTGCATGGAAAATCATAGCACTAAGTGCCTGCAAAAAGAAAATTGTGACAGCTCATATTAATAACTTAACAGCTGAACTGGAAGAGCTAAAAAAAAAAAAAAAAAAAAAAAACTCCCAAGAGGAGCAGAAGGCAGGAAATCACCAAACTTAGTGCTCAAATCAATGACTTAGAAACAAAAAGAACAATACAAAGAATTGACAAAACCAAGAGTTGGTTCTTTGAGAAAATCAACAAAATAGACAAACTCTTAGCCAAACTAACTAAAAGGCAGAGGGAAAATTCCCAAATCAACAAAATCAGAAATGAAAAGGGAGAAATAACAACAGACATCGAGGAAATCCAAAGAATCTTTAGGTCTTACTTCAAAACCCTGTATTCCACAAAATTTGCAAACCTAAATGAAATGGACAACTTTCTTGATAAATTCCTCCTATCAAAGCTGAATCAATATCAGATTAATAAATTAAACAGTCCTAAAACCCCTAAGGAAATAGAAACAGTCATTAAAAGTTTCCCAACCAATAAAAGCCCAAGGCCAGATGATTTCAGCACAGAATTCTACCAGACCTTCAAAGAACAGCTAATACCAATACTCCTCAAACTGTTTCCAAAAATAGAAACAGAAGAAATACTGCCAAACTCATTCTATGAGACCACAGTCACCCTGATACCTAAACCACACGAAGACCCAACAAAGAAAGAGTATTTCAGACAAATCTCCCTTATAAACATAGATGCAAAAATATTCAATAAAATACTTGCAAACTGAATCCCAGAACACATCAAAAGTATCATACATCATGATCAAGTAGGCTTCATCCCAGGGAATCACGGGTGATTCAACATATAAAAATTCATCAATGTAATTTACCACATAAACAAGCTGAAAGAAAAAAAACTACATGATCATTTCACTGTATGCTGAACAAGCATTTGCCAAAATCCAACATCTCCTCATTTTAAAAGTCTTGCAGAGATCTGGAATACAAAGACCATACAAAAAGATTATAAAGACAATACACAGCAAGCAGGTGGCCAGCATCAAATTAAATGGAAAGTAACTTAAAGCATTTCTTCTAGACTCAGGGACAAGGCAAGGATACCCACTCTCTCCATATCTCTTCAGCATAGTATTTGAAGTTCTAGTTAGAGAAATAATACAAATAAAGGAGATCAAGGGGATACAAATCAGAAAAGAAGACATCAAAGTATCCCTATTTGAAGATGTATACATAAGTATACATAAGTAACTCCAAAAAATTCAACCAGAGAACTCCTACAGTTGATCATTATTTTCAGCAATGTGGCTGGATACAAAATTAACTAAAAAAAAAAAAAATCAGTACCCCTTCTTTACACAAAAGATACATGGGTCAAGAAAGAAATTAGGGAAACAACACCCATCACAAATAATATAAATTACCTTGGGGTAACTCTAACCAAGCAAGTGAAAGACCTGTATGACAAGAACTTCAAATCCCTGAAGAAATTGAAGAAGATATCAGAAGATGGAAAGATCTCCCATGCTTGTGGATAGGTAGAATCGACATAATAAAAATGGCTATCCTACCAAAAGCAGTATACAGATTCAATGAAATTCCTATCAAAATACCAACACAATTCTTTCCAGACCTTGAAAGAACAATTCTCAACTTCATATGGAATAACAAAAAAACCCACAATAGCTAAATCAATCCTATACAATAAAAGAACATCTGGAGGAATCACCATCCTGGATTTCAAGCTGTACTACAGAACAATCGTAATAAAAACAGCATGGTACTGGCATTGAAACAGACTGGTTGATCAATGGGATCAAATTGAAGACCTAGAAATAAACCACACACCTATGGTCACTTAATTTTTGACAAAGAAGCCAAAACCGTACAATGGAAAAGGGACAGCATCTTCAACAAATGGTGCTAGTCTAACTGGATGTCAACATGTAAAATAATGCAATTAGACCCATACTTATCACCCTGCACAAAACTTATGTCTAAGTGGATCAAAGACCTTAAAATAAGGCCTGACACACTAAGTCTAATAGAAGAGAAAGTGGGGGAAAGTTTTGAACTCATTGGCACAGGAGACAGCTTCCTGAATAGAACACCAATAGCTCAGGCTCTAAGACCAACAATCAATAAATGGGACCTCATGAAACAGAAAACTTCTGTAAGGCAAAGGACAGTGTCATTTGAACAAAATGGCAACCTACAGATTGGGAAAAAATTTTTACAAACCCCACTTCTGACAGAGGGCTAATATCCATACTTTATAAAGAACTCAAGAAAATAAACACCACGAAACCAAATACCCCAATGAAAAAATGGGAAACAGAGCTAAACTGAGAATTCACCAAGGAGGAATCTCTCATGGCCAAGAGATACTTGAAGAAATGCTCAATATTCTTATCATCAGAGAAATGCAACTCAAGACTACTCTGTGATTCCATTGCACACCTGTTAGAATGGCTAAGATCAAAAAATCAAGCGACAGCACATGCTGGTGATGTTTTGGAGAAGGGGAACATTCCTTCATTGCTGGTGGGAGTGCAAACTTGTACAACCACTTTGGAAATCAATGTGGTGATATCTCAGAAAACAGAATAGCTCTACCTCAAGATCCAGCCATACCACTCCTAGGCATACATTCAAAAGATTCTTCACCAAAACACAAGGACATCGGGTCAACTATGTTTGCAGCAGCTTTATTTGTAATAGCTAGAAACTGAAAACAACCCAAATGTCCTTCAACCGAAAAATGGATACAAAAAAAGAAAATCAAAAAAACAAAAACAAGAACAAAAACAAAAAACTGTGGTACATTTACACAATGGAAATACTGCTCAGCTATCAGAAACAAGGAAATCATGCAGTTCTCAACCAAATGGATGGAACTAGAAAAGCTCAACCTGAGTGAACTAACCCAGATCCAGAAAGATACATATGGCTTATATTCACTTTTAACTAGATGTTAGCCATATAGTACAGGATAACTACCCTAAAACCAACATAACTACAGGAAGAGGAACCTAGTATAACTATCCTATGAGTAATTCCACACAGTAGTAACATATCAAAACACATGCTGAGAAACACAGTTAAACATTAGGTGGAACACTGGGACTCTCATATAAAAAAGGGAGGAGGAAGAGAGAGACCCAGAGAGCACACAAGAACACATGAAGAACAGCACTATCAACCAACTTAGTCCCCTAGAGGCATACAAAAACTGAAACACTAACCAAAAAAGAAGAAAGAAGCTTAAAGTAGACCTAGATCCCCCTCCCTATAAAAATATAGAAGAAAGGCAACTTGGTCTTCATACATATCTCCTAGAAATTGGTAAGGGGAGGTTATCTCAGTCATAGACTTTGTTACCTGTTAGTGGGACACTTTACCCTAGCTGAGCTGCCATGTTGAGCCCCAGAGCAAAAGGAAGCTTTTAGCCCTCATTTGACCGATGAACTGAGGAGGACTGATATGTGGGTCCCTCAACACCCCAGGAGTAGGATAGGTTGGAAATGGGGTAGAGGGTGGGACAGTGGGACCAAGAGGGGAGGATAAAGGGGTCTGTAACTTGAAGTAATAAATAAATGATTTAAAAAATAACAGTCAGCAACTTTTAAAAAATGAAACATAACAAAACAAAAAGATATCTGTCTCTACCAAATTGGAAAATCTAAAAGAAATGGATAATTTTCTCAATGTATACCACTTACCAAAGTTAAATAAGGACCAGATAAGGAATTTAAACAGACCTATAATCAAGTAATCATTAAAAGTCTCCCACCTTATAAAAAAAAAAAAGAGCCCAGAGCTAGATGATTTTAGCATAAACTTCTACCAGATTCTCAAAAGAATCAAAGAAGAGTCAATGCACTTATTCATCAAATTATTCCACAAAATAGAAACAGACAGAACATTGCCTAGCTCATTTTATGAGACCACAGTCACCCTGATACCCAAGCCACATAAAAACCCAACAAAGAAAGAGAATTACTGACCAATTTCCTTCATGAACATAAATGCAAAAATACTCAATAAAATAATTGAAAATTAAATTGAAGAACACATACAAAAGATCATCCACCACGATAAACTAAGCTTCATCTTAGAGATGCAGGGATGGATCAACATGTAATCAATATATGATATTCATTATATAAGCAAACTGAAAGATAAAAATCACATGATCATCTCATTCAATGTTTAAAAGACTTTGGAAAAAATCCAATACCTCCATGATAAAAGTCCTGGAAATATTAAGGAGATAAGGCATACACCTCAACACAATAAAAGCATTTTAGAGCAAGTCCATAGCCAACATCAACTTAAATGGTAAGAAACTCACAGCAATTCCATTAAAATCAGGAACAAAACAAAGTTGTCTACTCTCCCCATATCTATTTAATGTACTACTTGATGTCTTAGCTGAAAGAGATAAAAGAGATACAATTAGGAAATGGAGAAGTCAAATAATCTTTATTTGCACATGATATGATAGTATATTTAAGTGACCTTAAAAATCCCACCATGAAACTCCTACAGCAGATAAACACTTTCTGGGAAGTATGTGGATACAAATTAACTAACAAGATCAGTAACCCTTCTAATTTCAAAGGACAAATGGCCTGAGAAAGTAATCAGGGCAACAGCACCTTCCTCAACAGCCTCAAATTATATAAAATATTTTTGGATATCTCTAACAAAGCAAGTGAAATATTAGTATGATAAAACTTCAAGTCATTAACACAAAAAAAATTGAAGAAGATGGAAAAATCTCCCATGCTCATGGATCAGTAGGATTAACATAGTAAAAATGGCTACTCTACCAAAAGCAATCTAAAGATTCAATTCACTACCCATCAAAATTACAACACAGTTCTTTATAGATCTTAACAACATAATTGCCAGCTTCATATTGAAACATGAAAAACTCAGGATAGCTAAAATAATCCTGAAAAATAAAATAACCTCTGGAAATATCACCATTCCCTATTTCAAGTCATACTACAAAGCTATAATAATAAAAATAGTATGATATTGGCACAAAAACAGACACATTGATCAATGGAATCAAGTTGAAAACCTAGACATAAAATCACACACTATTGACACCTGATTTTTGATAAAGAAGTCAGAAATGCACATTGTAAAAAAGACAATATTGTGCTGGTCAAAGTGGATGGCTGCATATAGGAGAAACCTAGTAGATTCATACTCATGACTTTGCACAAAATTCAACTCCAAATGAATTAAAGACATCAACATAAAACCAGACACACTGAAACTGATAGAAGAGAAAGTGTGGAATAGCCTTGAAGCACAGGAAAATGACTCTCTAAACAGATTCCTTCAGCACAGACACTAAGATTAACAATAAACAGAACATCATGAAAATGAGAATCTTCTGCATGATAAAGGACATAGTCATTTAGACATAATGGGAAAAGATTTTTAGCAACTACAAATCCAATAGAGGGCTAATATCCAAAGTATGTAAAGATCTCAAGAAACTAGACATCAAGAAAACAAACAATCCTATTTTTTAAATAGGGTACTGATTTAAACAAAATTTTCCATAGAGGAAACTGAAAAGGCTGAGAAACACTTAAAGAAATGTTCAACATCTTAGCCATCAGAGAAATTCAGATTAAAACTACTTTGAGATTTCATTTTGCACAAATCAAGATGGCCAAGGTCAACAAAACAAGTGACATCTCATGCTGATGAGAATATGGAATAAGAGGAATACTCCCCCAATGCTGGTGAGATGGAAAACTTATACAGCCACTATAGAAATCAGTGTGGTGGTTTCTCAGGTGAAAGGAATTGATCTACCTCAATACCCAACTATACCACTCTTGGGCATATAACCAAAAGATGTTTCATTCTACCACAAGGATACTTACTCAACCATGTTCATTGCTGCTCTATTTTTCATAGGCAGAATTTGGAAACAACCTAGATGTCTCTCAACAGAAGCATGTATAAAGAATATGTGATTCTTTTACAAAATGGAATATTAATTAGACATTAAAAATTACATCATGAAATTTGCTAACAAATGGATGGAACTAAAAAAAAAAAAAAAGCCAAAATCATCCTGTGTATGGTAATCTAGATTCAAAGGGGGTAGAGCTACAATGGGAGGATCAAGTAGGGAGAGGGAGTGGAAAGAAGATTGTAGAAGAAAATACAGAAAGAGACAGATAAAATTTTTAAAAAGCTTCTATGAACATAGTTGAGCAAATGTCCTTGTGGTATGGTGAAGCATCTTTTGGATATATGCCCAGGAGTGGTATAGCTGGGTCTTGAGACAATTTTTCCCAATTTTCTCAGAGCCCACCAGATTGATTTCCAATGTGGTTGTACACTCCCACCAGTAATGGATGATTGTTCCTCTTGCTCCACATCCTCACCAGCATGTGCTGGCACTTCAGTTTTTATCTTAGCCATTCTCAGGGGTGTAAGATGGAATCTCAGAGTCATTTTGATTTGTATTTCCCTGATAACTAATGACTTTGAGAATATCTTTAAGTGCTTCTTGGCCACTAGATATTCCTCTACTGAGAAATCTCAGTTTAGTTCTGTATATCATTTTTAATTCAATTATTTGGTTTATTGGTATTTAATTTCTTGAGTTCTTTATATTTTTTGGTCTTCTCTGGCCTCAGTGGTAGAGAATGTGCTTAGTCCTGATGCAACTTGATGTGCCAGGGGTCTAGCTGATATGGGGAGCCCCTCTTATCTGAGAGAAAAGGAGAGAGAATTGGAGAAGAGGGCAGGAGTGTGGGGCTGGGAAAATGGGAGGGAGGAAGCTGCAACCTGCATGTAAAGTTAATTAATTAATTAATTAATTAATTAATTAATGATAAAAATTAACTCAAGACTAATTGTACATATAAATCCAAATGAATAACTGAAAATTTTAAAACAAAATATTCATGACCTAGAACTATGCAGAGAATTAGAATTTGTAGTCATGGCAACAAAATCCTGGGACATAAAAGAATAAAATGACAAACTGAACTTTGTTATATTTTACAGTCTCTCACAAGACTGAAGGATGAACAGCTATAGGTTGGCAGGAAATATTCACAAAGAACATACTCAACAAAGGGCTTTAAGCTATAATAAATAACCTCAAAATCCCCAAACAACATACTGTTTTTCTTTCCAACATGGAAGAAATGTTGTCAGTAAGTTCATCAGAGAAGATATGTGAATGGCATATAACTAAATGGAAATATACTCAATATCATCAGATATTTAAAGCATATGGAAATACCTCTGCCACCTATTGCATGTCCATATCACAAACTATTGACAGTATCTAGTCCTGGTGACATTTGGAATTATCGCTTGTACACTGCTAATGGAAATATGAAATGATATAGCCAATGGGGAAATTATTTGACTACTTTCTTCTAAAATGAACATATATTTCTCATGGAGTTCATTGTTTCACTCCTGGTATTTTTGCTACGAGTATAAATACTTAGAGATGCACAGAAAATTTATACAAAAATTTGTATAGCAGGGTAGTCCCTAAGTGCCCCAAATTATAAGTAACCCAAATTTTTTTAGTTAGAAACTGCATAAGAAAAAGGTGGTACACTCATTGAATAAGAATATACCTCAGCTATTATGAAGACAATCACTGTTACATGAAACCCAGGGTGAATCACAAAAACATTATATCTCACGTGATGGAAGCTAATAGCGAAAGGCTGAAACTCATATTATTTTACTCCTATGCCACTCCAAAATCCCCAAACAACATACTGTTTTTCTTTCCAACATGGGAAGAAATGTTGTCAGCAAGTTTGTCAGAGAAGATATGTGAATGGCATATGGAAATACAAAACTATTGTGATGAAAAAAGATCAGATCCAATTGATGGCTTCCAAAAATTAAGTGCAAGTGGAATATGTAAGTTTAAAGAGATTGTGTGAGGGATTTATGGAAAGTAGTAGGCGAGGTCTGTATGCTGACCATGTAGTTAAAAAAAAAAAAGGAAGGAATCAATTAAAATTCAGAGAAATCAATGGTAAAGACAATGTTGGATTGACAAAAATAGGCAGCTCAGAAATAGTTTACACAAGCATAGTTTATTGATCATTGATTAAGGAGCAATAGCAAGTCAAGGGAGAATTTATATTTCCAATAAATAATGTTACACTATCAGACATTCACATCCTCTGAAGCGAACTCAAATCCAGTACTTACACCTTTCTCAAACATTAACTAAAAGTGCAACGCATACCTCAATATAAATATAAAACTATGAAATTCTAGAAGATAACATAGGATAAAATATACATGGCTTTGGGTTTGGGTGTGCTCTTTTTTTTTTTTTTTTCCAGACACCACAAAAGCACAATCATTGGAAGAAGAAAAAAAACACTGAGTTAGACTTTATTAAAATTAAACCTTCAAACCTTCAGTTTTAAGATATGGCTTAATGGTAACTAGCGTTGTATTGTTCTTTCCCAAGACCTGAGACCATTTCCTAGAACTTACATCAGGACAGCTCAATAATTGCTTTTACTCCAGTTGAAGGAGATCTGATCTGAATTCTACAGGCACTGCATTCGTGTGCACACAAATACACTCAAACATACACACCATTATTATTATTATTATTATTATTATTATTATTATTATTATTATTATT
>CAJQZJ010014563.1:5320738-5340634 GCA_907164525.1 Lophiomys imhausi | reverse complement strand
TTATTATTATTATTATTATTATTATTATTATTATTATTATTATTATTTGGTTTTTCAAGACACAGTTTCTGTGTGCATCCCTGTCTGTCCAAAAACCTGTCTGTAGACCAGGGTGGCCTTGAACTCAGGGATTCAGCCTGCCTCTTCATCCCAAGTGCTAGGATTAAAAGTGTGCACTGCTACACCCAGCCACAATTAATTTTTAAAAGTTTACTTTAAAAAATTCAAACTTTAGCCTCATAAAAACATAGCTAAAAGAATTTAAAATGCCAAAGCCTGGCATAAAATAATTGCCTAATAGATGTCTAATGGCTGGCTTCCAAGATACACAAAGAAAAATAGAAAGTAAAAAGCAAATAAATAAATTGGCAAAATATTTGAACAGTTAATTCCTCAAGGAAGATATACAGATGGCAACTGAACATATGAAATAAATACTCAACACCATATGTTATCAGATACCACTAAAAAAAAAATCTAAGATTCTGACAACCTTTGCTGCTGAGGAGACAGGAAGCAATTGTAACAAATAGAAGGAATAGAAATAATGCAGACACTTTGGAAGATAGCTAAACAAGTTTTTTATCTCTTTCCATCTCCACCTACTGTGTGTGTGTGTGTGTGTGTGTGTGTGTGTGTGTGTGTTCACATGAAGACTGAGGACAACTTCAGCTGTTATTCCCTGTCTTCTGCCTTGTTTGAGACAGCATCTCCTTTGTTTGTTTTTCCACTTTATATGCCAGACTAGCTTGCCTGTGAGCTTGAATAAATGTTCCTTTCTCTACTTCCATTCTCCCTGAAGAAGTCTAGGGTTACTGATATGTGCTACCATGCCATGTGCTATGTGTGTTCTGGGAATTCAATTTCAGATGTTCTTGCTTATATAATATCATAGTTTGGGTGAGAAAGGCTCCCATAGGCTCATATATTTGAATGCTTGGTCTGAAGTTGGTGGAACTGTTTGGAAAGGATTAGGACCTGTGGCCTTGTTGGAAAAGGTCTGTCACTGAGGATGGACTTTGAGGTTTTAAAAGCCTACTACCTTCCCTGTTAGCTCTTTCTCTCTCCTTCCTCAGGCTTATAGATCAGATCTAAGCTCTGGGCTACTGCTCCAGAACAATGCCTGCCTGGCTGCCCACTGCCATGCTCTTGGCCATGATGGTCATGGACTCTAACCCTCTAGAACTCTGACTCCCTAAATTAATTTCTTTCTTTTATAAGTTGCCTTGGTCATGGTGCTTTGTCATGAGAGTAGGAAAGGAACTAAGACACACAGGAATCACATAACCCACTGATTTATCTCACCATAGTCTGACAAGTTTTTCACAAACTTAATGTAGTCTTATCATTCAAACCAAAAATCATCAAGTAACCTGTAAACTATTGTCTCACTAAAATTTTCAAAGGAATGTTTACTGCTTTATTCCTAATTACCAGATCCTGAAAACAATAAAGCCGTTCTATCAATAGATAAAATGGTATATGTAAGCGTAAGGTCATTGTGTGATTCAAATGCTAATTTCTGTACCCCCTCCATATCTGGTTGTAGTCCTTGTTCTGAGAATCTGTCTTAATGTTGTGTAAACGCTTCTCCCCAATTGTCTCCTGATATGTCAATAAAGCACCTTATGGCCAATCACTGAGCAGCTGAGAGAATAGGGCTGGACTTCTTGCCCTCCAGTGGAGGAGGAATGAGAGAGAGGAAGAAGGATTCAACCTCAGGCAGAGGTGCAGGACATCAGGAGAGAGTCAGCCAATACAGGAAAGTCACAAAGTGCAAGTATTTCTGGGATCTATGCTGGGAAGAAGCCATATTAGCTTAGGGAGTTAAGAATAGAGTAATAACTGCTCAGTTCTTGTGTTGTGAAGCTTGTTTTACAAATAACATAATAGAGTCTCAATTATTTGAGGGATAGCTGGGTTAAGAGAGAAACTGTGAAACAAACACAATGTATAAAGTTACATTTACAGGTATACCCATACAATAGAGACATTAGTCAGACTTTCAAAATTGAGTGACCCAACTGCAGAAAAGGCATGGAGGAATTCTAGAATTCATTAGCTTAGTGCATCTGAAAAAACAGCAAGTCATGTGATTTCAACTACATGGTTTTTTGAGTTAGGCAAACTATACAGACAACAGAAAGACCAGTAACTAGTAGATTGTGGGAGGACATAGCTGGGAATAAACAGGGGTAATATAGGATTTTTAAGACAGTGAAACTGTTCTGGATGTTACTGAAAAAACAGATTCATTAATTACCATAGAACTTCAGGAAGCAAAGAGTGAAGCCTAATGTAAAGTACAAAATGTAATCATATCCAATGTCAGTTACAATGAATTCATCACATTAATGCAATATATGAATGATGTACACTATGGGCAACTGTATGATGATACATGAGAACTCTCCATTTCCTGCTCAGATTTTTCTGCAACCCTAAGAAAATCTGAAAAATGCAGTCTATTAATTTGAAAAACCACACTAAAAATAAAATACTAATTTTATTGTACTGAAAATTAAGCAAACCAAATGAAAGCTAATGTAGGTGTGCAACGGGGGGATGTGCTGATATTACTATCCATTCATTCATAACTGGGCAAGAGCAGTCAGATTTTTATTACTATAAAAATAACTAAAATGATCAATTGTAGAGGGAAAAAGTTTATTTATCCTGATAGTTTTGAAGTCTTTGATCCATGACTTATTTATTGTCTCTCTTGTTTCCAGTCATGTGTCAGCACAGCAGGAGGATGGAGTAGAGGAAACCTGTTCACCTTGTAACAAGAGAAGAAAATAAGGAAATGGAAGGGATTTGAATTCCACATTCCCCTACAACAATCCAAGACCTTCCCTTAATCGTTACCTTAAAAGTTCCACCACCTCCCCCATAATGTTCTGAGCTGGAGATCCATTATCCAAACCAGAGTAATTTATCTCTTGGTGCCTGGGCAATGTCAAACTAAGACATTCATCCTAACAGTATTTTTCTTTTTTTTATTTCACTCAATTACTGTCATTTAACTGCCATGTCATGAGAATCTTTAGTCTTGTGAAACTTTTTTTTCTTCTTCCATAATATCAGCTGAAATACTTTTGGCAGATCATTTTCTGTCATTATATTATGAATATCTCATGTCTTCCATACTTACCTAACATCTAACAAGTGTGCAGCTACTAAACAATCTTTCTTCCTTATTTTAATGCACAGCAAACTGAGCACTGCTGGAACAGCCCTGGGGGTCCTTTATCTTGGGAAGGGAGTAGTAGTTTCATCCTTTCTGATTTCAAGGAGTTACGTGTTCCTCTTCATTGTTCCTCTTATATTTTCTGTCTGAGATCCTCTTCCACAATGGTGACTTTCAATATTCTCTATTTTGAAGTAGCTGACCCTACCACTTTGTCTATCATCAGTGGTTGAAAATGAATCATAGATGAAATCAAAGTCATCATGTGATATCTGCCAGAAATTCCAACTACTGAACTAACAAATACAGCCACCAATGCAGATCTGTGGTTGTTACTACCTATTAGCATAGAACCCTTGCTCCCCCAGATCTGTTCTTGCTTATTATAAATCCCATGTCCTCCTATCAATTATTTCTCAAATGTTTGCTCCAATACATGTACATGTCATATATATCTTCCCCAGTTTTGGAAAATAAAATCTTAAAGACCAGATCCCAGTCCTCCTTATTTTGTTTATTAATAGTTATCTGCTCTCGTTATGACTAGTTTACCACTTAGAACTCTATTCTCACTTTCTTACTTTTCTTCCATGCTGCCAGAGACTGGAATCAGAAAGACAGACTTGGGTGATGCCAAGACCAGTAGGAACTTGTTCATCTTTATTTTCTTGTCTCTTCCAGAAAATTTTCTTCTTTGGCTTTTGTGACTACAGGTTTCATTATAGCCCTCATTAAAAAATATTAGCTCCTTCACAGACTCCATTGTCAGACTTTATTCTTCTATCTTTCATTTAAATGTCACTGTTTGTTCTGGAGACATACCTTCTGAAGGAACCCTTTTAGTCTTATTGAATCAATAAAGGATCTTAACTCTAGTATAAATCTCTCTCCTGAATTTGTTTCATAACCAACCTCCAACAAATCTCCTCTATTTTGAAATATATGAAATGAAGTTAATTTCATATTTAAAGTCTAAATTCTTTATCATAATTGTTGAATAGTTTCACTTCTAATTGTTTGTACAATTATTCAAGATATAGACTTGGAAGCCATCCTATCACAGCCTCTATCTGACATCACACATCCAATCAATTCCCAAGTACTGTTTGCTTTGTCTAGTTGAGTACTAGTTAGTATTGCTGGGGCCACTGCTGTATTTTAAGAGGATAATTGTACTTAGCTTTATGGGAAGTGATCGACACAAGTGTTGCTAATCATTTGTTCGAAGTTAACCTTCAATAAAGGTGTCATCCAAATGTCAGCCTCAGGAGGAGGCAAGACTCAGTGACTTTAGTGTACACCAACTCTTCTTTTGATAGAGACGTTGTCAGTCTAAAGGGACCAACACCTTCAGTCTCAGAGCAGTACTGACCAGCTGCTCAGAAGACAAGTCTAAACTTTAGACTGACTGACTGCCTTTCCCCTCATCTCTACAATCCAATGACAAGGATTAAATAGAATAGTCTTTTAGGATGCTAATCTCCAGGCTCCTCAGATAAGTTACTCTCTGAATAAAACAGAATTTAAAGATATAGTTTCTGGGTTTTGCCTATGTGTCAGATAGCACATGCTTGGTGAAACTACTGCTGTCCACTGTCAATCTAAGTCAAACCATTGTTGTATTTTATATAAATTATGAATCCTACCCCTTGAATCTTCTCTAGCCTCTGTTGAATTGTTTTTTATATTAGTAAGTAAGATTCTCTCTTAACATGGAGAGTTCTGGTCATATCACTCCTCCTCTTACATTTAAAATTTTGTATCTGTAGCAGAGCGGATAGCTGTTCACACTTTGATTCCATAGAACTCTCAATAGAATGCTCATCTCTCACCATTTCCTATCCATTTGCCAAACTGCTGTGTGTAGTTCCATGTAATGTCTCCATGCTGTAACAATGGTTCTTCCAACCCCTGAATCCATGTTCCATGTGATGTCTCATGTTGTAACAATGGTATCTCTACTCTCTGAACCCATGTTCGTTTGTCATGCTTCCTGCTATGACAATGAACCGCTAGCACTTGAATTTTTGTTCTGTTATTTTAGTCACACTGCCTTCTACTCACTCCTTAACTCTCAGTTCAGACATCGCCTTCTCATTTTCTGATAGAGGCTCCTGCAAAGCTGTATGTATTCTATCACAGCCATTGTCACACTTTGCTATAAATGATTGCTTACTTGCCTGCTCCTGCACAATAGGAACTTCTTAAGGGAAGATTTAAAATGTTCCATTTTATTGATCTCATTATTCTTATTGTTCAGCTCAGTGGAAAATTGAGAAGTGTGTGAAGGAGAAAGCTTGGAAGGAAGGGAAGGAAGGATAGTCAGAATGAGTGAGGGACTAACCAAGTGCTTACCTTCCAAGGCTGTATTTACATTAAGTTACATAAATATCAGCAGATATTTGCTGTTGACTTGGAATTTTAAGAAATATTTTCTATATAAGGAATACTAAATCTTATCACATTTTTCCATAACTTAAATTAAATGATTAATGTACCACAGGTAGTGAAAGGTTCCAGGCATGGTAGAGATTTCTCTATGATCACCAAAAGACATTGCTCAAATCCTGGAATATACTTGGAATGGATCTCATAGCCTCTCCCTCCGTTGGTTTGATCTGGAGACTAAGTTCTAGGACACATACTATGTCAACTGTGATATGTGTTGGACCTGGTACACAAAGCTCTATTGAGTGCTCCTCTTTTCTCTACATACATCTGGATGGTGGTCAGAAATAGCATCAATGACTTAGGAAGAAGGGCTGGGGAGATTGGCTAGTCAGTCAAGTGCTTGCCAAGAATGTGTTAGGGTTTTTATTGGGTTCCAAATACCAGTGTGAAGTGTGAAAAAGCTGAGAGTGGTAACACACACTTGCATTCTACTGCAGGGGAGACAGAGACAGGAGGATCCTTGTGACTCATTGGCCAGCCAGTCTAGTGGGATCAGTGAACTCTAGGTAACAGTGAGAGATTCTGTCTCAAAAAATGAAGTGGACAACTGACAAGAAATGAGACCCTCAGGCTGACTGATGGCTACCATGAGGCTACACATGTACACACATGCATAAACACATGTACACCTACACTTGTAAACTTGTACACATACACACACATATATGTAAATATATGTAATATAAAAAAATAGAATTTAATATATGCAATATATAATAGACATACATAAAAAGGAAAAATAGAATTTGAAGAAAATAAAAAATATAAGAAGGAAAAAAATATAGGTCCTTTGATGATTGCTTGAAAAGCCATTCTGCCAGAAATACTTCATCTGATTTTACACAGGTGAAAAAGTTTACTTGAATTAAATAACTAAGATTTGAACATGAGTGTATAGGGTAGCTAAAATAAAAGAATACATTTAGTATATAGCCTATTATGACCCAATGTAGAATCAGAGACCATCTTGATATCTCAATAGCTTATTCAAGGGCATGTGAAGACACCATCAGATCTGACCTCTCTGTAAATCAGGCGAAAGAATCCTATCATGGTTAATGGTCATCCTGACCACCCTCTCTATATTACATATGGGCACTCAGAGTTACATGCACTGAGTTAAATTTTGCTTCTAAACCTTTCAGATTGTGAGTGCAAATATGTTCTAGAACAACAGGAATCCTTTAGTTGTCTAGGAACCGTGAGTCCAGCCTGTCTAGCTTCAGGATTCCCCTTCCTTCCTCTGAGGTAAAGAACCCTTGCTCAGATCAGGAAGAATGGTTTTGTTTTGTTTTGTTTTGTTTTGTTTTGTTTTGTTTTGTTTTGTTTTGTTTTGTTTTCATGAAGAATATTCACCTAAGAGCGATTTTTTGTCACTTTGGACTGAAATGAGCTTTGTAAACTAGATGTATTGAAAACAGCATACAATTATTTTTCCTTTTTAACCAAGAAAAAATTGAGACATGAAAACGTATACACAATTTGAGAATAAAAAACCATATGCCCTTCATTCAGCTTAAAAGTAAAATACAGCAAATAAAATTTAATGGCACATGTAAAAAAATTGGACATCCAACAGCATATCCCCTCTCTCTGTGCCAATTTTGAAATTGATCTGACCTCATTGATTATGTATTCTTTTATACTATTTTTACACACAAACATGCGCGCACACACACACTTTATTGATTGAGGGATTTTTTTCTTTTTTTTCTTGACACTACAAATAACTTTGAAATGAGTTTTTTGTTTGTTTGTTCGAATATATATTTTCTAGTCCCTGTGTGTTTTATCCAGTGAGGTAGACATACAGATGGACACAGATAGACATAGAGATGGAATACCAGCTATTCCAGTGGCATTTTGCTTGCATTCAACTAGAAAGTGGAAAATAATTCTCCAGAAAGACAAATTTTATTTGCATTCCCACCAGGGTATGTAAATGTGTCCAGTCCTTAGTATGTATTAACGTGCCAGCACAGGGTACATTCAAGGGTTGTTATTAGTCATCTACTATTAATTTTATTTATCTGATGAATCTGAAAAATCTTCTAATCCCAAGAATCATAGCATTCATTTATTGACTCTTTTGGTTTTTCTTATTCTTCTCATTTATCCATAAAATATTTCTTATTGCTTTACAACAATTTTTGTATGCACTGCATGATAATACTCTAGGGTGTCATGTATTACAAATATCTCTCCAGCTTGAGGTTGATCTTCCCAGTGTTTACGTTTTTGATACAAAAACATTTTAATTGAAATTTTAAATCTATGTGTCCCTTGATTGCATGCATTTTTCTTACAATATTTGAGACATATCCTCCAATAGCAGGATCATAAAGATGTTTATATTTTTGACTAACATTTTTGAATTTTTTATTCACATTTAGATCTTTAATCCACTGGAATTGATTTGTTTTTATAGTATGGATATGAAATCTAATGTGTGGATTTTTTTTAAGATGGATAAGTTACTGCGCCTGAAATATTCACTAAAGAAAGATCCCTTCTTCCCAATTGATTTATGACATCAGCTCTGTCACATAGTGAGTTCTAGTCATTCAGCATGTTTCTTTTTAATCTGCCACATTTTCATTTCTGTTCTAAGCAATAGTTATATCCCCATGATGAAATAATCATGCTCACATCTGACTGTGGGTTTTCATTCTGCTCCTTATGAAGTTTATAATTTTATGACTATGACTAAAAGGCTCATTTTCATAATGATTTTAATGTTCACTTAGTCACATTACTAAATTAGCTTCCTTTTTCTTATTCCTCTTTTTCTTGGTATTTTTGCTCTTCTCGTTTTTTGCTATCTGCACATTTACATTTTATGCACATTCATATATTTAATAAAACAAAGCCATGTGTTAGACTGGGGTCCTTGAAAACAAGGAGTGATTCTTTTGAGAGTGCTAGCCTTGAGGAAAAAAGATTGGGTAGTAGAGGCTTCTTTACACAGCCATGGACAGTAGTCCAGAGAAGTAGCAACTGGGTATCTTGGCAATCAGCACTCATGGCAGTTGAGGAACAAAACAGAACAATGGCATGGCTCACAGCATGGCTGTTGGGAGATTCCTCTCCTGTTCAAACTTCCTTCCTCTCATTATGTATATATGCTTTGTTTTTGTTTTTGTTTTTGGTGTGTGTGTGTGTGTGTGTGTGTGTGTGTGTGTGTGTGTGTGTATGGAAACAATTAAAGAAAAAGAGTCCAGAGGCCATGAATTAGAGGGAAAGCAAGGGGAATTACATGGGAAGGCTTGGAGGGAGGAAAGGGAAAGGGAAAATCATATCGTTATATTTTAATTTCAAAATATTAAAAAATTTAAAAATCCAGATCTTACACATTAAGATTACTGTAGTTGGACCAAAATGGAGTTAGAGATGCATTTAAAAGAAAAAGAAAGAAAGAAGAAAAGAAAGGAAGAAAGATTTCAGGGATTTTGTATTTGATGGTTGATTGACCAAATTTTATTAATGTATATCTTTGTGTGTTACAAGATTGATATAAATAAATGCATAGTAATCAATAGCTAGACAATCCCAACCCGAAAACACACTTACCCTTTAAAAACATTGATTTGTGAAAATCAAGGAAGCCTTTTAAACTGCTGAAGTCTATAATTTATGTGGTTTTGTTGAGTGTTTGGCATTCTCTGCTAATGAGTCAGTGTTCAGCCACTGTTCAGTTGTAGCTTTTAATTGCAGATTTTGGGACACTAATTCAGGGGTGAGTAGAGCCATATTCACTAAAACCCAATACATGCTGATGGGCTTAATTTTTTCCCAGTGTAGACTTATTTCTCCTCAGCTCTTACATGCATTTGCATCATAAAGAAAAATAATTTTTGTGTACCAGTTTATTTATTTTGTGTACCATGCCTAACTCCACAAGCACATTCTTTGCTAAGACTTGTTTGAGATCCACAATGTCCCGGTGGTTGTACTTTCTATACTGGCTATCTTTCAATCAGAATAAAATTTATGTTATATAGTTCATCCACTTTGTCTTGTTCCCTGATCATGCAAAGTCATTGTCACTTTTCTGAAATACCCACATGAATATAGCCATCCTTGCTACCTCCTTTGAAATACACAAACTAGACTCCAGTCTGGGTTTCAGAAAGGAGACTCAGATTCAGGAGAGCAGGTTAGGAGGAGTAGCAAAAATTTTTGTCTACTGCAGTGTTGAAGAGCAAAGGAAATACAAAGACAACGAACAAATTGAGTGGGAGAACAAGCCTTCTAAATGTTTCTGTAGTTGCCGGCTATAATTTCCATGGTAGACCAAGCCTTGATTGTAAGATCTGGCTGTTTCCTCAGATACGGAACACTTATCATTGGGCAAAAGTAAATCAGGGAGGAGGGTGAACTAAGGCCAGAATAAGAGTCATGGAAGAATTACACCTGAGTGGAAGGAAGAAGAAAATAATGCTTGAATCCTCACCCCAGCCAGGATCCTGGGAAATGGAGAGTGCAAATGCTTTTCTGAGGGTTTTGGAAGCGTGAGGTAAAATAGCTTACACATCTCCTATAGAAATTAAACTCATAAGCCTTTTCCTGCATGTGAAGAAAGTCATAATTATCTGCTTATACATGAAAAACAGTTCACAAGTTTAAGAAAATATGAAATCTATTTCTAAATTGACAGAACTTCCAGGCTGTTTAGCAAAGCCAAATGCAACACAATCCATATTCCTATTATACAAAGTAGGATGTGCAAGATGTTTGTAGTTAAGACGTTCTACACTGAAGACACAGTGATGTAAAATGATGGAGAATCCATCATGAGAGTAAGAAGACAGCCAATGAAAAACAGATTCAACCCAATAAGAAAGCATGGAGGAAAGGAAACCAATCAGAAGAAATTGAGTAAAAAACAACACAAAGCAACACAGAGGATTCTAAATGACAAAAAGTGATTCTCAAAAGGTAAAGATAAACAGGTTTGTTGAAGAGTAAATGGTTTGCTCACCCTATGTTTTTCTTCAGTTTCCCAGCAGTGCTCCTGTGTAACAAAATAATGCAAGAACCAGAAAACGAATACATACATACATACACACATACATACATACATACATACATACATACATATATATACATATATAATGTTAATTTGTTTATTCACTTTGCATCCTGATCATAGCCCCATCCCTCCCCTCCTCTGGGTCTCACCCTTCCACCCTCTTACCCTACCCCCTCCTTTCTCTTTAGAAAAGGGAAGCCCCTGTATCATCCCACTCCAGCACACCAAGTCACATCAGGACTGATTGCTTCCTCTTCCACTGAGGTAAGGCACAGCAGCCTCATTAGGGGGAAGAATGCAAACTTGTACAACTACTATGGAAATCAGTCTGGCGATATCTTAGAAAACTTGGAATATCTCTACCTCAAGACCCAGCCATACCACTTCTGGATATACATCCAAATGATTCCTCACCAAACCACGAGGACATCTCATCTATGTTCATAGCAGTTTTATTTGTGATAGCTAGAAACTAGAAACAACCTAGATGTCCCTCAACCAAAGAATGGATAAACAAACAAACAAACAAACAAAAACTATGGTACATATACACAATGGAATACTACTCAGCTATCAGAAACAATGAAATCATGCAATTTGCAGCCAAATGGATGGAACTAGAAAAGTTCATCCTGAGTGAACTAACCCAAAATCATAAAGATGTGCATGGCATCTATTCATGTATAATTGGATTTTAACCATATAGTACAGGATAACTACTCTACAACCAACACACCAAAAGGAACAGGAACATAGACTTTGTTGATGAGACACTTTGACATGCAGGCCCCCAGGGTATGAGGAGGCTCTTGGCTCTAATGTGACGCTGAACTGAGGTGGGGGGGCTGATGTGTGCGGACACCCAACTCTGGAGGGGTAAAATGGAAGGGTGGGAGAGTGGGACTGGGAGTGGTGGAGGGGGGCACTGTGAAGGAGATGTGGCTTGAAGTAGTGAATAAACGTAAAAAAAAAAAAAAAAAAAGCAGTCATCAGAGTCCATGCCCAGAGACAGTCACCCTGTACTTGCTAAGGGACCCACAATGCTGACTAAGCTGACCATGGCTTATATATGTGTAGGGGGCTAAGTCCAGTTCATGATGCTCGTTCTCAGTCTCTGCGAGCCCCCATGGGCCTAGGTTAGTTGTCTCTGTTGGCCTTCTTCTGGAGTTCTTGTCCCCTCCAGGTCCTTCTATCCTTTCCCCGACTCTCCCACAAGTCATCCTGTGCGCTGCCTAACATCTGACAGTGAGTCTCAGCATGTTTTGTTCCTTTACTGAGTGGAAACTCTCAGAGAACAGTTATACTATGCTCCTGTAAGTGTGGTTAACAGTGGCAGGAGTTGGCTTTCTCCCGTGGGGGTAGGTTTCAGGTTGGGCCAGCCATTGGTTGGACATTCCCTCATTCTCTGCTATGTTTTTACACTTGCACATATAGTATACAGAGTAAAATTTGGGTTGAAGGATTTGTGGGTGGGTTGATGATCCCCTCCTTCCACTAAAAGTCCTACCTGGCTAGAAAGTGTCCATGAAAGCCGATGCTAGGTATCCCAGCTAGAGACACCACTGTACCCTCCCAGGGGCCTACCCTGTTGTCTGTCTCCTGCTTATCTCAGAGATGCCACCTCAGCTTCCCTTCACTCCCCCCCCCCCGCCCTCTCACCTCCTGCCCTGACTGAAACTAATAATTAATGTCAATCAGAGAATAAGAAATTAAATGTAATTGTTTTCTGATGTGAAACTAAAATCATTTAAAAATTTAGTAGTCATTAAGATATAAAGAAAGGAACACATTCTAAAACTCAGAAACCAAAAAAAGCATATCATATTTAAAACTAAAACATATAATGATAACTTTCAGAAAATAAATTTGAAAATTTAGGTGAAATAAATATTAGAAAAAATAATGATTTATTAAAACTGACATCACAAAGAAAAGCATAGTTTTTCTATAACAAAAACTATATCCTTATTGTTTTTATCCCTATTAAATTAAAGTCCAGCCCCAAATGACTTTGTGTTTGTCACCTTCATCATGCCCGGTCTGCTTCTTGACTGAAGTTATGAGGACATCAGCTGTTGCCAGCTGTTGGCACTCTCTGTCCTTTCTCTGCCACACCTCAATGATGGGCCCAACCTGAAACTGTGAGCCAAAACAGACTCACTCTCCCTCAAGTTGCTTTTGTCAGGACATTTTACCTCAGCAACAAGAAAGAAGAGTAAGACAGGAACAGCTAGCACGTTTGGAGGAACTTAATTCATGGGGAATGATTGCCCAAGTGAAGAAGAAAAGTGTGAAATCTATTTCCTTGGTTTCCATTCTAAGAAACGTGTGGGTGGGAGAAGCAAATTGTATGACACATTAGTAGGAAAGGTTTACAATTATTAAATGATAATGCATAGAATATAGGGGGAAAAGGATTTTTCAGAACTTCATGAACAGTAATAAAATTGGCCAAAAATCTAGCAATAGAGGTAAAGGATTAAAGATAAGTCAATAATAATATCAGTTTATAATAGGATAATAAGGAAATATGAAGGGCTTTGTGACGATAAATGAGCCTAACCTTAATTAAATAAGCACATTTGAAAAGTCAAAACTTTCCACTACCCACATGAGAAATCTAATATTTTAAAGTACCAATATCTATCAACAATTGACTTCCAATAAGAAACATTCCACAAAGGAAAGTTTTAAGTCCAAAAAACTTCAATGAAACTTTAAGAATCAATAATGCAGACCTTACACAAGCTTTATAAGGGTAAAGAAGGAGAAAGAGTGCACTCCCAGCATATTTTACAGAACTGACAAAATCCAATGTTAATACTCGACAGGAAACATTTAGCAGAAAATGGTTACCAATCAATAGCTCTCATGAACATAAACATAAAATCCTTAATAAAATATTAGTGAATCTTTCCCAGGCATAAATAAAATAGGTAATAAATCATTACCAAGTTCAATTGATCTCAGGGATGCAAGAATATTTTAACACATGAATGTAACAGATATAATTCACCATATCAAAGGGTGAGGAAGAAAAAAAATCAGCATCTCAGTAAATGCAGAAAACTGTTGTTTGATTAAATTTATAACCTCCTCATGATAATAACTCAGGGAAGCAGGAATGCAAGAAAGTTTCCTCATCTGAAAAAAAGTGATGCTTACCAAGTCAAAACACAACCAAGAACCCCCATTGTAGCTCTCATCAAGCTTAATCATGAAATACTGAATGTTTTCCGTCATAACAGGAAGGTCAAAATATGGAAGGAAAAGAGAAAGGGAGAAAAAATGGATAAAAGAAATAAAGATTGACTGGGGGGCAGATTATTCATTATTTGCTGATAGCAATTATATACATAGGAACTCCAATCAATTTTTCTTCAAAAACTATCGATGGTGAAAACAAGGGCTGAGATGCAGCTCAGTTGCTAAAGGACTTGCCTAGCATACATGAAGCATTGTGTTCTAATCCCAGCACTGCTTATAACAGAGTGCCACATACTTACCCTACTAGCTCAGGAGGTGAAGTCATGTAGATTAAGATTCGTTTGGATAAATAAGACTGTCTACAAAATTCCTAAGTAAATAAATAAATAAACATAGAAACTAGCTGGCGATGTAACTTGGCGGTAGAGTGGTTGCCCCAAATGCACAGACTCTGAGTTCAATCTTAGGCAGTCAAAACAAAGAAACAAAAGCAAACAAACACTCTCACCCTCAAATGTATTAATCTCTAAGAGGGCCATGTTAATAGTATACACCTCTTAAACATGCCTTGGCTACTGAGACTTTCAGTCAACAGTGGCAAGTGTTATAGTTCTCTGGATATGACAGTTCAGGCCCTGGACATGGATGTCTTGACAGCTCCTTGGACCTCCTTGAGCAGACAGGACCTAGAGTTTGTCTTTGGGTGTTCTCCAGCTCTCATTGTCTCTGTTGACTCAGATCCATAGCACTTCTCTGGCCCCACTGTGGAGTGCCAGATAGTGACCACTGTCACTTCTGTCATCTTTTTATTTAAGGGAGAAGCACATCATTAAGAGGGGTGCTTACAATGTAGGATATTAACACTGACGCTGTTTAACAACTGCTCAGCTCCTCTTCCAATGCCCTAAAGAGAGGTGAGTTCATCTGCCTCATAGCAACTGTTTATATTCTGGTTTGAAACAGGAACACGTGTGGGTAAGGGCCACAAAAGGCAGCTCATGATTTGTCCCAGAACACAGAACACAGTCACACAGGGCTATGTGTGGTTTTCTTCCCATTTCTTTGATAAAACACTGACCAAAAGCAATTTAGAGGAGGATAGGACTGGTTCCTTTCTACTCTCCCAGCCCACTGCCCCTTACTGAGGCAGGCCAGGAATTCAAAACAGAAAGGGTGGGGAAATGCTGTTGGCTGGATGGCTCCCAGGCTCATGCTTGCTTAACTTTCTTACAGCCTGCATAGGAGTAGTACTGCCCACAGCTGGCTGAGTCCTTCTACATTAATTAACTACTAAGATAATTCCTCCTGCAGATTTACCTGTTTAATCTGATCTGGGAAATCTCTTAACTGAGACTCACTTCTCAGGTGATTCTAGGCTGGGTCAAGATGACAAAGCTAACTGGGACAGACCTGTAATCAGCCAAAGGCTACTAGGGTATATTTTGAGTTTAACCAGTTATATGCTTGAGACTCTTCTTGGAGATTCAGAATTTCTTTTGTTTTTTAATGTTTATTTATTACTTTGTTACGTCTCCATTGCAACCCCTCCCTCCACCCCCTCCCAGCCCTTCCCTCCCACCCTCTACCCCCTCTCCTAACCCTCCCATCCCGCCAGTGTGGGGTGTCTCCTTGTATCAGCCCCCCTCAGTTCATTAGTCATATGAGGTCTAAGAGCTTCCTCTTGCACAGGAGGCATACATGGTAGTTCGACTAGAGTGGGATGTCCCACTGACAGGTAACCAAGTCCCTGTTCCTGCTCTTTTGGGTCTACTGATTGTAGGATGGTTATCCTATACTATAATGGCTAAAATCCAGTTATAAGTGAATATATGCCATGTGTATCTTTCTGAGTCTGAGTTAACTCACTCAGGATGAGCTTTTCTAGTTCCATCCATTTGGTTGCAAATTGCATGATTTCTTTGTTTCTGATAGCTAAGTAGTATTCCATTGTGTAAATGTACCAGTTTTTTTTTTTGTTGTTGTTGTTGTTTTGTTTTGTTTTTGGTTTTGGTTTTTTTATCCATTCTTCAGTTGAAGGACATCTGGGTTGTTTCTAGTTTCTAGCTATTACAAATAAAGCTGCTATGAACATAGATGAGGAGATGTCCCTATGGATTGGTGAGGAATCTTTTCGATATATGCCCAGGAGTGGTATGGCTGGGTCTTGAGGTAGAGCTATTTCAAGTTTTCTAAGATATTGCCAGACTGATTTCCATAGTGGTTGTACAAGTTTGCAATCCCACTAGCAGTGTGGGAGTGTTCCCCTTTTTCTGCAGCCTCGCCAGCATATGCTGCTTTTGAGTTTTTGATCTTAGCCATTCTCACAGGAGTGAGATGGAATCTCAGAGTCATCTTGAGTTGCATTTCTCTGATGATTAGGATGTTGAACATCTCTTCAAGTGTCTTTCGGCCATTTTAGATTCCTCTTTCGTGTGAATTCTCTGTTTAGATATGTTCCCCATTTTTTGATACTCCATGCTATCTTGGACCTCTTGTTTCTTTGGACATATCAGTTGTCATCCAATTATCCTTTCCCTCTCTGTGATACTTGCTTTTCCTTCACTGTTTTGGGGCTCTTCCTTGTTGTGTCTCTCCCTCTGCTTTGTCTCTTCCTACATCTCTGTCTCTGTCCTAGTCATCCACAGCCTGTCAGAGTGCTTATGGTGTGATAGATTTATCCAACTTAGAAAGAATAATCATTTGGTATGTCAAGTGACCCACTGAGGAACCAGGATGTTCACCAAGATTTCCTCAACCTAACTATTTGAGCTACCTGTGACTCTGGCCATTATGCAGCCTTAGAAATCTTCATTCACCCCACAGTATCCCAACAGCTTTGCCTACTAGTCTGGGTCTCTGAATATCAACAACCAATATTGAGCAAAGACCTTAGGTGACTTGGATGTTTTTGAAGTATTCTCTCAGCACAATTCTCTTTCCTCTGGTACCCTACCTTGAATTGTCCAGAGTCTTCAGCCTTTTATAACCCCCAATTTACGCCACTTCTGTTCCTCTGAGGCCCCAAGCTTCCTTTTCCCTACCTTTCTGCATAGGAGTGGTAGAAAACAAAGACACAGGAAGCCAGTTTAGTTTTTGACCACATGGTGCTGGTAGAGATATCTAACATAAGCCGAACTGGCTAATGCTGGACATCCAAAGGGCAGACGTCAGCACAATATGGCCTACACAGAATCTCTAGGGAACCCAGCAGTAAACAGTGACGTAATGTGTTATGTAATTCTTCAACAGAGCAGCACTTGTACGTGATTCTGGGTAAATACAGCCTTGAGGTGAAAGGCTTTTGATTTCACCAGCCTGTCTGCATGTGACAGCCTACACTCTTGTTGGCCCATCTGCATGTGTGCCTATGTCTGCTTGTATATGTTTACATGTGGAGGAATGGGCCCGTGTGCCTAAAGGCATCAGCCTTCCTAGAAACCTGTGTGTTGTGAATAAAGTACATCTTATGCCTGTGAGTCCTCATTTTCTTCAATTTTATGGCTGTCAATGACCCTCCTCCTTTCCTGTCAGCAGAACTTGGACCTCACATCAGTGCAGAGCACACCCCAGACAAAATATTCAGCAATGACCCAGCTTATCTCATGATTCCATTCATTTTAAAGAGTATACCTCTGCTGTGTTGCCTTTTTCATAATCTAAAACCTTTGTCTTGTGGACCTCTTCAAAACCATTTCTTCCTTTTTGTTAAAAAGATCTATTTTTATTTCATGAGTATGAGTGTTTGCCTGCATGTGTGTATGTATACGATGTATGTGCCTGGTGCCTGAGGAGGACATAAGAGCACATCAGCTCTCTTAGAACTGGGGTTACAGATAGTTGTGAGCTACCATGTGGGTGCTGGGAATCAAACCCCATTCTCTGCAAGAGTAACCAATGTTCTTTACTACTGAGCCAGCTCCCTAGCAATGCATTTCTTAATGTTTCAGCAATATCTACTACCAATAGCAAATAATCTAGTACCAGTTACTAAATTCTGGGTAGAAACAGAATTCCACAAGGTTTTAGGTTTCAAGTTCACAAAAGTCTGTGAAAAGATTATCAATGATCAGCATCTTGCTACTTTACAAAATTTTCTTCATGTATGCTTTAACCCATGACACTTTTAAGCAAGTGGTAGATTCCATAATTAGTGTTACAATTTTCCTCTGAGTAAAAAGCTTTTCCAATATGGTACGAATTTAATAATCACACAATAATAGCTAGTCTTCATTTTATATGCATTTAGCTATGTGTCTTCAACATGTTTCATCAATTGATGAATTATTTGTTTTGTTTGCTTATTTATTTATTCCAAATCCAGAAACTGGTTAAGGTTTGTGTATTACATTTGTTCCTTAAGTTTCTGCCATCAGTTCAAATTTAGAACAGTAGTCTTGATATTTGCTTATTTATTCTTTTTGAGGCATTGTCTCATTGTGTATCCTAGGCTGACCTTGAATTTGAAATTCTTATGCCCCTGGTTTCACCAGATCTTGGATTAGAGGCACATACACTACCCTCAATCTGTTTTCTTCTTAGCCTCTAGACTACATATTTTCTTGTGGTTTTTCAATAGCTTAAATTTTTCTGATTGTTTATTTGTGATGTTTTTTTAATGCATTCTTTACAGTTTACATTTTAAACTTGGACCTCAGTGTCACCCAAGGTGAAGGTTTAATTAGGTGAAGATAAAAAATTAAGTACTAATATATATTAAATTTGATAAATAATGAATATATTTATGTATAATGCATATATAATTTAATTTGCCTCAATATTTCAAAGACAATATTATAACCTTCATACAACATTGAGACACATACGATCTTCCAGTTGTGTCTCTTTGATTAGTATGGCAATCACTGTTCATTTTTTTCTCCCTTTAAATTGGTAAGCAGTAAATTGGTACTTTGTATTTATGCGAGAATTTTTCTTTTGTTTTTCTCCCCAAAAGTATTTTAGCCTAAAAGCTTTGCATATATTACTTACAATTGTTTGACTAAAATTTTATTTTGGGAATTTGGAAGTTTTTTTTTAATTCTACATTTATTATCTATCATTTCACAAGTATTTCCCTTTTATCTTTTCCTGGAAAAATTTAAAACAAATGATAGGTATTAGGAAATTATTATTTTAAAAACCAGCAGGTGCAAATCTTTTGCTCCCTTTACAGTAGTATCCTATGCAGTTATGGAGAGCTCAGTGTCTGGGCCTTCTAGCTGGGGCTCTCTTTATCAACAGTAGATGGGGCCTGCAGGCATTTTTAGATTTCCAAAGCCCCTCTCAGGGTTCTCTCACGGGCTCAGCTCAGCACATCCCACAGGGCTGTCTCAGGAAAGGGCTTACCCTGCTAACCAATAGGAGTGTAGCTTGTTTTCCAGTGAAGGCAGGTAAGTTTCTCTCCTGCAGTAGAAATGAGATTCTGTGTGACACTCACATCCCCACCACTACCACTGCCCATACTTCCCCACCAGCCTCATTGAAACACATTTCACACCCAGTGGCACTTTCTCTTTTCTGAGCCTAGAGTCCCCTTTCAGAATCCAAGAAAAAACCCTGGGTAAGCATGAATGGACATAACTATAGCAGTTCATATTTCATTTTATCTCTGCATTGTTTGTTTTGAATATTTGGTCAACTCTCCCTCAACAGAAATTCAAGGGTAGTTATTTTCTTTCTTAAAAACTAAACTAAGTGTCAAATAGGTCAGCTCGTCAGAGACTCATGCTGCATTCTGTACTTCACATGCATCCAACCAAAGCCTGAGCCAGTTTTTGAGTGTGTGTGTGTGTGTGTGTGTGTGTGTGTGTGTGTGTGTGTGTGTGTGTCTGTGTGTGTGTGAGTGTGTGTGTCTCTGTGTGTGTGTGAGTGTGTGTGTGTGTGTCTGTGTGTGTGTGAGTGTGTGTGTGTCTGTGTGTATGTGTCTGTGTGTGTGTCTGTGTGTGTGTGTGTGTGTGTGTGTGTGTGTGTGTGTGTGTGTGTGTGTGTGTGTCTGTGTGTGTGTCTGTGTGTGTGT
>CAJQZJ010014563.1:5281667-5310934 GCA_907164525.1 Lophiomys imhausi | reverse complement strand
AACAACGTCCCATCCCCAGAAGGTGGGGAGGGTGTTCTCCCCCTTTGTTTATTTGATAGATAATAGAAAATTTTGTTATTTAGGGAAAAAGACTACAAGCTGTTAAATGGTCTTGTTAAATGGGTTTTGGAGGTTAGACCCAGGGACTTCTCTCTTTTGCTTTTCTGTATCCTTCTTTCTCTCCTATATAGGAGTGAACAGACTTGAGAAAAATGGGACATAGACATAGTATAGGAAAGAACAAGAAAAAAGGACAGATTATTGAATATAGCCTTATACCTTTGTATACTGATACAAAATTAATATTATATTTGGCTAAATTGGTATTGATCATTGTATATTAATGCAAAATTAAGATTGTATAGGGCTACATCGGTATTGATCTTTGTATATTGATACAAAATTAAGATTATATTTGGAAACTCTATTCTTAAGGAGATTGGTGTGGAATACCATGATATGCTATTTTATGTTAGCTTTTCTTAACTGTTAGCTATGGGAGGTATGCAGTTTGCATATTCCTCCCTAGCCTAACTCTGGGTCCTTACATTGATTTATACAATATATCTCTTTCTCCTCCCCACCCCCGAGACAGGATTTCTCTGTGTATCCTTGTACTGGACTTACTTTGTACACCAGGCTAGCCTTGAACTCACAGAGATTAGCCTGCCTCTGCCTCCAAAGTTCTGGGATTAAAGGTCTGCACCACCACACCCAGCAATTAACAAATCTCTTTTAGGGGCAAAATACCTCTTGAAACCAGTTCTCTAGTGGGAGCCCCATATCTAAGGAGACTGGCTTGTGACCCCTTTTAAGATTATGTGTATTTATACATTAGATCATACCTTAAACTAAAAAAAAAAAGGGAAGAGGATGGGGGGTTGAGGGGGGAGGAGGGTGGAAGGGTGGGACTGGAGGGGGGAATAGGGAAGGAATTGTGATTGAGATGTAACTTGAAGAAATAAAAAATAAATTATTTTTAAAAAGGATATTATTAAACTTAACATCAAGGAAAAAATGTGTCATTTGTGAATTCTAAAGTGTCTTTAGTAAGCAGCCTTATCTTATTAGCAGGGTTCCCACCCTGCCTTCATTGTTTAAACCAGGCTCACTCGCTCATCTAGAATCAAGAGATCTGCCTGTTTCTTCCTCTAGTGTGATGGGATTAAAGGAATAAGGGTGTGTGCCAGTACCACCCTGCTCAAATATTTCACTTAAATCCCAGATACTAGTATCTTTGTAACTCAGAGAGCAACTTTGAACTGTAGTGACAATTCAAAATCTGCCCAAAATCTTTAAAAATCTCGTATGTTTTAGCAATGCCAAACAAGAAAAAATATCCTTTCTACCTCCCAATATAGGAAAATCAAAGATATCTAAACAAAAATCAAGCAAAGAAACCACATTCCAAAAGCCTTGGCATGTCTAACAGTGCCATCCCATGCTGCAATTAAAACTTTTTTCATTATTCCTTAGATTCTAGTTGCGACTGTATTTCATTGATGGACCCTTCCCAGAAAGCCCTGAGAAGCACCTCATAGCCAGGGAGCTGCCATCAATTTTGTATTATCTATCAGGAAGAGCCTCCCTCTTTCCTCCATTATCATTGTTGGCAATTTAGCATTCCATCTGTAAATTCTTTCCTTTAAGCCTCGTCTCGTCTGAACTTTCTCATAAAAGAACACAGAACCACAATTGCCAGGGTAAAAATAATTTGCATGCTAAGAGGAACAAATTCAATTGGAATCCAAAAGTATTGAGACATTATGACTTCCTCCATTTTTAATCTAGGCGATTAATTTCATTCTCAAATTCTGTTTAGAAGGCTGCGAGGTTTTTAGTACATAAGAAGAGCTAAGCTTTAGCTCTCTGCCTTTGCTGCAAGGCAACAGATTTTGTTAAGGTAGCCGCACCTTTAAAAAGCATTTGAGTTCGGTTCCCCACTCTTTGGCTAGGAAACTGGCTTTCACCTGGGCCTTCTCACACTGTAAGCATGGATTCTAATTGCCCCACATTGGGTGACACAAATAAAAAAAAAATTAGTTAAATTACATTGGGCACCATTTGTAGAAATAATTGATTAAATTATTTACCAATATTTATATTATCACTAATTGTTTCAGCAGCTGTTAATCCCTTTTCCATCATTATAAATGAGCACACAGAGACCACATGGATTTTACCAAGCCTTGGCCTGAATTGTGCAATCCTGGCCCATCTAAGCTAGCTCTTAATTCTATTACCCAAATATGACCCCATACATACATACGTCCCCTTGGACTGCCATTCTCCACGCTACGCAAGAGGTTCCTGGCCATGTGGAATGAGGTTCCTTTTCCTAACCCATGGTATATGTCCTCCTTCTTCCTGCTCCTGGTTGGAATGAATTAATCCTCTGTCTAAAGTGCAGGCTTCCTGTTCTAATCTCAGGAAGTCCCACCTTTCTCTGTCTTTGCCCAGTCTCAGGCCTCAGCACTTATTTAACCAATCAGAGACAATGTAACAGACAGCAAACAGGACCAGTTAACATTTAGAATGCTTAACACTACCCTACTATTTTGCTCAGGGGCAATGCTCTCAATTTGTTTTTTGTTTTTGTTTTTGTTTTTAATTTTTGTTTATACCCATAGACTAGTGTTGTGTTGCTCTCAACCTTTGCCAGAGAAGTCTCTCCTTGCAACGCATAGTAGTCAATGGAGAGATGCAGAACTCACCAAAGTATTGAGAATAAGAGAAAGTGCTCACCCTTAAATGGAGCATCCTTATCAAAACCCTACCCCCTTTCCAAGACTCAAGGGATGCTATAGAAGAAGAAACGGTAAGAATGTAGGATATGGAAGGTGAGGAGGAATATGATGCCTTCTGGACATGACATGGCTGCTGCACTCATGAGCTCATATTGGCTATGTTAACCAGCACAAGACTGATGGGAGATCAAGCCATCCAAAATTTCCACATAAATAGAAGAGAGGATCTCTAGACTCCACCCTTATTGAGGTGTTATTGGCAGTTGATAACTACTGTGATAAATAGAATCATCCTTATTTGGGGTGTGCCCACTGGTAGGTTTCCCACTCTCCAGTGGATGGCCCACATCCATGCACATAGTGGTCACATTAATTGGTCTTAGTGGGTTATAAATGAAACCAAAAAAAGTGAAATAAGATAAAACATGAAGAGAGACACTTCATTAGTGGTGTGGAAGAAACTGGAGGAGGAAAATGGATGGTGGATATCTTAGCCACTTAGTATTGCTATTATCAAATCATCATGACCAAAGGCAACTTAAGGAGGAAAGGGATTATTTCAACTTGCACTCCCCACATCATAGTCACCAAAGGAAGTCAGAGCAGGAATTCAAGACAGGGACTGAGGCAGCAGTCATAAAAGAGTGCTGCTTACTGTCTTGCATGGCCTGCCTTTTTATATCATACAGGACCACCAGCCCAGGATAGCACCCCCCCCCACAGTGTGTTGAGCCCAACCATACTAGTCATTAATTAAGAAAATCCACCAAAGATTGGCCTATAAGCAGCTCTCATGAGGGCATTTTCTCAATTGAATGTCCCTCTTCCAAAATGACTCTAACTTCTATCAAGTTGATATGAAATTAACCAGGACAGTGAATATGATCTCATTTCATTTTATTCATCTATGAAATTCTCAAAGAAAGTATATGACAAAAACTGGCCCTCATATGACTGCTGAACTGGGGCAGGAGACTGTTATATAGAGACACTCCACTCCAGAGGAGTGAGATGGAAGGGATAGGGGATAGAGGGTGGGAGGGTGGGACCGGGAGGGGTGGAAAGAGATCACTGTGATGGAGATGTAACCTGAAGTAATAAATAAACATTAAAATTACTATCTTTGTATTATTACAAAGTAATACATGTACACAATGGAATACTATTTAATCCTTAAAATTAAGGAAATAATGTCATTCACTACAACATGAATAAACATTTCATTACGTGAAATAGCCTAGACCCAAAGACAAATACCACGTGGTCTCCTTTACATGTGCCATCTAGAAGTCTTGCCAAATTCCTTAATATGTTTACTTATTTACATGATGTCATGTGTATGGCTGTTGGTCATCTTCCAAGTATGTGCACAGAAGGCCAGAAGATGTCAGATACTCTGGGACTGCAGCTACACATGGTTGTGAGCAGCTATGTCAGTGCTGGGAGGGAACTGAACCTGAGTCTTCCGCAGAAGGTTCTTAGCTGCAGACACAGTTCCCCAACCCCTCCCAGGGTTTTCTTACCGCGCCTATGGATGCTTTTCACTGTAGTGTCTAGGGTGCAAAACACCATCTGTCTTGATGCTCTGCACCATCACATCCCCAACAGACCCTGAGATGCTAAATGCCATCCTGCTGAAGATCCACCTTAGCCTAGCAGGCATTACACAGAGCTTGTCTCTTAAAGTAAAAACAAGTAATCCTTTATGTACTTAGTTCAAATTTTCTAATCAGCACTGTAACAATTCTAGAAGAACAGACACACACACACACCATTAAAAAAAAAAAGCTTCAGGAGGCAGCACGTATATTCTGTAATAGTTGTGTTTGTAGCATAGACAGGGCATTTACTTCTTGGTATCTAGTTCCCTTTGCCTTGAGAGAGGAATGATTGAACAATTTGCCATCAGTGACAATTTAGGATAGTATTGGTTAAGTGATACCTGATTAATAATGGCTAACTCCCTTTGTTCTCAGAAACTAAGAACTGTGCATTTTCATCCCTGGTTCTTCCAGATTGCGCTTAGAACACAGGCTCACTCATGGGTTTTAATAGATTTTCAGGAGGCTCAAGGAACCCTCTGAGTAAAGATGTAGTGGGAGCTACAGGGGCAGCTTGAGTGCCATTTCCTCTAAGGCCAGAGTCTCTCACCTTCTATGTAGGAAATGCAGTGACCCAGTGCTCCTGGGAAGCCCCCAACATCAGCTTCAATTTCACCTGGATCCTCATTAACTGACTACCCAGGGCTGAATGCATACTTGAGTATCAGTTGAATAGAGAGCTCTTTCAATAATCAATACAGCTCAGCTACAAGTAAGCCAATGATTTGAATAAGCAAAGGGAAATGCTCCTTCCTGGCCTCTGCTGTTGGTGTCACAATTGCAAGCACATTTGGCTAACTACCAACCAACTTATATAGGGAAAACCAGACAATTAAAAGGTTTCATTACTACAACCTTAGTAGCTTTTTATGCAAATGATGCCCTGTGACAGACAGGGATTTACTATGCACAAAGCTAGACTAAACAAGAGTTTTTAATTGAGAAAAGATTCCCATTTGGCTTGAGCCTTGGGCTACCTTCACAAGGTACCTTGGAAGGGAAGCAGACACTAGAATCGGCATCTGCACCCTCTTGCTTTAGCAACCAGGTCACTAACAAAGACAGGGTATGCGTGTCTATCTTATCTACTGAAACAGCCACATGAATGGGCCTCCATTTCCCCCCAGCCTCAGTTTTTAAGATTTCTGCACTCCAGAATCTTAAACCTCTGCACAAATTTCAGCCACACCCTGAGGTCATATCATGATCGTCACAAAAGAGTCTAAATACCCACCCACTCCCGACGAGCCTACTACATTCCAGACTGTGCTAAGTGCTTTTCATGCATTATCCCATTTAATTTCTACCATAAGCTTTTGACACAGGAGCTATTATTATCTCTACTTTACAGATTAAGTAATTGAGCTCCAAGTTCACACAGCTCATAACTAAGAGACAAGACTCACACACAGGTGTGTCTCATATCAAAGTACATTATTTTTAACAGCTTCACATTTTTCATTTTTCTCTTTTGCAATATCTAGTTTAACCTTTCACTGTCTGACTAAAGTTTCTCCCGTTCCCGGCCCTGGTAAAGCCACGCTGTAAGGTAAAGCTTCCAGAGAGAGGCTGTTTTCCTTCTTCCTTGATCTTTCCAGCCTGTCAACCGCCTCCCAGCTTCACTTCCTCCTTGGCAACCTAGTTGCTGTTGTCAATCATTTTAACTACATGTTTACCAACTCCCTCAACTCCCCTGATTCCTTAACCTTTTTTTCTGCACAGGCTCTGATGATGTCCAGGCCTGGATTAGTACAACCACCTGTTTTTCCCTGCTGCCCAGGGAATGCAAAGGCTGCTACCAAAAAAAAACAAAAACAAAAAACAAAACAAAAAAAAAATACTCATGTTTAAATTCAGTCTGCCTGGAGCTTCCTGCCTCAATGTAAAATACCCTGTTCTGCTTGGACAGCCAGTCTTTCCCACTCCCCTCAGTGAGGTCATTCAGCCCTATTTTAGTTTTCAGCCTACCACTGGGACTTCACCTTATTCTTGCTCTCTCTTAGCTGATGAATAAGTGGCCTATGCCATCAGAAATTGAAATCATTAAACATGAACCTCTGTTTTCAGGTCTCCTCTGAAAACTCCCTGTAGCCTCATTCTGTCTCCACCTATTAGCTAGATTTCAAGAATCTTGGTCTTCAAAAGGACTAAGTACGCTTAGTCAAAAGACTCAGGTCTATCTTGCCATGAAGTTCCTCTTGTATCTCTATATTTACAGTCATTGGTTCTTTCTGAATCCCTGCCTAGTTTCCACAGCCCTTTAGAAAAGTCCCCACCTGGAGAGATGGCTCAGCGGTTAAGAGCACTGGCTGCTCTTCCAGAGGTCATGAGTTCAATTCCCAGCAACCACATGGTGGCTCACAACCATCCATAATGAAATCTGGTGCCCTCTTCTGGCCTGCAGATATACCTGCAGACAGAACACTGTATACATAATAAATAAATCTTAAAAAAAAAAAAAAGAAAAGTCCCCACCACTCTCTTGACTCCTGACATTAACAGATACTTGGAATTTCCATAAGTACTTCTTTTTTTAGTTCTGTGGTTACACAATATTCATTTTGGGTGATTTCAGGGTATTCTCTTTGATCATTTTCTCATTTTGCCAGGATATAATCAGTCTTGGATGGGCACTCAAGATCTTTCCATGAACTTCTTTTCTTACTCTGGTCATTCTCATCTTCTGAACAGATTTCAGGCAACATACAAATGCAAATGCTGTCTCTATTAGTCTGTTTTGAGTTGCTCCAACACAATACTGAAGGTGGGTAGTTTATAAAGAAAAGAGGAGATTTTGTTGTTGCTTTTGTTGTTGTTGTTCAGAATTTCAGAGGTTCAAAGTCCAAGAATGAACAGCCCTGTTTGTTTTGCTTCCAACGACAGTACAATGATAACACCCTGGCTGTGTAACAACATGGTAAGAAGATGAAAATGAATTTGTTGAAAGGAGAAGGGATCAAATGAGTAGTGGGACCTCTCTTTATGACAATCTTCTCTTGCAAAGACTAGCTCACTCCTGGAGAGCAGTGTTTCTGTCTTCCAAAGGCAGTTTCCTTATAAACTGATCATCTTCTAGGGTCCATCTCATTCAGGTTCTACCATCTCTTAACATTACCACATTGAGGACCAAGCTTAAGTATATGCACCTTTAGGAAGCAGCTCAAATCAGGTTTAAACCACAGACATAGGTAGGCTAATGAATCAAAAATTAATATTCTTTGTTTCCAAGTCCAATTTTTTAAAATTTATTTATTTATTGCTTCAGGTTACATCTCCATCATAGTGTCCTCTTTCAACCCTTCCCAGTCCCACCCTCCCACCCTCTTCCCCTAACCCTTCCATCCCACTCCTCTGGAGTGGAGTGTCCCTACATAACAGTCCCCCGCCCCAGTTCAGAAGTCAGATGAGGGCCAAGAGCTTCCTCATACACTGGGGGCCTACAAGGCAGCACCACTAGGGCAAAGTGTCTCATTGACAGGAAGAAAAAGTCTATGTTTCTGTTCCCTTTGGTGCATTGGTTGTAGGATACTTATCCTGTACTATACAGCTAAAATCCAAATATAAGTGAACAGATGCCATGTGCATCCTTCTGAGTCTTGGTTAGCTCAATAAGAATGAGCTATTCTAGCTCCATCCATTTGGCTGCAAATTGCATAATTTCCTTGTTTCTGATAGCTGCGTAGTATTCCATTGTGTAGATGTACCATATTTTTTTAATCCATTCTTCAGTTGAGGGACATATGGGTTGTTTCCATTTTCTAGCTATTACAAATAAGGCTGCTATGAACATAGATGAGGCAATTTCCTTGTGATTCGGTGAGGAGTCATTTGGATGTATACCCAGAAGTGGTATGGCTGGGTCCCGAGGCAGAGCTATTCCAAGTTTTCTAAGATATCGCCAAACTGACCTCCATAGTGGTTGCACAAGCCTGCACTCCCACCAGCAATGGAGGAGGGTACCCCTTTCTCCACATCCTCACCAGCATGTGCTGTCATTTGAGCTTTTGATCTTAGCCCTTCTGACAGGTGTGAGATGGAATCTTAGAGTCGTCTTGAGTTGCATTTATCTGATGACTAAGGATGCTGAGCATTTCTTCAAGTGTCTCTAGGCCTTTAGGAATTCCTCATTTGTGAATTCTCTATTTAGCTCTTTCCCCCATTTTTAAATTGGATTATTTGGTTTCTTGGCATTTAATATCTTGAGTTCTTTGTAAATTTTGGGTATTAGCCCTTTGTCAGATGTGGGATTGGTGAAGATTTTTTTCCCAATCTGTAGGCTGCCGTTTTGTTTGAATGACAGTGTCTTTTGCCTTACAGAAGCTTTTCAGTTTCATGAGGTCTCATTTATTGATTGTTGGTCTTAGGTCCTGAGCTGTTGGTGTTCTGTTCAGGAAGTTGTCACCTGTGCCAATGATTTCGAGGGTTTTCCCCACTTTCTCTTCTAGTAGATTTAGTGTGACTGGGCTTATGTTAAGGTCTTTGATCCAGTTGGACTTAAGTTTTGTACAAGGTGATAAGTATGGGTCTAATTTCATTCTTTTACAAGTGGACAATTTTTGACTAAAGACCAGATATTTGCACTTAAATAGGAAGAATAAGTCTACTGCCTTCTCACAAAACTATGCTTTGATAATCTCTGTTTTAGTTGATGATGAGCTAGCATTGATCAAGTCCTCTTAAAATGGAAAGTTAAGAATCAAATTATAATTTTCCTTATCAGTTACTCCCATATATGTGCCCAGCTGAAAAGAAATAACTCCTATTGATAAAATCTCACCAGTCACTTCCCAATATTTATGTGATATCCCATCCACATGAAGAAAATTATTCCTGCTGTAGTAACACATTCCAGGGACACCATAAAGATCCTGTTTGGATATAATGACTCTGTCATACAGAAGGAGATGTAATCTACTATAAACCTTGTCTTCATAACTGTTGACATCTCATGGGGGGCATAGATATGAATAAAGTCAGAATCAGCTAGGTGAAAAATTACACACGCATCACAAAATGATGATTGAGTTAAGAAATGAAAGGTGAAAGATAAAAAGTTGAACAAATAAAGCTTAGAGACATTACAAAATAAAATTGTCACTGAAAATCCAGTGTGACTACAACAGAAATTAATATGAAATTTTTCAAAATGAGAATGTAATTGGAAGGAAAACAGGCCAGATAGGTCCCAGACCATAAAAAAGGAGGTACGTCTCTGTCCATCACAGGAATAGTGCTGAGATGATAAAGATAGTTATGGAAGCTAAGGATGAGATAGACAGACAGAATACAGACAGATGACAAACAGACAACATTAGAGGGATATAGTTAAATTTGAATTTTGAAAAATCACTCTGGCTACAACATGGCCATCAGATTGTCTAAACGCAAAAATAGAAGCAGAGGGATGTTTGGGAAGTTGTGGTCATATTTATATCATAATGGGAGTGATATTTCATGGGTTAGTATAGGAGGACTGAGTCTGAAGACTTCTGGCTAGATTGGTAAGTCATGTAGAAAATAAAAGCAACAGGACACAGGGGTGTGATGAAAGTTACAGAAATAAAGAAAAGGAAATTGTATCCAATTCCTTCAGAAGTCCATTGCTCTTATAGGGACCTTGATGACCCACAGCATAGGAGAAGGTGATGTGTGATAAAGAATGATTCTAGGGAACTGTTTGGAAGATTTTCATTTCAATTCTGGGAAACTGGTTTACAGAGAGTTCCCACCTTCCAAGAGGGGATATCCACTAGAAGCCCAGATGTTAGAGGAGAGAGAGGAGGCAGCATATCAACGTGTGTTCTGACTGCATTCATAGGATAGTGGTGCTGTTGAGACTATTTGGTTGAGTGGATGGAGAATTGAGGCTATGAATGGCTGAGCAAGGAGAAAAGGAGTTCAGAAAACAAACGAAAGAACTATCAAGAGAAGTGGAGGCGGGGAGAGCGTATAATCTTATGGAAGCCAAAGGCAAAGATGTTTTGAATAGGAGGAAGTGAGGATCAGAGCTCCCTTGAGTTTAAGAAAGAAGCCTTCTGGAATCTCTTCTATTCTGTGAGCTACTTAGAAGTTGGATTATCAGAACCAAAGTCACATTAGAATTGCTGAGAAATAAATTAAAATGACAAATCAGAAGGTTTTCTTTCAAGAATTTTAATGAAAGAAGAGTCAGTAAGAACTAGAGGGAATTTGGACCCAGTACTGGACTTGTACTTAATGGAAAGGGCTTGAACACAATTAAAAGCTAATAGAAAAATCTAGTTAACAGGAAGAATCTATACATGGGAGAATGAAGAAATCATTGCTGGGAATTTTAATGTTGCTGAGGAAGCAGAAGGAGTTAGATACAAGGATCCAGACTGAAGTGTGACCTACGCTCCCAGAAGAGAAACTATCTTTATAGCTTTAGGCAAAGCAAGGGAAAATTTGGGGTTGATGCTGGTCATTTACTGATTTGCAAATGAAAGAGAACCAAATTCTTATATGGTTGATTCTGTCATCTTTATTTTTTATGAAGTGGACATGGAATGAAATAAAGTGAGCAAGAACACTTGCTTTCAGAAATATAGAATGATATATTTTTCTTTCTTTAGCTAACATACCTGAACACTATTCAAGACAAATGGAAGAAAACTGAATATTGGACAGAAGAGACTAGCTATGTTCTTGGATGTGAAGAACAACATGGAAATATGCTCTCCATTTTATTTAAACACACACACACACACTTGAAATTGAAGAAGATGGGACTGGAAATATCAGTAGGTTAAGATTTTTAAAAAGGTATTAACATAATATGTCCCCTGTAGCACAAGTGTCAGGAGGCAGCAGCCTAGCTAGACAGAACTTTCTGCAAAACCATAGCAAAACCTCAAGGAAGAACCACGCTCTCCACACACTCACACCAAGAAAAGACAAGGTGGAAGCTGAGTTTAAGAAATGGTGGAATGTTTCCCTAACCTGAAGTACTATCAAAGACGGCCAAGATGTGAGACAAAATTCAGTATTGCCTAACCACTATTAGGGTATTAGTGGCAAGTCTGATCTGTCATCTTGGTGTCAATGAGGGCAAGTGAGGACATGTAACTTCTATCTATCCAGAAACAGATTCTCCCAACCTGGAGAGCCAAACAAAGGCAAATTGAGAATCTGAACTTCTACCTTCAGATTCCAAGGACCAGGAAGCACCCACAGGTTTTTGAGTCAGAGCAGTGTCAGTGAGTGGAATCTTTCCATTATAAAAGACTAAAAAAAAGAAAAGAAGACTTAAGAAATATCTAGAGACAACCTAGCTCTGCCAAAACAGGGTAGGCAAGCTCTTCATAATTCCTGCTTTACAATTAATGTCTGTCAGGGATACTGGGTTGAAAGGCTGAAGATAGATGCTCTAATAATTGAGAGAAATTGAGGACTGTCCAGGCAGCCAGTTGTCTGTCATTTCTTAGTTTTGGAAGCTGCTGGCTCTGCACTTCCTGTTTATTCAGATATATTTATCCTTCTCAGGTCTCTGATGTCGTTGAAGACTAGATAGTGACAGTCTCACAGTTAAATTTTAAGTTGTTTAGGAATTAAAAGGATGTTCTAGGTCTAATCAGATATTTTTAAGTTGGTAATGCAAGTTAGGATAGAAACTGAGTTAGGTATAGAACTTTAAACTCATTAAGATAGATAATAGAATATTAATATCAGTTGCCAAATATGTATGGACTGGACATTGGGAATGTATCTTATACCTTATAATTTTTATAATTGTGGCCTAATTATTCCTATTGTTTTGCATTGTATTTATTGCTATAAGAAAAGAGCCTTTTATTGGACTAAAAGGGGAGCTGTTGGGGGAAAAAAGATACACCTTAATTTTTTTTTTTAAAAAGCAGATAGGTGGGTGAGGGGGAAGAGGGTTGGTGGGTGGGAATGAGATGGGGAGGAGGGGGGGATTATGACTGAGATGGAACTTGAAGAAATAAATGTAAAAGAAAAAAAAAAGAGAGTTTGTACACCAAACAGCACAACTACATGTAGTTCTATACAAAAGCAAAAGTTGACAGATCTATAAGGGGAAATAGATAAATCCACAGTTACAATCAAAGATTCTACTTCCTGCAAACATCAATAGCACAGTTAGACAGCAATCAACAATGATTTAGAAGAACTAAATAGCATCATCAATCACAGGACCTAATTAGCATTCATTAACACATCACCTAACAACAGTAGTATATATACACATTTCAAATAATCACAAAACATATATGAAGATAGACCAGACCCTGGGCCATAAAATTAACCTTAATAAACTCCAAAGAATGTCAGTCATACAGAGTATTCCTTGATGCTATTGAAAATCAAACAGAAATTTAGCAGGAAAAAAATCTCCAAACACTTAGAAACTAAACAACATGCTTCAAATTACGCATACTTCAAAGAGAATCTCTCTATAAAAACAATAAAGTCATTGAATTAGAAAATCAAAATCTGCAGAACTCAAAAAGGAAGAAATATAAAGCCCACTGGGACACATTGGAAAGGGAGAAATTACAAGATATATATTCATCCCAAGACATGGCAGAAAATGTCAAATTTAAACCAAGAAATAGGAAGGAAAAAAATAAGGATAACAACCAACATAATGATACAAAAGCAATAAATATAATCAATGAAAATGATCTAGTTCTTTGAGCTATCAACAAAATTGACTAAACTCTAGAAATATTGTCAAAGAAAAACAGAAAACCTCGCCAGCATGTGCTGTCATTTGAGTTTTTGATCTTAGCCATTCTGACAGATATGAGATGGAATCTCAGAGTTGTCTTGAGTTGCATTTCTCTGATGATTAAGGATGCTGAGCATTTCTTCAAGTGTCTCTCAGCCATTAGAGATTCCTCCTTTGTGAATTTTTGGCTTAGCTCTGTTCCATTTTTTGATTGGATTATTTGGTTCCTTGGCATTTAATTTCTTGAGTTCTTTGTAAATTATGGATATTAACCCTCTGTCACATGTGGGGTTGATAAAGATCTTTTCCACTCTGTAGGTTGCCGTTTTATTCAAATGACAGTGTCCTTTGCCTTACAGAAGCTTTTCAGTTTCATGAGGTCCCATTTATTGATTGTTGGTCTTAGAGCCTGAGCTATGGGTGTTCTGTTCAGAAAGTTGTCACCTGTGCCAATGAGTTTGAGGCTTTTCCCAAGTTTCTCTTCTATTAGATTTATTGTGTTGGACTTTATGTTAAGATCTTTGATCCACTTGGACTTAAGTTTTGTGCAAGGTGATAATTATGGGTCTATTTGCATTCTTTTACATGTCAACATACAGTTAGACCAGCACCATTTGTTGAAGGTGCTCTCCTTTTTCCATTGTACGGTTTTGGCTTCTTTGTCAAAAATTAAGTGACCATAGGTGTGTGGGTTCATTTCTGGATCTTTAATTTGATTCCATTGATCAACTGGTCTGTTTCTATACCAGGACCATGCTGCTTTTATTACTATTTTCTGTAGTATAACTTGAAATCTGGGATGGTGATACCTTCAGATGTCCTTTTATTGTACAGGATTGATTTAGCTCTTCTGGGCGATGTTGTGGAGAAAGGGGAACACTCCTCCATTGCTGGTGTGAGTGCAAACTTGTACAACCACTATGGAAATCAGTCTGGCGGTTTGTTAGAAAACTTGGAATAGCTCTACCTCAAGACCCAGCCATACCACTTCTGAATATACAGCCAAATGATTCCTCACCAAACCCCAAGGACATCTCCTCATCTATGTTCATAGCAGCCTTATTTGTAATAGCTAGAAACTGGAAACAACCCAGATATCCCTTAACCAAAAAAATGGATAAAAAAAAAACCTGCGGTACATTTATACAATGGAATACTACTCAGCTCTCAGAAACAGGCAATTTGCAGCCAAATGGATGGAACTATAAAATCTCATCCTGAGTGAGCTATCCCCTCTCAAAAAGATGCACATGGCATCTATTCACTTATAATAGGGATTTTAGCCATATAGTACAGGATGACTATTATATAAACAATACACCAAAAGGAACAGGAACATAGAGTTTGTTACCTGTTAGTGGGACACTTTGCCCTAGTGGTGCTACCTTGTAGGTCCCCAGTACATGAGGAAGCTTTTAGCCCTCATATGACTGCTGACCTGTTGGGGGGGGAGACTGATATGTAGGGACACCCCACTCCAGAGGAGTAGAATAGGAGGGAGAGGGGGTAGAGGGTGGGAAGGTGGGACAGAGGGGTAGAAAGAGGGCACTGTGATGAAGATGTAACTTGAAGTAATAAACAAACAAAAAAAAAGGAAAACACTCACAAATTTGTAGTACTAAGGATGACTTAGATGACATACTACAGGCATTGCAGACACATGAGGACAATAAAGAAATGGTGCCAACAAGTCAAATACACTTTGGACAACTTATGTAAGATATGTCAATAAAGCATGCAACACACAAATGACAGTCAATGCTATGTGAAAGAGATCAGTGGCTTCACAACTATCACTACATTTGAACTCATTATTTAATCATAAGTTTCCAAAAAAATGCAGGTCAGAAAACTTCACTGGATAATTTTATTAAATATTCAGGATAAGTTAACACAGATCCCACACAGTCTCTTACTGGGTACATCCCCCAACTCAACATATTAGTGCTGCTAGAAGCTGAGAAAACCCAGGCTGCAGTAAGTGACTGCAAAGATGGACAGGAAGAGTCTTGCTGAGAAGGTAGCACCTCAATGGCAGCATCCTGCTTTTGGTATTTTGGTACAATTTGCAAGGTATTATCATTGGAGAAAAAGTGTATGAAGACTACAGGGAATCTGTCCTATTTCCTACAACCTTGTGTAAGTTGATAACTGTCTAAAATTGTTTGCTTGCAAAAACAGAATAAGGGAGAGGAGGTGTGTTTTCACATTTGAAAAGTTTCTAGAGAATGTAAAGATTGGCTTGGCCAAAATTCCTAATAGCATCCCCATTCCATAATCATCCCTTCTTTGAGACTGGTAATCTTGACTTTATGAAGACAGTAATCTGCTCTATTCTGAAGTTCTCATTACCTGTACTCCACTTTGTGAGTATAGACCTAGAGAAGATAGGTGGCTGAGTTTGTATAGTATACAAGTGTCTAAGGAGCTGCAATAACAAAGACAATTTTTCTCATATTCTTCTCTGTTCTTTCCTTCTTGTTTCCAATTATCCTGCCTCAAAAATCATATTTTCATATCTCCCCACTATCCCCAAGTCTTTTTCCAAGCTAGTCACTCATCCATCTGATCATTTAACTAATTACTCTTCAAATTCCTGGAACCAGAGGAAAAAACCCTCCACCTTTGCCTCCACAATCTTCTCGTCCCTATTTGCATGGATATGGAAGGTACAGACTTGCTTATGTTATGCAATATTGAATTATGCTTCCCCAAGAAACAGAATCAACAGAAAGTGAATATTGGTAAACAGATGACAGATAGACAGACACATGCACATTTAAGTGACTATCACAAGTGATTTTGTACACTTCCAAGTATATGAGGCTATAGACCGAAGGGAGACATTGGTAGTGGCTGGAGACAATGTTGCCACATAGATCAAAAAGCAGACCAGAGACAGAGCCAATCCCTCTTTTCTCATGATATGAAGACCTTTATTTTCTTTTCCTAAGGTCTTCAACTAACTTGATAAAGCACACCTATATTAGGGAAGTAAGTCAGCTTTTTCATAATCTATTGATTTTAAACAATCTCCACATAACATCTGGGCTAACACTGTGTCAGATCTACAATGAATAGGAGAGTAGTGACTCTCGCTATGCTGACACAAAACTAAGCACAGCTTTCACTGTAGCTGGAGAGATTGCATTGTAGCCTTCTGACTAAGTAGAATGATGCCCTTCAGTGGGTGGACAATAGATGTAAATTCAGACTGTCTCTGACAATTAAAGCTATCTGCATTCTGGTCTCCACAGTGTATGCTGATATTCACTGGAGTCTCTACACATCTTTATATCTTCAGAGGAAGCTCGGGTCCCCATATTGTGGTACTTGATAATGTTGACAGCCCTACCTACTCATCTTCATTTTTATTTATGTCTAATCTGTTTTTATTTCTTGATTTATTCCAGGTTCTCCCACTCATGTGAGCTTTCCTATACTCACTCATTCATTTTCTTCTAGTTTTTTTGTTCTATAGCTTTCTTCTACCATTAAAACCCTTCCATTTTGAGGCAAACTTCATAAGACTTAAAGTATGTGAAAACAAAGAAAAGATATGGAAAGGGAGGTGAAACCACAGAATATTAAGAAAGGGTGTTTATGGGGAGGTGAAAGAGTTTATCCTGCAGGGAAATCTTTTGATCCCAGGATCCAACTCAAAATAATTTCCAGAAGTCCCTGAAATTGACCAGATTCACTAGGTGCCTCCCTCTCTAAGCTTAATGACTGATGAGTGCACTCTCAGACAGACTAAGCTCCCTAGAAGATCCTCAGACCAGCTGAGATGCAGGAAGAAACAAAGACTAGCTAAACTGCCTGAAGAGGTTCAGACCAAATGAGATTAACTACAAAGGACAGTCTTGAGCTTGTTGAACTGCCTGCAGGGTGTGTGGTGTGCTCTAGGTTTCAAGCTTTTGTGAACTTTCAAACAAGCTGTGTTGGGCTTTTTGGTAATGCACCTGTCTTTTGGGTCATTTGTGCTCCTGTAAGCAACACCTCAGTCATATTCCTGCAAGTCACTTCAATAAAACTCACTGCTTCACCAAGTTGAGCATTGGTGGGATGTGTACTTTTTCTGTTGTCAGTTCACTATCTGAGTTAAGTAGTCATTTGTTCACATCTCCCCAGGCATAGTGTCATACAACAGTTGTGTGACACATGTGAAATATGTCTGATTACTAAAACAAAACAAAACAAGGAGAAGAAAAGAAATGATCTCCGCTCAAGTATACACAGAAATGCCCCAAGTTCATGCTCATCTACATTTGGACTCTTGATCAGATTAATCTCAGAATCACACCATTTTTCCAACTGTTAGCTTGGCTCCCTACGCCCTTCTGTGGCTTGCTCAGCTCTCAGTGTTGGATGACCCCTGTGCCTTAGCTCCAAGACTTTTTTTTTTAATGTTTATTTATTGTATATGAGGAAGCTCCAAGACCTTTTTTTTAATGTTTATTTATTGTGTATGAGGCTCCAAGAACTTTTTTTTAATGTTTATTTATTGTGTACGAGGAGGCTCCAAGACCTTTTTTTAAATGTTTATTTATTGTATATGAGGAGGCTCTAAGACCTTTTTAAGGACTAGGTACCTGACTCTCCATCCTGCAGAACTGTGGGTCCACTTAGCATTGTGAATACTAGTATTATTCTGATCAAACTGCCTCTTCCCAGGCATGATCCCATTTATTCCCATTTGTGGGTCTGCAAACCTGTCTGAAACTGAAATGATAACTTCTCCAAGACTAGACCTTGCTCTTGAAAACCCCTCACTATGAACTCAGAGTCATCTCTCAGGCCCCGTGATTAGACTTCTGGCATATACTTTGCTGTCAGTCAGAGGTACCTAAGACTATCCACGGACTCCCAACATCCTGAAACTTGAACTTGTGCTGAATATGTACCCACAAAGCCTGCCTCAAGATCTCTGCATGTTTCCTGTGGGTCCATTCTGTGCTCAATTTCAGCATCAGCCCTTAGACTTAAGTGTACTCACTCTTCTGCCTGCTCTCAGTAACAGGAAGCCTGCCAATCCTTTCAGTCTAAGATCGGTCCTCCCAGATTCTGCTGCTGACGAGACAATGTTTAATATAGCAGGTAAAACAAAGATTTAGGGGGTCAGATTGACCTGGTTGCCATGTGGATTTAAGCAGGGCAAAGAAAACCTCCTAGCCTCTGTGACCTGGTATCACAGTGTTTCCGAGAAAACCAAGTGGTGGAACATATTCAAGTTCAACACTATGTCTATTACTGTGTCACTAACCAATGTCTATGACTAGCAGAGCTTGAACTCGATTCCTGGGAGGGGTATGCTCCTTACTGTTTACTAAACACCCATTTGGATAAGACAGGGCTCTGATTTACACTGCTTATTGATTGCCATGGTGTTAAGACTTACAACTCAGCCAATTTTGTGTTACTAATGTAATATCACTGAACCCAGTGTTGAGAAATACACACACCACAACACAGTGTAAAATTACACATCAAGATTGGAGTTACCACTGGTGTGGAAGATATTAGAGCTTGTCTATCCCAGTATCTATGCCTTTTCCAAAACCTACTATAAAGAATCCCTCTCTACCCACACACACCCCAAAGCTGCTTCTCCATAGTCATCCATTAGAGGGATGCCTCCTTCACTCTTCTGGGTATGACACTCAATAAAGCATCAGGTGGTCTCATCTATTCAAATGAGATATTGCAAATTATTCTAACCTACAAAGGAGCATACACTCCTCAACGGGGCCATCCATCACCTCATAATGTTGATAGTAAGCACCGCCCTTAGGGACCTTTCCAGCATTTTCCTTGTCGCCTCTTACCATGACGCTGTAATGAACATCTGCTGGCAACCTTTACTTCTTAAAGGTAAGTGGCTCCAGGATTTTCATCTCTGTTTATTAAGACCAATACTTCCAAGAATAACAGCTTTAAAGAGCTGATTTGCAAAAGAAACATCTGCTGGCAGGTATTAAGGCATTTCTGAAGCAGCCAGGATTAGAGGGCTGTGATTCTACAGGGAACTGCACAGGGGTTTTCCAGTTGTCACCTTGGTGTGCAGCAAGGAGCTGAGAAACTAGATGGCCTCCACCTTCCAAGATGGAACAGAACTCAAGAAATTCATCAGCGAATTGAGCTTTCTAACATCTAAGTGAACAAAGTTATAATTTAGGCTAATGAAGGCATCCAGACCCTAGCAGAATGAACAGACCGCAGTGACATATGAGACACACTATATGCCTGCTTCCCTAACAAGGAATTAGGCTATTTTAAAATTGTATAGAAGAAGACACTAAAAAGTAGAGGAAAAATAAAGGTATAAAAGAGTATGCAGTAATTTTGTGACAGTGGTGAAAAGACAATATGCATGAGAATAAGTCCTAGGGAGGAGGAGAGTTAGTAACATGGTTTCATTTGTGATTCCTATAGAAAAACAACTAGAAGCTGGGAGAAACCCAGAGTAAACCAAAAGGTACTTACCAAAGTACCTTTTATTTAATATGTCATGACACAACAACAAAAAGTTGTAAAGCACAGTAAAACCCAAAATACAGTTTTAAGATACAGGGTAGGTAAGTCCTTCATAATCCCTGTTCTACAACAAATGTCTGTCAGAGAAACAGGACCCAAAGGCTGAAGACTGATGCAGGAATGTATGGAGAGAAATTGGGATCTGTCCAGGCAGTCATTGGTATGTCCTTTCTTAGTTTTGGAAGCTGCAGGCCCTGCACTTCCTATATAAGCAGATATATCTATCCCTCTCAGGTCTCTGAGGTGGTTGAAGAATAGACAGCTAGAGTCTCATAGTTAAATTTTGGACTGTTTAGGAATCAAGAGGGTGTTATAGATCTAAGAAGATACTCTTAAAAGTGTGTTGCAAGATAGTATGAATGTTGAGTCACATATAGACCTTTAAACTCATGGAGTTGGGTAGATAGTAGAATGTTAAAGTCAGGGGCCAAATATGTATAAACTGGACATTGGGAAGGTATACTGGGCCAATTTACTCTCATAAATGTGGCATATTTATATCTATTGTTTTGTATAATACTTACTGTTATAAGAGAAGGAACCATCTGTTGGACTGAAAGGGGAAACTTCTGGGGGGAAGAGGGCGGAAGGGCGGGATAGGAAGGGGGAATAGGGAGGGGTTTGTTACTGAGATGTAACTTGAAGAAAAAAAAAAATAAAGTATTTATAAAAAAAAAGATACAGCAAGCATTAGAATCAGTCTCATGTGTGTCAGAGACATTGGAATAATCAGGCCAGGGATTTTTAAAGCACTGTGATTAACATGTTTTTCTATGTTGTCTTCTATTGCTGTGAATAAAAACTATGGCTGACATACCACTTCTGGGTATACATCCAAATGATTCCTCACCAAATCACAAGGAAGTTTCCTCATCTATGTTCATAGCAGCCTTATTTGTAATAGCTAGAAACTGGAAACAACCCAGATGTCTCTCAACTGAAGAATGAATCAAAAAACTGTGGTACATTTACACAGTGGAATATTATTCAGCTACAGAAACAACAAAATCATGCAATTTGCAGCCAAATGGATGGAACTAGAGAAGCTCATCCTGAGTGAGCTAACCCAGACCCAGAAGGATGCATATGGCATCTGTTCACTTATAGTACGATTTTAGCTATATAGTACAGGATAACTATACTATAACAAACGCACCAAAGGGAACATGGACATAGACTTTTTTGTCTGTTTGTTTGTTTGTTTGTTTTTTCTCCCTGTTAATGAGACACTTTTCCCTGGTGGTACTGCCTTGTAGGCCCCAAGTGTATGAGGAGGCTCTTGGCCCTCATCTGACTTCTGAACTGGGGCGGGGAAATGTTATGTAGGGACACTCCACTCCAGAGGAGTGGGATGGAAGGGTTAGGGGGTAGAGGGTGGGAGGGCGGGAATGGGAAAGGTGGAAAGAGGGTACTATGATGGAGATATAACCTGAAGCAATAAATAAATAAATTTAAAAAAAAACTATGGCTGAAAACATGTGGGTGGAGGGGATAGGGTTTATATCATCCTGCAGGTTACAATTCATCACAGAGGAAAATGGGAAAGTCATGGCAGGAACCTGGAGGCAGGAACTGATGCAGAAGCCATGAGGATGGTGCTTGCTGACTTTCCATGTCTAGCTCAGCTTGATTTTTTCCTATGTAACTCAGGACCACCTGTTTATGGGTGACATCACCCACAGTGGTCACTGTCCTTCCACATCAATCACTATTCAAGAAAATGCAATAAGTCTCCACAGGCCATTCTGGTGGAGGAATTTTTTTTTCAGCTGAGGTTCTGTCTTTCTAGATGATACTAGTTTGTTACAAATTGACAAAAGTAACCACAAATACATACCCTAATGATTCTCTTACAAAAGAACAGGCATCATGTAAGAACAGAGAAATAATGAAAGCAGAGAGATAGAATTTTTAAAAAAAGATTCAAAAGGAAATAACAGGGACCAAAAACATGGCAAACAGAAGTGAAGAACATCTTTGAACAGCTAATTAGTAGGCTGCATCTGGCTGAGTAAAAATAATCCCTGAGCTTGACAGAATGTCAATGAAAACTTTCAACACTAGAAATAGAGAGAAAAAAGACAGAAGATAGGATAAAACATAATAGTCAACAACTGTGCAACAATTACCAGCAGTACAGCCAATGCATGATGGAGTGCTAATTAATGGGCAGGAGAAGTACCTAAATGACTGAGCATTCTAATAAACATCAGATAACAGATCCCAAACCCAAGATTTCAAAGAACTTCAAGCAGGATGACCCTTACCCCCAAATCACACTTAGGAATATCTTATCCAAACTCTACAAAATCAAAAATAAAGGGGAAAAAATGCCCAGCCAAGCTGGAGGGAAAACAAAACCTTGACTATAAAGGAGCAAAGAGTGTTTGCTACTTGGATTATATCCAATTTATTCTTAGAAGTTGTGGAAGTCAGGGAGTAGGTGAAATATTTAAAATGTTGAGAGGGGGAAAAATCAACCTAGAATTCTATATACATCAAATTAATTTTCAACAGTGACAGAGAAATAAAAACTCTCTCTGACAAACAAAACTTGAGGAGATTTATTACTAGTAGAACTGTCTGGCATGACACGCTAAAAGAAGTTTTTCAGAGACAAAGAAAATGATATAGGTCAGAAAGTAGTATCTACTAAACAAGGGAAGAGCATGAAAAAAATTAGAGGTAAAATGAAAGCTATTTTCTTATTATTGACTGAGTTGAAAGACAATTTTTATGGAATAATACTAGCCGCAATGTTTTTCCAATAATTATACTCTATGTATGAATGGTATGAATGGCAATGGTGACCCAGAGAATAAGAAAGAGAAATTATAAAATCTTCACTGTGACCTGTGAGATTGTGAGGTTATCTGACATTATCTGGAATCAAACTTGGATTATTTGTAAATTCATATCACAAACTCCAGGAGAACTACTTAACTGTAAAATCGAAATATAAATGATATACTAAGAATGGAATATATATATGTGTGTGTGTGTGTGTGTGTGTGTGTGTGTGTGTGTGTGTGTGTGTAATTGAATAGAAAATTGAATTACATAAAAATGCTCAATTAAAAAATATCACAAAAGATAAAATGTAAAAAAACAAGAAAGAATAAAACAGTAATAGTTATGGTGCACAAACCAACAACAGCAGTGATTTGTTGCAAGTATTAATAATCTAAATATATAATTACAAGGCATATTGTCAGAGTAGATAAAAAAGTAAGACCTAATTAAAAGCTGTCTAGAAATAGCCCACATTAGCCTTAAAGCATATATAAAACTGAAGTAGAGAAATGAAGAATGATTAGCATGTTAATCCCAATCAAAAGAAAGAAGCTGTATTAATGTTAGAGCATACATAAGCAAAACCAAAATTACCTGGAATAAAGAAGGGTGTTGTGGAATGATAAGGCAATTGGTGCCGAAAATACATTATAACTCTCATCACCTGAACATCAGAATACACGAAAGAGAAATGAGTAGAACGTCATAGAGGAATAGGTGAACTCACTGGTCTCCCAGGAGACTGCAGCACTCCTTAACCAGAAGTGTACAGAGAAGCAGGCTGCAAATTAGGAAAAACATGACTAAGTCAGGAGCCCATGAGTCTGCAATAGAAAATTCACATGTAAATACTGCATCTGACAATGAATATTCTCTTCAAACTTTAACAGAGAACCACCAGGATAACACAAGATCTGGATATATTAAGGTGGAGATATTTAAAACACAGAAACTAAACTAGAAATCAATAGAAGAAAGAGATCTGGAAAACCCCAACTACTTGAAAATTGAACAACACATTTCTAAGGAACACGTGAATCTAACGAAGATATCACAATAGAAAGTTGGACGTGTTTTAAACTAAATGAAAATGAAGTTTCTTTAAAGCATCGGGGTACAGCAAAAACCAGGCTTCCAGAGAAATGTGCAGGATTGAAGGTGCATATGAGAAACAAAGGATGATTAGAAACGAACAATCTGTGTTTTTAACAGGATATTGGAAAACAGAAGTACAACTTGAAACAAGTTTAAGAAGAAAGCAAATACAAATTAAAGCAGAAATCAATGAGGTTGAAAACAGCAACTCAATAGAGAAAATGAGCGAAAACAAAAGCCAGTTCTTTAATAAGGAAGACAATTGGCAAACTGTTAGTTAGGGCCAAGAAAAATAAAATGAAAGAAAAGTGGAATGATTGTAAGAGCCAGAGGGAATGGAGAACATCAGATGAACAGGGCCCTCTGAATCAACTGAGAAAAGAGAATATGAGCTCACAGACACAGACACTTCAAGCTGCTTGCTTGAGTCAGCTAGCACGAGGCTTACACAGGTCTGCAGAAGGTCCTCTGCATATCTATTATAGCTTTCAGCTTACTATTTTTATGGGACTCTAGATTGTGTGAATGAGTGGCTCTCTGATTCTTGTGCCTGCTTTGGGAGCTCTTTTCCTTCTGTTGGGTTGCCTTGTTCAGCCTCAGTGTGATGGTTTTTGTTTTATCTTATTAATATTTTATGTTCTCATATTTGGTTATAATCTCCTCGAACCGTGTTCTTTTCTGAGAGACAGAAAAGAGGGGGAGGAAAGATAGGGAGGAACTGGGGTGAATAGAGGAAAGAGAAAAATGTAATCAGGATATATTCTATGAGAAAAGAATCTATTTTTAAGAAAAGGAAAAATATTTTTAAAAAGAATGCTATGGGCACAAATTTGATAATCCTGAATGAAACTAGTAATATGAAAAACATAAAACAATAATTTATCAACCACCCCACAAATACAACACATTAGATCTAGATGAATTTACTGAACGATACTACCAAACATTTGAGGAAATTCCATATTCCTTATAATATTTTTCAGAAGACAAGTCAGAAGAAATGCTTCTCTATTCATTCTATGAAGCCATCAGGGCCATAATATAACAATAATATGACAGATATTACAAGAAACCAATTATATAGATAAAAATGTGTCATATATGTTGGCAAGGTTGTGGAGAAAGGGGAACACTCCTCCATTGCTGGTGGGAGTGCAAGCTTGTACAACCACTATGGAAATCAGTCTGGTGATATCTTAGAAAACTTGGAATAACTCTACCTCAAGACCCAGCCATAGCACTTCTGGGTATACATCCAAATGATTCCTCACCAAACCACAGGGGCATCTCCTCATCTATGTTCATAGAAGCTTTATTTGTAAAAGCTAGAAACTGGAAACAACCCAGATGTCCCTCAACCAAAGAATGGATAAAAACAAAACAAACAAACCAAAAACTGTGGTACTTTTTACACAATGGAATGCTACTCAGCCATCAGAAACAAGGAAATCATGCAATTTGCAGCCAAATGGATGGAACTAGAAAAGCTCATCCTGAGTGAACTAACCCAGACTCAGAAGGATGCACAAGGCATCTATTCACTTATAGTCAGATTTTAGTCATATAGTACAGGATAACTATACTACAACCGATGCACCAAAAGGAAAAGGAACATAGGCTTTTTTTTTACCTCCTAGTGAGACACTTTGCCCCTAGCAAAGCTGCCTTGTAGGCCCCCAGTACATGAGGAAGCTGTTAGCCCTCACATGACTGCTGAACTGGGGTGGGGAGACTGATATGTAGGGACAACCCACTCTGGAGAAATAGGATAGGAAGAAGAGGGGATAGAGGGTGGGGGATGAGACCAGGAGGGGTAGAAATAGGGCACTGTGATGGAGATATAACTTGAAGTAATAAATAAACACACACGAAAAAATGTGTCAAATACAATCTGAATTCAGTAGCATGACCTGCTTAATAAATGCTACTTACCTAAGTAGGAAAGGCTCATTCCATTTCAAATGTAATTAATTACTAATTATGATTCAGTCTATCACTAAGTTGTATTTTTATGGATGTGTATGATCATGTCAACAGATACAGAAAAGGCATTTGAGGAAATTCAGCTTCCATACATAGTTAAAACTCACACCATAATGAAGGTAGAAGGGAACTTTACTAAACTAAATGGTGAGATATTGAGTTTTCTCACATCTATAAGAGGAAAGGACGTCCTCTCTCATCCCTCCTTTTCAACATTATTGAAGACTGTTTAATAAGACAAGAAAAGCAAATAGTTTCTCTCTAAGATTGCTTTCTATTGTTAGGACAAAACATTGCCGAATATCAACCTGAGGAGAAAAATGTGTGGTTTTGTTTTGTTTGTTTTGGTCTGTTTTGTTTTGTTTTGTTTTGTTTTGTTGGCTTAGAACTCATCACTGAGGGAAATCAGGGCAGGAACTCAATCAGGAATCTTGAAGCAGGAACTGGGACAGAAACTGTGGAGAACGGCTGCTTAGTGGTTTGTTTGCTCAGTTTTCTTTCTTTATAACCCAGAGCAACCTACTCAGGGATAGCACCAACCACAGTGGACCTCCCGCATCATTCATAAATTAAGAAAATGCCAGCAGACCTGCTTACATGTTAATCTGAGGAGGGAGGAAGTTCCTCAGTTGAGCTGCCCTCTTCCCAGATAGCTTATGTCAAATTGACCAAAACTAAATACACTAAACTAAAAGTAACCAGCACAATCTCTTTTGTTCTTTCTCTCCCTCTCAGGTTGTCTATCTTACTCTCTTTGACATGGGCCTTACCCTGACACCCAGGCTTACCTCAAACTCATGCTCCCCCTGTCTGTCTCAGACAATCAAGGCCAAAAATTATACATACATGCTCTATAACATCTAGCTGAAACGGATTCTTAAATTTAATAACAAGGCATAAAAACAATTTTAAAATTTGGAGAAAGAAACACTCATAACCCTCATCGAAGAAGACATTCAAGTACCAAAAAAGTATATGCCAAGATAGTCTACATGATATACCTTTAGGGTACTTTGATGAAAAAAACCATAATGAGAGACCACTACACTACTTCTAAAATGTCCCAAATCCCAAACAGTATTAGCAGCAAACTTAAAGCAATGGGAACTCTCATTAATTGATAGTAGGTAAATCACTTTGTAATATATAATGCAATGACTTGTTACAAAGCTAAAGGCTGTTTTATATGGTGATATCATAGTTATAAACCTTAGGGCTCCCTCTCAGGGGATGAAAACTTAATGTCCATTAAAAAACAGCATATGGATATTTACAGTATTTTTATTTAGAATTACCAAGACTTAGAAGAACTAAGATCTTCTCCCATGGCTGAATGAATTAATGAACTGTAGCATCGTCCTGGTTAGTATTTTTGTCAACTTGACATGAGCTAGAATTATAAAGGAAGAGGAACCTCAATCGAGAGAATGCTTGTCTGATTACCTGTAAACAAGTCTGGAGAACATTTTCTTAATTAACTATTGAAATGGGAGGGCTCGGAGCACTGTGGGCAGTAACACTCCTGGGCAGGTGGTCCTGAGTGGTATACAAATTAGGCATAAAGAGCAAGAGCCAGGAAGCGTTTCTCTTGGCTTCAGCGTCAGTTCCTCTCCCAACTTCCCTTCACAATGAACTACAAGTATAAGCTGAAATAAACATGTCTTTCTCCAAGTTACATTTAGTCAGCAGTAGAAACCAAACGAAACAGGGGTATTTGGCAATGAAATAATATTAAGTGGTAAAAATAAATGAAATCCCAATCCATGATAAGACATGGAAAATATTAAGTATGTCTTGTCAAGTTAAAGTGGCCAACCTAAAAAAAATGAACTATGTGAGTCCACATCTATAAAAATATAAAATTAATGTAGATTAAAAAGATCAGTATTACCTCTAAAAAAAAAAAAACAAAAAAAAACTTTTAAGCTGCTATCAAGTTTGTGTAATCTCTGTAGCCACCTGCAGTCTAACATTCTAATCTGAAATTAAGGCCATTTTCCTTTCATGCCAGTAAGGTAAATTATAGTTTGAAAATTTTATATTGTATTTTTATTATATTTTTAAGTTTATTAACTCTTTTCTTAAAAAAGTATTATTTACTTCTAGAACATAGATTTCTCCCTCGTCCCCTCTTGGCCCCTCCCTTTCTCTCTCCTTCCCTCCCTCTCTCCTTCCCTCCCTCCCTCCCTCCCTCCCTCCCTCCTTGTTCCTCTACTTGGTACTCTCCTTCTCCTCAGATGAGGTGGGTCCTCACGTATAGGCTATTTCCATGGTTTGGCATTAAAAAGCAGGTAACAGGTTTAAAACACTGTAAATAAATTAAAGGTGACAGCTGCTCAACCTGGTTTTACAAACCTCCAAGAGTTGAAAAAACTTAGAGCTAAGGTAAAATAATACATAGTGTTAGCCCATGCCGTTACCTCCAGTAGAGACAGGAGGATCACTATAGAGTTAGGTGTCTTATAAATTCTAGAGTTACAAGAAACAAGGTGGTTATGGTGCACACCCTTAGTCCCATCATTGGGGAAGAATACACCCTTAATCCCAACACACTAGAGACAGAAACAGGCAGATCTCAGAGCTCAAGGCCACCTGATACAAAACAAGCTCTAAACAGAGAAAAACTTTGATCCAGGGGTGGAGGAGCACATCTTTAATACCATCAGTTGGGGGGAACCACATGTCTTTGATCCCAAAACTTAGAATGCAGAGACAGGCACATAGGATTTGGAAAGATTTAAGTTTAAAAGCTACTTACAAAAGGCAGGCTGCAATTCAAACAAATTGTCCTTTGAGATCTCAAAATATATACACTAAAGGTTTGTTTAGCTCCAAAATATCAAAATAATTTCTTCTTTAATCCGGATTGAAAGGTAATATTTTATACATTGTCAAAAAATCAAATTTGCTCCAGGAAAAATATTACCTGACCCCCCCCCCAAAAAAAAAAGGTAAATATCCCAGAGTTAGGATTAGGGCAGGGCTCTGTTCTTATCTTTCCAGGAGATTTAAAGCATCCATTCAAGGAACCCAGGGACAACTGGACAATGGAAACCTCAGCAGAAAACAGATCAGACACCAAAGAAGACGAGTGGCCCAGAGGATTCAGCCTTGCAGACTTCTTCAATAGCAATTTCCTCAAAAGTCTACAACCACAACAACTCAAAATCGCGAAGATCGTTCAGCTCCACAGACTACTCCAGCCAGATCTTCAGTAAAGCTCTGAAGATCAGCTTCTGTCTATGAACTTCTTAGGACATCTAAATAGCTGAGCACAAAAGGACTGAACATCAAATGATTCTATTAACATTTTTAACCATTTTTCCATTCTTATTTGGGCCCCAAACAGGTTTACTACGTCCCAAATCAGCAGGAAGTCATTTTAAGAGAACAACGTCCCATCCCCAGAAGGTGGGGAGGGTGTTCCCCCCACTTTGGTTATTTGATAGATAATAGAAATTTTTGTTATTTAGGGGAAAAGACTACAAGCTGTTAAATGGTCTTGTCAAATGGGTTTTGAAGGTTAGACCCAGGGACTCCTCTCTTTTTCTTTTCTGTACCCTCCTTTCTCTCCTATATAGGAGTGAACAGACTTGAGAACAATGAGACATAGACATAGTATAGGAAAGATCAAGAAAAAAGGACAGATTATTGAATATAGCCTTATACCTTTGTATACTGATACAAAATTAATATTATATTTGGCTAAATTGGTATTGATCATTGTATATTAATTCAAAATTAAGATTGTATAGGGCTACATCGGTATTGATCTTTGTATATTGATACAAAATTAAGATT
>CAJQZJ010014563.1:5266173-5281657 GCA_907164525.1 Lophiomys imhausi | reverse complement strand
ATTGATCTTTGTATATTGATACAAAATTAAGATTATATTTGGCCACATTGGTATTGATCTTTGTATATTGATACAAAATTAAGGGTAATGCTTCTTAAAGGTATTGTTCGTAGTAATACTTAAAAATGAAATGTCAAGTTTTGACCTCTCGCTACCAACTGACATAAACTGTTTAGGATAATTAAGAAACGGAAACTAATAGTCATGAAAATGTGTCATTTTGTTAGTTACTATGACAGTCTATCACAGTTATTTTCTAAGCTACTCAGAAATCAAGTTGCTAAGAGACAAGCAATATTTGCTTATCTAAATATAAGAGATAGATAGGGCATCTTCAAAAACCTCAAGAGATCTGCAGAATATGGCATTCAAAGATGTTTTCTTAACTTAAAATTTTTGATATCGAGACATGTCAGCTCCTGACAGCACGCCCTATTCTACTCCAAGTAGAAGATGAGCATCGAAGAATCTCCAGTGGGAGATGATTGAATTGGTGGTAAGCCGTTCTCTTGGCAAGAAAAACCCCTTGCTTCAACTGTAGACAGACTTCTGTCCAAAAAGGACAAAACTTGGAAGCAGGTAAGTCGACAGCCTAGCTCTGCCAAGACAGGGTAGGTAAGTCCTTCATAATTCCTGCTCTACAATCAGTGTCTGTCAGAGATATAGGGCCAAATGGCTGAAGATTGATGCTGTAATGTATGGAGAGAAAATGGGAACTGTCCAGGCAGCCACTGGTATGTCATTTTTTAGTTTTGGAAGCGGCAGGCCCTGCACTTCCTATAAAATCAGATATATTTATCCCTCTCAGGTCTCTGAGGTGGTTGAAGAATAGATAGCTAGAGTCTCATAGTTAAATTTTGAGTTGTTTAGGAATCAAGAGGGTGTTCTGGATCTAAGAAGATATTTTTAAAATTATGAGGCAAGTTAGTATGAAAGCTGAGTTAGATATAGAACTTTAAACTCATGGAGATGGTTAGATAGTAGAATGTTAAAGTCAGGTGCCAAATACATATGGGCTGGACATTGGGAATGTATGCTAAGCCATATAACTCTTATAATTGTGGCCTATTTATTTCTGTTGTTTTGTATTGTATTTATAGTTATAAGAAAAAGAACCATTTTTTGGACTGAAAGGGAGAGCTGTTTGGGGGAAAAAAGAAATACCTTAAACTAAAAAAAAAAAAAAAAAAAAAAAAGAAGGGAAGAGGATGGGGGGGTTGAGGGGGAGGAGGGTGGAAGGGTGGGACTGGAGGGGGGAGTAGGGAGGGGATTGTGATTGAGATGGAACTTGAAGAAATAAAAAATAAATTATTAAAAAAAAAAAGATCAGTATTGACATGATTTAGAATCAGGGTGATTTTAAGAATATGAGCACAGCATAATAGGATTCATGGCACTGGAACTGTTCTGCCCAGTTCTTGAGACCCCCAAAGACCACCCAGGAGCCAACTCCAATGTAAATGCATGAGGATTGTTTATTTAAGCTCTGAGCATGGTCTCCCAAGGCTCAACAACACAGTGGTTTGAGTTGAGAGCCCTGAGCCCAGAAAGCACAAGTTTTATATACAGACTTACACAAAGAAACAGGTTTTTTTAATCATATGATTGGATGACATTTAGGTAAAGAGTCATGTCCATTTCTGATTGGCTCATTGTTACTGACTAACCAGTTGTGGTCAGTTTGAACACTAGAAAGTTTGTTTAGACTTGTTGGGTGCTTTCTCAGAGTGAGCTGTCTGAATATGACTAGGGAACACCCCTGGCATGCAAGGTTGGTTATATTTTGTTATTTTTCTGGAACTGGAGGTCAGCTCTGACAAAATGGAATCTTTTTTTCAAGATGGATTCAGTCAGGCTCGACAGAACTACGTGATACTGCAATGGTTTATGCATGCTGTTATGGTTTGGATATGTCTCCTTAAAATTTTGAGCATTAAACTTAAAAGCTGGGACTAGAAAGATGGTTCAGCAACTAAGAGCACTTTCTGATCTTGTAGAGGACCTAGTTTTGTTGCCAGCCTCCCAATCGGGTGCCTAAAAGAAGCCAGTAACTCCAGTTCTGTAGTATCTAACACCCTCTTCTCTCCTCTGTGGGCACCTGTAATGTGCCAAGTGCACATAAACTTATGCAAGCACACAGATACATACATAAAAAATAAATAAACCTTTTATTAAAATTTAATAGTCAGCATGGAGGTATTCAGAGGATAGGGTTTTAAGAAATGATTAGATCACAAGAATTCCTTCATTTCTGATTGGAACTAAGCTTCACAGAGCTTTCAGTTCATTTGCAAATGCAACAATAAGGAGCCATCTGGGAGTCAGACAGCAAAACTTATTTATATAACTGAGCCTGCAATGACCTCAGTGTTGGAATCCCAAGACTCCAGAATTGTGAGAAATAACATTTCTGTTACTTACCAATTTCTGAGTCTCCAGTATTTGATTCAGAAATTCTAATAACTCAAGCATGAGAATGTCAAAGAAAACTAAACCTAACTGAATGCTTGTGAGATGACAAAAGCTGACCCATAAGTCTATAGTTCAATTGAAAACTTCCATTCATCAAAAGAAACTTGTTAGTGGGACACTTTACCCTTGCTGAGGGAATGATATGTGGGGCCCCCACACTGGAAGAGAAGGATAGATGGGAGAGGGGGTAGAGGGTAGGACCTGGATGAGAGGAAGGAGGGGGCTATAATCGAGATGTAACTTGAATTAATAAATAAATGTTAAAGAAAGAAAGAAAAACAGAATCAGAAAATGTAGGAAAAGCAAGCCATGAAAGAAAAGAGATGGGCCACAAAAAGATGTCCAAATAAGAGTAATCACTGTAAGTTGGACACAGCAGCACATACCTTTAATCCCAGCACTGGGAAGGCAGAGGCAGGTGGATCTCTGTGAGTTCAAGGACAGCCAAAGCTACATAGTGAAACCTTGTCACAAACCAATGAATAATCAGAGTTAATGCAAATTCAAGTCACTTAGGTTCCTTGCACACCCTGCATGGCTTGAAAATAAAATATATGGTGGAACATGCAAGAGAGCTTGAGGGATGACAGTATCTGTCAGACACTGAGGTCGAAGCCCAGAAATCAGCGTCTGTCAAACACTGAGTTCAAAGCCCAGAAATCAGCTCACTGGCCTCTGCAGACTTGTAACTTGGGGGTCTAATAGAAAAGCACACACAAATCCATGCAACCCAAGTACAGAAATTGGTACTTTCACAATAATCCCAAACAAATGCAGATCAAAAGCTCTTTAACAATAGAATTCATAAGCCGGGCGGTGGTGACGCACGCCTTTAATCCCAGCACTTGGGAGGCAGAGGCAGGCAGATCTTTGTGAGTTTGAGGCCAGCCTGGTCTACAAAGCGAGTCCAGGACAGCCAGGATATTCAGAGAAACCCTGTCTTGAAAAACCAAAAACAAAAAAAACAAAAACAAAAACAAAAAACAATAGAATTCATGAATTATGGTACATTCATACAATGAAACCCTACACAGAAATGAAGACAAACTTCATGAAGAAATGTTGGCAAGTCTCAAGTCGACATTGAAAGAAAAAGGTAAAAAAATATATAACAGATTCTACCCATATATATCCCAAAAATCTCAAAATAGCACCACTTTGATGTCCTGGAATTGTCACCTAGAGAGGGACATAGGAAGGCCTTGGGAGTCTTATTCTTATTTTGATTGAGGACTACACAAGAGAGTTCACCCTGTTAAAAATGAACTGAGTTGTGTGGTTTTGATTTATGTGGTTTCCTGCATATAATTTTAACTTCTTTTGGTCATATATTAAAGCCATGACATTGTAACTGGGCACTTTGTGGCCGTATTTCCTACATTGAGAATGGTCACCATGGATTGAAGACCTGATATATACCAAGGTCTAATGGCAGCTGGGAGTGCTTTGCTTCAAGTTTTCTCCATTCATTCTTCAAGACAGATTTTCTGTCCCATTGTATAGATTCCACAGATGCACAAACTAATGCTCAGAGATCTTAATGGGCCTACTTAATGTTATGTAGCTAGAAAATGCAGAACCTGCTTTCAAAAGCACACCTAACTGATTTTAAGGCTGTGGTATAGAGCTCCATGCCTCTGACACATAGAAGAACAGTCTTACAAATTACAGTTCTATAGGATTACAGCCACACGCCCCGGTATAAAAGGGCAGATGGATGCTTTCTCTATGAACATCAAACACTCCATGTTATATCCTCTCAGCCTCAAGTTCACAGTTGTTGAAAGGCCAGGCCTGGGGAACTGCCTCTCTGTCTTTCTGTCCTGTGTCTAACTCAACACATAACATTTAGGTAGATAGTTCACAGGCTGTATAGAGGTTGTTAGACACTTTGAGCGACTTGGAGCAAACCTCAAATTACTCTAAATCTCAGTTTCTGGGAATATACCAGAGGAAGAATGAGTTAATTCTAGGAGATGATCAGCATATAGTCCATGTGAATTGCTACTCTCTCTCTCTCCTATTTCTTTTTTCTTCTCTCTCTCTCTCTCTCTCTTTCTTCCCACCCTGCTATGTTAAGTTTTTGGGGGCAGAATTGATGTAATGGCTATTTTTGTTTGTCAACTTGACTGTACCTGGAATAAACTACAATCCAGAAATGGAGTGCACACTTGTGAACTTGTAATCTGGATCTTGAGATGGAAAGTCAACATGCTTTGATCTGGATCTTGAGGTGGAAAGACATGCACTTTTAATCCACGTATTGAAGAAGGAATACACACTTTTAATCTGGCCACACCTTCTGTTGGAAGCCTATATAAGGACAATGGAAGAAGGATGTTTTTACTCTTTACCTGCCTATCCATGCCTTGCTAGCACATCCAATCTTTCACTGGCATTGGAGCCTACGTCCTTGGAATTCCATCATGTACAGAAAATCAGCTGTGACACTTAGCCTTGAGACTGAACAGCTACTAGATTCTTGGATTGTCCATTCACAGCTAGCCACTGTTGGATTAGTTGGACCATAGCCTTTAAGTCATTCTAATAAATCCCATTTACACACACACACACACACACACACACACACACACACACACACATGCGCGCACACACACACACACACGCACGCACACACACACACACACACACACACACACACTTGTATGAGAGAGAGGGGGGGAGAGAGAGAGAGAAGATTCCTTCCATATGTTCTGTGACTCTAGAGAACCCTGACTAATACACATGGTGATGAAGCCAGTAGTTTTAGCTCCAGAGGCTGAGGCAGGAGATTCATGAATTTGAGACCAGCCTGGGTCATAGAGTGATTTCAAGACCAGTCTTGACTGTGTAGTGAAACTCATTTTTTACCTTTTAATATGTTACCTCTCTTTCATCATCTAGTTTCTTCACCCCTTTCCTCCTTGCTCCCATGAAGTTAGTTGGTCATCCTGAGTTGCCTCAATGGGCTCCCCTGTAGATTGTTCGAGGGTTTGCAAGAGATTAGAGGATAAAGGTATGAGCGTAGTGTAGCAGAGTATTATCCTCCTAGCTTGTGCCTGTGTGTTAGTCACCCTTGGAGATTTATTCTTGGAGCAGGACTCAGTTCTGATCAGTAGCTTTCTCATAGTTACAAGACCTCCAGGCCTTTAAGGCATGCCTTACTTAGGCATGCTTCTCTACTCTCTTTGTGATTTTATTCGCCTGTGTTCATCTTCCTGAATACTTTCTCTCTTCAAATGCCTCAGTGTCAAGCAAGGTGCCATCTCTTTGTTTTCCAGCCAGAATCACTACTGATAGTACATCCAAAATACAACTTTCTCCTACATACAATCAGCACTGTCTATGTTTGGTAACTTAGCTGAGTCTGATGATAAGTTTCTGAATAAGAGAGCTGAAGCCAGTAAGGGTTGCAAGCTTCAAGTTCCGGAAGAAGCTGAATACAAACATGGGGGCAGGGGAACTGTAAAAAGACCACAGTATATATTCTCTGTAGCTCCCAACAACTGTTTTTATTTTCCACACAAAGCACAGGACAAATGGTCTATACTGCCCATGTAAAAGGGTTGTCACTTAAGGAAGCTCCTTAAGGTCCACCATAGTACAGAATATAGGACTGTGACTCTTACCCTTCAGACAGAACCCCAGAGGCTTCACTTAAGGCCTTTGCTCAAGTTAGAGATGCTGCCCCTCAATCCCCAGAAAAATTCAAACTGGCTTCTACTGTAAGCGTGTCAGAAAGTTGAGAGGGCATTGACTGATCTGCTCCCAATCAAGCCATCTCCCTCCAGTGAAGCCAAGCTATATTCACTTGCTATCTGTGGGCAATCAATCACATGCAAGCAGGTCTCAGGAACAGGGAAGAGGGTACTAGCTGATACAGTGAGATCCCACCAAAGGGAGGCTGGGGTACAAAGCTAGCACATCAATACTGGGACATGAATGGAAACACTGTTTTCTTCTGTCTCAACAGAAAACTCTAACTTTTGCCCAAGCCACAAGCAAGTGCTCTTTATGGTAATGTAAAAATGAAATTGTTGGCTGAGCTCCAAGCCTGACATCCTATGCCCAAAGACAGGTACTCTGGGTGTGGAAATCACCATGGGAGCACTCGTTTATGAAGAGCTATTTATAAAGGTACCTTACATGAACCTCAAAAGAACTCAAGTCTCCAGAAACATCTAATAGCTGAGAAGACAACAGAAGGGGGCAGAACCAAAACAATGGCTACTCATGCACTACGAGACAAAGACCAGATTCTAAGCAAAGTCTTTCTGGTCCCAGTCTGACCTACTCTATGAGCCAAAAGATATTCTACCCTTCATGAGAGTTCACTGGGCTCCATCCTGATACAGGAAAAAAAAAAAACATCACTTTGCTTACAGGAAACAAAAGTAAGTGCACCTCTGCTTTGTCCCAGTCAGCTCTGCCATTTGGGATCATGAGGTTTCCACAAAAGCTGTGAGAGGACAGAAGCTTATGGACCAGGGACACCGCATTTTAGCAGTTGTAGATCACTTCAATAAAAAATGATCACACAATTGTAAAGTCCAGAGCGAGATGTAAAACCAGGTTATACATTGATATGCAGTATGTCTTCATCCAAAGGGTGTGGAGACATTTTCCTGTTCCTCTTGCTTAGGAGCCTGGCTAAGGGAAACAGCAAGTGTCCATGAGTTCCAGGCTTGGTGCTGACACTTGCATATGTAAAGGAGCCATGCATCCTTTGCACAAGTTCTTCAGTTTCCTCTCAAAATTCATGTGTTGACCTCAAAGGTGATGAGGTCATAAATGGTATTACTACTCCTACAAAATACATCTTCAAAGGGCTGCCATGCTGTAAGAAGGTATCAACCATGATCTGGGAAATTGACATTCACCAGAAACTGCAGAACAGTGTGAAATACATTTCTGCTGTCTGAAGCCACCTAGTCTCTGGTATTTGGTTACAGTCACCAACCTCATCAATATACTATGGAAGCAAATCAGAAAACTTCTTTGAACCTCATTTTTTCTCACTGGTTACTATATATGATAGTAGTAAGATCCAATCAGATGAAATGGAAAGTTTTGGCACAGAATTCACTGACGTCTACTCATTTTTTGGTTCCCAACTAAAGAATAAAAACAATGAGATTACTATCATTATTATGTGAGTGAAAGAGTGAGATTCAAGGTTAGACAGGATATTCTCAAGATATCACTAGCTTGTTAAAGAAGTAGGATTATAGATTTTACTACCTTATATATTTTCAATTTTTAAGACTTAGGTTCCCAAAATATGGGTTTCATCGGGATATTTAAAATTGTTTTTATTTAAGATGTATCTTCCCCCCCAATATCTCCCTATTTCAGTCCAATAAAAGGCTCTTTTTCTTATAACAATAAAAACAATGCAAAACAATAAGAACAATTAGGCAACAATTATGAAAATTATAAAATATAACATGCATTCCCAATGTCCAGTACATATACATTTGCCAACTAATAATAATATTCTATTATCTATCTATTTTGATGAGTTTAAAGTTCTATACCTAATTCTGTTTCCATTCTATTTCATTACCAACTTAAAAACATCTTCTTAAATGTAGAACATCCTTTTCATTTAAAACTTAACTGTGAGATTGTAACTATCTAGTCTTCAACCACATCACAGACCTGAGAAGGAAAACTATATCTGAATAATAAGAAGTGCAGAGTCAGTAGTTTCCAAAACTACGAAATGACAGCCAATTGGCTGCCTAGTCAGTCCCCAATTTCTCTTTATAGCATTGGAACATCTATCTTCAGCCTTTTGGCTCATTTTCCCTGACAGACATTAATTGTAAAGCAGGAATTATGAAGGACTTGCCTACCCTGTCTTGGCAGAGCTAGGCTATTCACTTACCTGCTTCCAAGTTTTGTCCTTTTTGGACAGCATTCTGTCTACAGTTGAAGCAAGGGTTTTTTCCTTGCCCAGTGGCTAGCTTGCCACTAATGCAGCCATCTCCAAATGGAGATGCTCATCATCTACTTGAAGTAGAATGGGGGGGAGGGGGGTGCTGTCAGTATCTGACATGTCTCAATATCAAAAAATCTTAAGTTAAGAAAATATGTTTAAAAGGGGGGGAGTAGGGAAGGGATTGCGACTGAGATGTAACTTGAAGAAATTAAAAAATAAAGTATAAAAAAAGAAAATATCTTTAAGTGCCATATTCTACAGATCTCTTGAGGTTTTTGAAGACCATCTATCTATCTATCTCTGTATATTTGAATAAGTAAATGTTGCTTGTCTCTTAGCAACTTGATTTCTGATTAAGTTAGAAAACATCTGTGATACACTAAACTAGTTCCTACCAAAACGACAAGTTTGAATGACTATTAGTTTTCATTTCTTAATTATCCTAAACAGTTTGTGAGAGCTGCTATCAAAAAGTCTAGAACTTTACATCGCATTTTTAAGAGTTGCATAGGTACAATACCTTAAATTTTAATGTATACATTTTATTGTAATTTTCTTATATTCATCTATCTCTGTGTCTCATCTTGACCACCTTCCTTTGTTGCAGGATTAGGCAACAGGACCTCCCTTGGCCACTTTATATACACCCTGATAGTGGGTCTGTCCTCTTAATCAGTGTCTCAGGAGTCCTGGGACTGCATTTCTCACACTCCTCTCACACTTGTGCCAACTGCTTCGTTCTTCACTTCAGATAAACACCAAAATGGAATTATACCAGACTTCTGCTATGAGAGAGAATTTCAGTCTCTCTAGAGGACTCCAGGGTTTCCTGTGGACTAGAACACAATTCCTTCTAGAGAAGGAGAGGATGCTTCTTGAGGAGACAATGATGAGAGACATTTGGAGGAACCGCTCATCACCTGGGTAAGCTTGGAAGGCTGATGCCCTTTCTGGCTGAGGTGGCTTCAGGGGAAAGAACACTTAGCTCAGTCCAACTGTGAGGACAGTAATGAGGCTTTTAGTAGATGCTAGTCATTTTAGGGAACTAGTTAATACATACTGTGTTGGTTAGACTTTTTATTGCTGAAACAAAATACCTAAGCAAAACAAACATAATGAGGAATAGGTTAAGTTTGGCCCATGGTTTCAGAGATTTTATTCTATCATGGCACAGAAGAAAAGGTATAACACAGCTGTACACAACATGTCAGAGAGAATGAGAGAGAGAGAGAGAGTTGTGGGCTTTTCCCTTTCTATTGTGCTACCCAAATGCTAATGTCCATCTCATAATGTAGCATTCATCTATCCATTTCCAGGATTAGCTCTCATTTTAACAGTTGCAACATTGTTCAAAATCCCAATCTGTCTTCTCTGAGATCAAAGTCATCCATAAGCCCCCATTTTTCAAATGCCTATTTTCGAGATCCAATGACATAACTCACACAATCTCATTCCAAAGGGAACACACTACAGTGTGTCCCTGAGGGTCTTTCCAAAGGGGAATTAAATAAGGGGAAAGATGCACCAAGAATATTGGTGGCATCAGTCTGTATGCTGGGAGTTTGTGCTTAATAAAAGAAGAAAAGGGAAAATAGCCACTAGTGTAGACACTCTGACCAGAAAGTAGGGGTGGGACCAAAGCAAGACCAAAAACACAACAGGAAAAACATCAGCTCTTAAAGTCCCATGGATGGAATCTGAAGCACATTATGATGGAATATGAGACCTAGCCTCTATGGCAGCCCTACCCCTGTACCCTTGCTGTTCACAGCTTATAAGGTCTCTCCCATGGGTTTGGTATATTCACTCCCTATAGCTTTCTTCAGCAAATGTTCCATGATCCCACCAACTCCAATGCCTCTTGTCACCACTTTAACCTCAGCCTTGCATTTACACATTACCCTATCAGTGGCTGACTTCAAGAATCCTGACTCCATACTTGTCTGCCAGGCTCTCCTGAGATATCTGGTGATAGCCAACATGACTGCAAAATGCTTGAATTCTGCATACACAAAAAAAGTTAACATCAAATGGATCAACTTAATGTCTGCTACCAACTAAGTTTGGCAGTAATTAGATATCCCCCACGTCCCTTAGGTCACAGCTGTAGTAATTTCTGAATGGCTGGTTGCTAAATACTTGGAAACACTTGTTCTTTCTAGATGGCCCAGTGTCTGCAGAGCTCTCTTTTAAAAACCAACTCATCTTGCAAATAAGTTAAAGCCTCTACCTCATTGAGCTTAAAACGATTGGGTTCCAGCCAATGCCTGAGATGACCTCAGGCATCAACCATTCCGTTCCAGGGCAAAGCAGCTGAATTATTTTGAATGGCTTAAAGCTCTTCAGCAGACACAATTTTCTTGGCCCCAACTTTACATTCCCTTCTTTTCTAGACAGAGAACTTTCAAACTCTTTAAGGATGTTTTTATTACATTTTACATATTTATTGTATGTGTTCGTGTGGCACACTTTTATTTATTGTGTATGTGTGTGGCACACTCATAGAAGTCAGAGGACATGTGCCTGAGTTTTAGTTCTCTTCTTCCACCATGTGGGTCTTGGGAATCAGACTCAGATTACCAGGCATGGCGGCACTCATCTTTGCCTGCTGAACCATCTTGGCAGTTCTTAGACTCTTCCTCTGCTCTATGCTCATGATTATCGTTGTGGACCTGGCTAAAAACAGCCAGCCACACCCATGCAGCAGCCTGAATGCTGACGCTTCTTAGTTTCTTCCATCAGATAAAGTAGCTCTTCAGTTTTAAGGTCAACAAGGTCTTGCGACAAAGACAAAATGCAGACCATCCCTTACCAGCTTATGAATAGCCTCTTCTCCAACTTGTAACAGTCTTCAATTCCACCTCAAATTTCACAAGCAGTATTCTCTGTCTGCAACCCTATTCACATTCTGGTATTTGGAAGTCTCACCAGCATCAGTAAGCTCCTCTCTCAACATTCAAGAAATTCTCTTGACTTCTGAATCATAAGGTCAGGTTTCATCACAACAATGGCACCACTTCTTTATTACCAATTTTATGTGTTAGATATTTCATTGCTGTGACAAAATGCTTGTCTTTGTCAAGCATTTTGGGCTCACAGTTTCAGTCCACCATAGAGAGGGGAGTGAACTGGAGCAGAGCAACATCTGTTATGGACAGAGAAGCAGATCAAGTACAGAGTGAGGTTATTTTTCTTTTTCTTCCTATATTAAATGCAGACCCCCCAAATCTAACAAAATTACCACTGATATCTAGAGCATATCTTCTTCCTTAGTTAATGTCCTTTGGAAACAGCTTGTGAGGATACTTGGAGTATCTACTCATCACAGGTGCTGCTCAGTATAATCAAGTTGACAATCGATATTCACCATCATGATTACCTTCACCTGTATATTATGAGGCCTCCAAAGAGAAAGTAGCATATGTAGAGGATAAGAATACCCATTGGTGCCCATGACACTATGCTTTGGGACAGAGAAGACCAACCTGGGTCCAGGGGATAAGTGTGCCTGCATCCATCCAGTTGATGGAGGTACGACTAGCATCATCAGGAGAGTGCGTTCTCACTTACCTGGTACCATGCCTTTTAGTGTAAGTTTTCCTACCTATAACTCATAGGCAACAATGTCTACCTTGATTGGATGATCTAAGAGGAAGAGAATGTTTCCATATAGGAGGTCTAGTACAGTTCCTGGAAATTGAGACACCATCAATAAAATGGTTACTGATATGAATATGATCATAGATCTTTTATAAAAACAAGATGTCTTGAAGAATGGTTGGGCATTTTTTTCATATTTCAGAGATTCTGGTAAAAAAATCAGAACTCTTAAATTATGTACTGAATTTTTAAATTACATTTATTTAGTGTGCATGCATGCCTGCATGTGTGTGTATGTATGTGTGTGCATGCGCACACATGCATATGCAGTACCACGGTGCAGTTTTGGAGGTCAGAGGACAACTTGTGAAAGTTGGTTCTTTCCTTCCACTATGTCATCCTGGTGATTGAACTCTTGGACTCAGGTCTTCAGACTTGGCAGCAAACACTTTCACTCCCTGAGCCATCTCACTGGCCTGAAAAGCCAAATCTGGATTTTAGAGTGAGAAAGTAAGCAATTAAACAGGACCATTTAACAACTTGTAATCTCTTCCCCTAAATAACAGAGTTTTCAGTTGTCCTTCAAATAACCAAAAAAAAAAAAAATGTTAGTACAATCCTTTTATGTTCAGTCCTTCTGTTTTCAGCTGTTTCTTTGTATATTGATACAAAATTAAAGGTAACGCTTCCTAATGGTATCGTACCTAGAGATACTTAAAAATGAAATGTGAAGCTCTGGCCTCTTGATACCAACCGTCTTAAACTGTTTAGGATAGTTAAGAAAAACAAACTCCTAGTCATGCATGCATGTCACCTTGTTAGCTACTATGACAGTCTATCACAGATATTCTCTAAGCTACTCAGTAATCAAGTTGTTAAGAGACAAGCAACATTTGCTTATCTAAATACAAGAGATAGATAGGGCATCTTCAAAAACCCCAAGAGATCTGCAGAATATGGCATTCAAAGATGTGGTCTTAAATTAAGATTTTTTTTGATATCGTGACATATCAGCTCCTGACAGCACCCCCTATTCTACTCCAAGTAGAAGAAAAGCATCGAAGAATCTCCAGTGTGAGATGGTTGAATTAGTGGCAAGCCTATCTCTTGGCATGTAAAAACTCCTTGCTTCAACTGCAGACAGACTGCTGTCCAAAAAGGACAAAACTTGGTAGCAGGGAAGTCGACAGCCTAGCTGTGCCAAGACAGGGTAGGTTAGTCCTTCATAATCCCTGCTCTACAATAAATGTCTGTCAGAGAAACAGGACCAAAAGGCTGAAGACTGATGCTGGAATGTATGGAGAGAAAATGGGAACTGTCCAGGTAGTCACTGGTTTGTCATTTCTTAGTATTGGAAGCTGCAGGCCCTGCACTTCCTATACAATCAGATATATTTATCCTTCTCAGCTCTCTGAGGTGGTTGAAGAATAGACAGCTTGAGTCTCATAGCTAAATTTTGAGTTGTTTAGGAATCAAGAGGGTGTTCTAGATATAAGAAGATGGTTATAATAGTGATGCAAGTTAGTATGAAAGCTAAGTCAGTTATAGAACTTTAAACTCATGGAGATGGTTAGAAAGTAGAAGGTTAAAGTCAGGGGCCAAATATGTATGAACTGGACATTGGGAAGGTATACTGGGCCATTTAACTCTCATAAATGTGGCATATTTAATTCTGCTGTTTTGTATAGAATTTACTGTTATAAGAGAAAGAACCATTTGTTGGATTGAAAAGGGAAGCTGTTGGGGGGGAAGAGGGTGGAAGGGTGGGACAGGAAGGGGGATTTGGGAAGGGTTTGTGACTGAGATGTAACTTGAAGAAAAAAAAATAAAGTACTTATATAAAAAAAAAGAAAGTAAGCAATTAATAACAAGAGGGTTGGCTGTGTGCACAAAGATACCCAACAGGAAAGAAGTGACTTTCTCAGAGATAAGCCTTGATTGTTGACTGTTTGTCATTTGTCTATACTGAAGCTTGCACTAGGCATAATGCCCTGAGGCAGTATCTTTCTTCCCCTGGACCCTGTTTTCCAGCCCTTCTGCCTGCAGCACTGAAGCCCATGACTCTTTTCTTTTGAAATGCTCCATGTATGTGCCAGATAGGGTGAACATATCTACATATATCTAGTTGCTTATACATGAGCATGCATACATGTCAATGTGTGTCCAGATAAATGTTTTTGAGTGTCAGTAAGTTTCAATATATTGTATTTGGTTTTTCTTTGAGTTTTGACACCTAGTCACCCCTGGAAACTCCATGCTAGAGTCTATCATCATTGAGTACTCTTTGAAAACCATTTAATTGCTCACCCTAAGTTGTCAGGAGGCCTGTTTGATGGCCTCTCTTTCAGACTCTGGCCATTGTAGTTGCACATTTCCTTGGTTTCAGTTGTTCTTGCTGCAATGAAGATTCCTGCTGTCACTGGATCTCAGTGTCTGGTTCAGACTGTGGGGCTTGGAGGTTATCAGACAGCACTGTCACAGACAATTCTTCTGTCTCTTGTGGGCAGTGCCTATAAGCTCACCTGCTATAAATGGGCTATGTGCAGTTCTTTCATAACTAATCTCTTCTGGCTAAAATACTGCTGAGATAAAAATAATAAAGCAATGACTAAGATTACTGACAAGGAAAAGAGTTACTATCTAGAATCTCTTTGTCTGAAGATAAGAATCAAGTACAAATTCATTTGTTAAAACAAGCTATGGCATGAAATAAGAGAATGTTTTAAGTATTAGAAAGCATTGCATTAAGAAAGACTGCCTTATTTACTATGTCACAGCCAGGAAAAGTGGGTTAAACAATTTTAACTTCTATCCAATCCTGTCTTGCCACACCTAGGAGTACAATACAAGGTCTTAAGACACAGGTGCCATTCACGAACATTCACTTTTTAAATGAAGGTTTACAGAAAATAAAGACAGAGGCACAAGAGAGCCAAGTTGCCCATCAGACAGTGTCCATATCTATTATGTGAGATACTTAGTTATACTTAAGATGTAATTATAATATTTAATAATGTTGAAGTACTTAATATGGTTTCTTATATATGATTAAACTAAGAGATTATTAATTGAAGAATCTGAAGCCAAAGAAAGTAAATACTCACTGTGTCAAGGCCACTAGACCTGCTGGTCCTTTCCTCTTTTTTGTGTCATTGCTCCTCTTTCAGAACGTAAAGATATACATAGTATAGAATTAATTTTGCCTTGATATGATTTATATGGTACGTAATTTAGGAGTGGGGCTTTATTATTATTTTTCTTAAGAAAGCAGAGCACTTTAGAGTGTTCTTACAGCCACTCCTGCCTGGCCCAATCTGTCTGTCTAGATAATGTGGGAGAATCTCTCTTCTGCCCATCTTCTTGCTGAAGACCATGTTCCCATATGGAAAAAGCTTATAACTATTTCCAAGATGGAAGAGCAAGGGCTGAAACCGAACTTTTAAATTATTATTTAACACTTATTTATTA
>CAJQZJ010014563.1:5235050-5265773 GCA_907164525.1 Lophiomys imhausi | reverse complement strand
AGTCTTTCCTTGTTTCACCTGGCTTCAACCTTGTTTTTCAGTCCAAATAGACTCCCCTCATTTCACCTGACTTCATCCATAAGCTGATAAGCTAATTGCTCACAGCAGTTGATCTTCATGCCCCGAAATAAGAGACTGTATCAGAAACTTAGGTATTCACTAAATCTAACTTATATTAACCTATCAGCCCCTACAAAGGGCCAGTTTTCTTCTGTGGGTTTCCAAAAGTTGAGATCTTTATCATTGAAAACCAACCTCCTCAGATCATGCTGACTTACCCCAGGGCACTTTTTTTTCCATGAAGTTCCAGAAATCAAAGGGAGCACTGAGATGTTGTAGGTGAGACTGGGAAATATAAACATCAGGAAGGTTGTGGGGAAGGAAGATAGTTAAGTGTAGGATATGTCCTTGAGAGAAATGAACACAGAGACCTTGTAAGGGGCATACATTGAGAAGTCAAAATAGGGGTCCCCTGAGGGCTAATCATGCAAATGTAAGGGGTTATCTGAGGCCAGAGTGAAAACAGACATGAGAAAAGTGAAGCAGCCAGCTGGCGAGAGAAAGAACACACATAATGCACTGTGTGTTGTGGCCCAATTCTTCCCAAGAGCTTTCCAAGAGCACAATTATAAAAGAAATTGATCGACTAACCAAAGCCTGGCTTTGCCACCCAGTCTGTCCTCCTACTACCTGTTGGTTGGTATCAGTGGACACTTGCTATACACAGGATAAAGAGGGAATGGCCTATCCCCACATATATTGAGGCCCACCTGGGGTGAAGAGTTCTCCCAAAATTGTGCATACCAACAGTCAGAATTCAATACCTGACTGCAGCACATCCAGAAACAGAGTGCACCTCATCCCAGAGAACAAGAGCATTAGGAACAGACACGTTTTATTATTAAACAACTTTAATCCAAATGCTGATTATTATTTGCAGTGTCTGAAGGCACAAAATATACCTAAAATGTATGGAAGAGTCTAAACAGAGTTATAAATCCACAGAGCAAACCATGAAAAAGATACATTCTGAGCTGACAAAGACATCTGAGTTGGGAAGAATCTAGATTTTGTTGTGGTCTCCCCTAGAGAACTTGCTTGAATATCAATCATTTTCCCTCATGCCAAGGTTATGAAAAATTTTTAAATGACATAAATATGGTGAATAAACACTATGAGGTGTTAAAAATGTCCAGAAGCATGATACCTTTCCTGTAAAGATATTCTCTCTCCCTCCCTCTCTCAATCTCTCTCTCTCTCTCTGACACACCACACACACACACACACACACACACACACACACACACACACACAGCTCTTCTAAGCAAAGACATCCATATCCATGGTCCACCAAAGAAACCAGGTCATTTTGGGGATACAGACAGGTATAAGATATGGCAGTGAGACCAGGGTTTGATTTTTAAAATAGAGATTATATATATGAAAAATAAATCCTCCAGTGAAAATGGCCCAAAATGTCGATGAAATGAAAGCAAAGCCTACACATCCTTAGGGCGATGGGAGGCAACCCAGGTTTTGCCATGTTCACCTGTCTCCAAAATCTACACACTGATTAGAGATCACGCCAGGAACACTAGCACCATGGCATTCACAGCAGCCCAAGACAAATTACATAACTATAGACATTCTCTTCACCTGGTGCTTTTAACTGACTGTATGATACAGTCACTCCTTCCTCCTCACTAACATTGTTATGGATTTGGGGCAGTAAATTCATCCTGGGCCAGTTATCACCCTCATGAATATGTCTCTCAACTAACTCTACAAGAGCAGAAATAGAATGAGCAACTGATAACACTTTGTATTTCTCTATAACCACAGCCCAAAATCTCAACACCTAGCTTTGTAATGGGGGTTGAACCCCATACCCTTGGAGCTACATGTGATTATGTTCTACATCCCAGCAGTCTAGGAGACCAGAGAGACCTTGGTCTTCAAAGGGGAGCAAGGAACTTTAGGTGATATACTTCACATTCCTCTTGATTGGTCATTTCCAGGTCTACAGCTTAGTTATCCTCATCAAGGGCAGCGTAGAGGTAAGATCCTTAGGTTAGCCCCATTTTATGAAACATGACTTCCCTCCAAATTCACCAGGAGGCTGTAAGATCCTCCTGGACTGAAGGATTCCTGCCGTGGGCTGGCTCATTGTATGAGGACTCCTGGTGTAGAAAAGGCAGTACGTCTGCAGAAAGGGGTAGTGCTGAGATCTGGTCCTATTTAGCCGACTTCATAAAGAGCTAAAGACAGGTCTTTACTTTAAGGACCCTGGATAGCTTCAGCAGGGCACTGGAGTCTTTTGTTTCAAACATTACACAGCTATGGTTCTCCAAAGGGTCAAGCTTCCTCCCTATGTGGTCCCTCTTCTTTGTCCCCAACCTCCTCATCATCTGGAGACACTTCCACTAACTGCTTTCAGTGGAAGCCTTTTACCTGTGACCAGGACGCTTCTACTCCCTGTGTCCGTAACCACACTTTTCTCTCATTCAGACCCTAATCTGAGTCTTCACCTATTTCTCATCCCTCCATCCTACAACGCATATGACCAATTCAACTTCTCACTGAAGATCTCCAACCCAGGCCAGTCACTCCTCTACTTAGATGGGGTCTGCCCTCCTTTCCTAATCCTGTAGCTGATTGATTCTTCTAAGTAGAAAACGAGTTTTAAAAAAATCAACAATATGTTGTTGAAACACATTGGTATCAAAGCCTCAGAGACTGTAACCTCAATGTGGTCATCTTTTCTGAGGCCCCGGGGGGAGCTGTATGCTATGCACTGTGACACACAGGGACCTCACCATCTTGAGCCTGACTGTCCAGTGCCATACCTAGGGCAGGTCACTCTACAGCTTAGAGAACAGATGGGCCCACTCAACATGGGCTCCCGACTCAGACACATTCTGCATCTACCCAAGGACACCGAAAGAAAAATGAGGGGCTTGTACGAAAAGGACAAAAGGGAAAGCTGTGGGTACAGCAGCAAGCAGCATCCGGGGCTCCTCCATGTCTTCCTTCTCCCCAGCAGCCAGGAGCTTCTTCTCCAATGATTCGTCCTGCCCCCAGAAAGGCCCAGGAACAGGGGGCTCCTTTGGCACTTCAGAATGATCACAAGTAATCTGTCTTTTTATTCATATAGAACAAAATTTACAAAGTCATTCATACAGTTTTTGTTTTTGTTTTTTTTTACTGACTTCGAAAATTGGGAATATTCAAAATACACTTTTACCCCACTCCATTCTGTCATTATTTACATTTATGTACAAGAAAAATGAAAGAGTCTCTGTGTGTGTGTGTGTGTGTGTGTGTGTCTGTATGTATGTATGTGTGTGGTCTGTGTTGTCATTTTCTTGTATTAAAAAGCTCTGCTGGTCGGGTGGGTGGGTAGGCGGGCAGGAGGGCAGGCAGCATGGTCAGATGGAGGTGCCATGAGAGGTATCCAGAGCCTCTGGAAGGACGCCACCAGGCACGGGCTGAAAGGACATAGGCATGGGGGTCTTCACCGGGCTCTGTCGAAACAGTCCCCCATTGGGCGACCTGTGTTTACACTGAATAGAGGGCATTGTGGCTGAGCTGCTCAGCGGCAGTGGCAGGTTGCTGCTGGGCCCTGACGACAGTGTCCGGCTGGTGCCATGGCTGCTCTGCTCGGGCAGAAAGGTGCTGACTGAGAGCTGGGTGTTCTGGTACTCTCGAGTGGGTTCCAAAGCTTGGCTTGGAGCCAGGCCCCCCATCTCCAAGGCAGAAAGCTCAATGGATGCTGGGGAAATTTGCTTGTGAGCAATGTCTTCATCCATGAGGCTGTTTATACGTCGGTGCACTTGCTCCAGATTCACCTCTTTGTCCTGGAGAGAAAGTACAGGAAGGTGTTCTGAGGTCAACTTACTGCAAAATCTGGATACCTGGAGGTACCAGGCCTATTCAGCTTGCCAGTATCCCCATTGCTCCCACCTTCCTTCAACCACATGGTCAACCCTTGGCTATCCAGAGAATCCATACATTAGAACACTAATAGAGCAAGGATCCAGACAGCAGGCATCAGAAGCCTCTTTCTTCCCCACTCAGCTTAGAATCCCTGACATGCCCAGGGGCAACCCCATGATAAGCTTTGAAGAATTGGCAGAAACTGGAGGAGATAGAGTGCCAGGAAAACAGATGAAACGGTCTTGATCCCCTAATGTGCTCCATGCATTTGTGGTTTGAATTCCCATCCCTCCAAGGGTTGATACTGCCTTACACAAAGAGGTTTAGAATAAGGCCATTGCTTCATGAGTCACCAACCCCATGATGTTAGAGGTTTCTAGAACCTCTAGGTTCTATGTGAAAAAGCAACCCTGTCATATCTGGCAAACTAGTTTTTTTTTTGTTTGTTTGTTTTTTTGGTTTGTTTGTTTGTTTTTTCTGTGTAGAATCTCTAGTTCATCCTACAAGGGAAGCATGTCCCCATCTGGCTAATGGAATGTGGATGTTTAAGTGGGGACAGTGAGGTGTCAAGAGGGCTTACAGCTTCCCAGATGGGTGATCCTTACCCTTCACCCTGTCTTACCACAGTGGGGGGACATAACAGAGGACCTTTTGTTTCTTTATCTGCTGAAGGATGCAAATAAAGAATAGAATGACCACTATAATTCCTCTCAGTAAGCTCATGTTTTATCTTTAATGTTAAAATGAATCAAAATGGTCACTATACTTGAGAGCTCAAGGAAGATGTCACCTGATTCCCACCCCAGGGGAGTGGACAATGTCCAGGAAAAGAGATATATCAGCTCCCAAATGAGGGTAGGAGCTGTAATACTATTTGTGGCTCTGTGGGTGCCAATGTTCCAGACAAGATGGTGGCTACAGCTGCCCCCTTCTGATTTCAGACTCTAAGAAAAATACCATGTCAAAACTCATTTCTAAAATACAATCTTGCCAGTGGCCTGGTGCTTATAACTTATGTCAGAAAGAGGAGATAGAACCTCTGTATATGTTGTATGTATTTTAGAAATACCAAGAGATGTAGAGACCTTGACAGGCTTCCAAAAGGAAGAAGAAATGACCATGCAAAGCAGAGGTTATCCCACTGATTGGTTGCTTTGAGCTCCTATGGGAACATAGGGCAGGGCCTTCCCATTAGGAGGCCACTTGGAATCAAAGGCATAAGCCCTGGTCCTTTTACACCATGCCAACCACAAAGCCAATATTAGGAAGACTCAAGTCAGCATTTCTCAAGTGGGCTAAGAACTAAAGTACCCTGTAATTCATTCTTTGTCTCAACACTCCCTGCCACATAGAAAAGTAGATCACTGCTGTCTAAATGTCCATGAGTTCATAGCTGGCAAACTGTCCTTAGCTTCTGGTAAGACATGTAATGTGATTTCCAGAATATCTCCCATGGCAAGCAAAAAACTGACAACCATAAGACAATGAAGAACTCATTTCAGGACTGGAAGAAACTGGGAGCGAACTGCTCAGAGGGTGAGGCAACATGGTGGAAATTGGCTTGGTGTCAGAAATGGAAACGACATTGGAAATAATTGAATAGCCACTGGACAATATCCAGGATTCCAGTGATCTGCAGCCTCCCAGAGGTGCAACTAAGCTCATCAGTGCTGGGAAGCTACTTTTGAGATGAGAATACCTCTGAGTAGCAAGTGGCATAGGAAAAATGGAGGGAAGTGGGTGAAGATCCTCTGCTTTACTTGACTCAAGACCAATCTTGAAATTCCTTTGTCAGCTCCTTCAAAAATAGGAGAGCTGTAAATGCTCCTCAATTTACAATGTTAAGTCTTAACTGTCTCACTATAAATTGAAAATATCACGAGTCAACAATGTAATCGCCTTAACTACCAGACATTCTCACTTAGCAACATGGCATAGAGTTTTGGTACTTTCTGCAGGTGATCAGTAGCTGCCTGGGACTCTGCGGCTTCTTGGTATTGTCAGAAAAGGCATTTGCAATGCAGTTTCTGCTGTTTGCATGTGGCTTTTGCACCACGGTACAGATGGCATGTCATAGTTGAACTACAGTAAATTAAGGACCATCTACATAGAACAAACTAAATTCAATTTATTTGTTAAGTTATTTTGTAACATGGTGAGCTAGCTCTGTGCAAATTTCTCCTCAATGTGTGCTTGTCTGATTTTCCATTTGTTTTGTTTTTTTTTTCTCTTTTCTTTATAGAAAAGAACTTTCCCTTTCCTCATATAAAGCTTTTAAGATAGTATTTTAAACGTAATATTTGGGGCACTAGTATCTTGGACTCCCTCAGTATTGATGACTTCTTAAATAATCCACAGTTCGGTTGCTTTGGAGAGTTACTTGCTTTGTGGAAATGGCTATCTTCATTCCACGATAGTGTGGCAGTGGCAGGCAACATCTCCTGGTGAACAGACAGAACAGTCATACAGACATAGACATTAGAGCAGAGTCCAAATCCTGAACAAACAGACTCAGACAGAGCATGCTTGGAGTTTCAGCCAATAGCTGGAGTGCCACACCCAACTTTCTGTATCTTGGTCTCAGGGCCTGGGCCTCAGGACAAACCCTGGCTCTGCTCATCACCAAATGTGTTCCTTCAGCCTTTTCACAGCTGCCATGATGCAGCTTTTGATATGAGATCATGCCCCATTGTCTGCACTAACCAAAGTCAGTGCCACAACTCAACTGATGAATGTATTCACAGGTATACCAAAATGTACAAAGGCACAAGAAAAGGTGTGAGGTGGAGACACTTAGAGTTTGAGATGTTTTTTAGGGCTTGAGGAAACAATATTTTTTTTTCCCTGGAGCCAGCAAAACTTGGAGAAGACTAGATGAGCCAGGTGCCCTCACCATAGCCTACAGTTTCCATAGAAGGAAAACCAATGAGTGATGTTTCTAGGTTTCCTTGAAAGAGCTGGTTAGTTGCATGTCTTGGCTTTTCTTCCTTTCTACTTTCTATTCCGTACTATAAGGTACCCATTTGGAATGGAAGAAAATTAAGTGACACAGTGGGCTAGTTTGTAACAGGCAGGAAGCAAGTTGTCCTGGTTCAGCTGTGTTCACTCTGAATTCTGACAAGTTGAAGAGAAAGCCATGACCTTTCACTTAGAGTCTGCTTAAGTCACAGCCTAGGGCAGGCCCTCCGGAGGGCTTCCTGTTCTTCAGCCATTGGAGAGACAGAAGGGATAACTTCCAGTATAACAACACCCTAAGGAGACAGGAATTTGAGAGTCTCTAGCAAAGAGAAAACAACACTCTATACCCAATGTCAGAGAAACAAATATAGCTTGGTGGGGTGTTCCAATCAAAGTCCTGTGAAGAAAAATGTGAGCAAGGAAGGTCTCTTAGTTCGTTTGATGCCTTCAGCATTGGCATTCAAAGCACAAAACGGGAAGCAGTAGTGATTTGGGGTGGAGGCAGTGTACAGATAACTTAGCCTTTAATGCAGCTGTGAGGTCAGGTACCATCAAAGTTTTTAAGGTAAAGACTAACCAAAGGAATGGATATTTCTTTTTAAAATTTTTATTCTGAGAATTTCATATATTTTGATCATGGTCTTTCCCCTTCTCCAACTCCTCCCAGATCTTTCCCCCTCAGTACCCACCCACTTTCATGTTCTATCTAAAAAAAAAAAAAAAAAACCCTCAAAATCAAAACGAAAATAAAACACACACACACTGACATCACTGCCATCATCACCACCAACTAAATTGTCCAGGCTGATTTGTGTTGGCTGGCTGGCTATTCCTGTATATCTGATGGAAAGATCTTGAATAGTTTCTTAACCTAGTGTATTTTTTTCCCTGCCTCAAATTAAGGATGGATGAATAAGTTGCAAGGAGTCTGAAGCCATGTGGTGCAAATCAACTCCCAATCGTGGTTATCTATTAGCCTTTAACCTTTCCATGTCAGGATATACAGAAAATGTTTACACCAATTAAACAAATTTTCCAGAGACAGCGTCCCATGCCAAGTGGCTGTCAAGAATCCAACTTCCTTAAATCAGTAGGACCTCTTTCTATTCAAGTTTCATTATCCCAGAAGCACCAAGACCAAGATAAACCCTGGGAAAAGAGGAGTCCATCAGAAGTCTCCTGTACTGGTTGGTTAACTACTGGAATAAGCAGAACTGCTCTTAGTGCATCCTGACCTCCTTGGAAAATAAATGCAGCCTACCTGGGAGTCTCAACATCTTAAGCTGCCTGTGTCTGCTGTTTACTCTAAAAGGCAGAGCTGAGGGGCAAGAAGCACAAGACCACCATGTTTGGAGACTTTGAAGATGTGTTCTGTGGTATCACCTGGGGCCACACATTTAGTACATGCAAGGTCTAGTCCACTCGGACCTTGTATGTCTCTGGCCAAGGAAATAAGAGGCAGAAGTAATCAGCTTAAGCAAGGAAAGTGGCGGGAGTGATTTGATTAATTATCCTTCTTTCAGACAAAACGATGCATTTTGTAATGTTATGCAAATCAAATAATGGGTTTTTTTTTTTTTTTTATGTGAACTCCATCAGTTTACATCCTCATTATCCCAAGGCTTCAGTGTTCAGCCAGGTAATGACAGCTGTGGAAGAGACCTGGGAACTTAGGGGTGCCTTCATTAATCTACTACAGGTAGCTGACCTCGTCAAACATCCCTGAGTATGACATAAGATTCACTGACTGCATTTACCCACGAATCGGATGGATTCTGGCTCTCCTTCCTTGCCCCATGTTAAGAATGATGACAGACGCAGAAACAGAGGTTAGCGGAGAGCCTTTCTCAGGCAGAGATAAAGTTCTGTAATTAAGCTGCTGTTCACCAATGTGGAAATAATACAGTGTATTGGAAAACGGTAATTAACTAAACTATCATCTATGTAACAGCTTGTTACGCATGGGGCTCGTTAGAACTGCCTTTGTTCACAAGAATCCAACAGCTCCTACTTTAAGGTAGGCAGGAACAAAACTAGGGCTCAGGGACTTCCCACCTGGCTTGGACAGTTGTTGGAAGCATTCTCCTATTGCCACTGAGACCCACCAGGTGGTAAATGAGACCCAGTGGATGGGAGTGATGCCACCAACCTAATCCTCTTAGAGGTTGCTAGACTTTGGGTTTGGGTCTGAGAGTTGTGATTAGGTGGAAACAAAGAGGTTGAATTTCAAGACAATGAAATGAACTCAGGGGATGACTGGTCATTCTTAGAAGCATTGTGGGAGAATGTCCAATCACCTCTCTCACAAGTTTTTCTGGGCAGGGAAATAAGATGGAACAAACAGGCCCTTCACACAACAAGTGAGAACAGAAGGACCCAGAGGAATAAAGTGAGACTAGCAGTAAAGTGACCTGCTCATGGTGACACACGGAGACACCAGTACTAATGAACACCTAGATTTAACTCTGGGGTTCTTTTCTACCACACCAGTCTCAGCTCCCTCACCATGGATGGTTCTTGCACACCTTGGTGGGAAGGAGGATGGGAGGTTTTAATCCTTGGCAGGATATCGGAAATAAATGTGGAGATTTTGTAGTTTAGAGCTTTCCAGTTCTTAATATGACCCAATGAAAACTTAGTCCAAGCATCTGCATTTCCCAAAAGCTCCAGAATTAATCATCTCTGATATGCAGCCAGAACTGACAGCCATTGATCCAGCTACAATGATTATACAACAATTTAACATCTAATAACATTTTCTTTATAGAAGCCCAGACTGGTTCATTCATTCAATAAGTACATTTGAGCTCCTATGACCAGATGAGTTAATGTTCTTGGTAAAATATTCATCTTTGGTTCCTGGCATATAGAAAATGTTCAATACCTCAATTATAGCCATCACCCCCTAACGAGAGTTCCTGTGTTCCACAGAATGGGCAAAGTGATTCAAATGCAGAGGTAAGGAGGTGCTGGCAGGCTTTAAGCAGACAGAGGTGAAAAGCTTCCAATAACAAAGGAGATAGTCAATTGTCACAGGCAGAGTTGGCTTCATCAGGGACCTGGCTTTCAGACACTCAGTAGTGTGTAAATGCCCCATGGCTTCTTACTGAAAGGCCCTGGGCTAATTGTTGGAATGCATTAAACTGTCTGACAGGGGTCTCTGTTTTCAACAGAAGACAAAAACCAGGATTCAGAGATGCCTTGCTAAATCTGACCCAGAGAAGAATCTAGTCTCATCCCTTATTTTCAAAATCTTCTAGAAAATATTAGGTAGAAATTCGTGATACTGAACACCCCAAGAAAGCTCAGTGTCCTTGCCCTGTGACAAGCCAAGCCAGCTTTAAGGATATAGCAGGTACAGGAAAGCAGGTGTATCATCCATGTGCCTGCTTGATCTTTGTCATTTTTGAGTTGTACTCATCTAGTAATAAGCAAGCTTTCCTTAAATGTTGTTGACAAGGTTAAGACGACAGCATGTGATTTGTGTACCTCAGGAATGGAGGTGAATCAGGGTAAGAAGTTAGAGAGAGGACTCCTAGTATCCAGTCACCCACAGGGAAGCAGTTTGAGGGCATCCACACACATGCTGGTCTGTCCACAGTCAGAATAAAGGGGATGCCGCTATACTGCCACTTACTGCCCAGCTCTGCTGGCCTCCATCAGTGCTGTCTGCCATGGAAACATGGTGCAGGGCAAACAAGACAGGGAGAAACCACAATTCCAACTTCCAGCCCAGTGATGGATGATTCATCCCTCAGTCCTCATGTCAGCTCCCATTTGTGCAGTTCTCATCTTTATTTCATGAATATTTCATTCTCAGAGCAACGATTCCACATCCCCCATAAATCTAGCAGGTGGGGGTGGCTCTTCACTGCATCCCCGAGAGCTTGGTGTACTCACCTGCGCTGGGTAACTACATAATTGTCTGATCCCTCAGAAAAAAATATGAGCTCAAGTGCACATGAATATTAAGAGGTTGAATGCACATTACTACACTTCCCCAAAAAGGTGTCTAAACTCTGAAGACATCGCAGCACAATCCATTAAACACAGCCTGGGTTCCACCCAAAGACAGGTTTTCAGCTCTTAAGAAATACAGCCAGCATCCCACAACGAAACATTCCAAGAGTTTTCAGACAGCCTCACCTAATTGTAATGCTGCTCCATAAACCATGGGCCAGCAGCAATGTGAAGTGGATCTAAATTAAATACCTTCATTATTTTACCACAGTTTTAAAGATATAATTCTAACACATTGTCATTTCACGTCCATCCTCTGTTCCTAGATGACCACATTCAAACCCCTCACCGTGGCAATGAGACACTGGAAGTAGACCTATCCACCTTCCTCAGACTCTCCTACTGGCTTCTCCTTCATGCCCTTGCTTCCTGTTAACCCTTTGTTTGCCTTGTCCAAAATACAACTTTCCATCTCATCACCAGCTCAATGATTTCTACAAATTTCTCAGCTCTCCGCACTCACATTTTCAAGTCCCAGTGGTGTTCACTACCCACTACCCATCCTAACACCTGGGGCCCTACCCTGGGCTGGCTAGGAAGGGACCCCTCTGTACTCCAAAGGTTCTCACTGTTTATGCCAGGACCGCCCAATTTGAAGGATGGAGACTGCTGAGCTGGGCTGCAGCTGCCCAAGAGGTGACAGGTACCCTTGAAGGAAGAAGTGTCCATCCATACAAATGAGATTGTGAGAAGAAGCATGGAGGGAAATGGGATAAACTTCTTCTGTAAGGTGGAGACCTGTAAGGACAGGGGAAAGGTACCCATGGTGCCCATTTAAGCAGCACTGAGGGGAAGGGGGTGGACAGCAGCTACTGTGCTTCCCCTATCATTCTCATTTCTGTCTGCTTGGACTGACAACCAGGCAAGGAGGCCCACATTTGTCCAAGCTCAACTGTTTGGACGTGTATTCTCTTATGTCAGAGACTGTGGATTTATGCAGACTTGAGAAAGCAAGAATAGGGCTGGTAAGAAAGAAGCAAATAATTTGTGTGTTCTCTTTTTGTTTGTACCTTTCTAACTATGTCTCTGTCTCTTTCTGTCCCTCCGTCTGTCTCTGACTCTGTGCCTCTCTCTGTCTCTGCCTCCCTCTTTGTCTCTCTGTGTCTTTTTGTCCCTCTGTCTCTGACTCTGTGCCTCTCTCTTTGTCTGTCTGTCTCTGTCTCTGACTCTGTGTCTTTCTCTGCCTCTCTCTGTGTCTCTGTCTCTTTCTGTTCCTCTGTCTCTGACTCTGTGTCTCTCTATCTCTCTGTCAATTTGTCTGTCTTTGTCTCTCCTTTCCCCATCCCCAGCTCTGTGTGACCACACTAGAATGATCATTGCACTAGGAGCTATGAAAGGGTAAAGACTAAAAGTAGACAAGGCCTCCCAGTTCAGAAAACACAATGAACTTGAGCCCATGTTCCTGCTCACATCAGTCAGGAAAGACATTTCCATGCCACTGCTATGTACACCCACCTAAAAAGACAAACAAACAAACAACAACAAAAACCCAAACTCCTCCTTTGTTAACCTGACCTGACTGACCTACAGGACATTTGTACGGAGGAAATCAAGAGATTAACTGAGGAGAAAGCCCAGCCTCAAACAAACAAACAAACAACACAGGGGGGTATACAATGTGGGTCAGCCCATGACTCTTTTTGTCTGTCCTATCTTTCCTGTTCCTACTAAGAGAAACTCTAGGACCACCCACCTTGCCTGCCTGAAGATGTTCTTGGGTACAAAGACATGAGGTGGTGACATCAGAAAAGTTGCTCTCGAGGGAACTGACCAGATTCTGCAGTTGCAGAGGACATTGGGGGTGGGGACTTTTCTTAACTGTTCATTAGTAAGTTATGATCCCTCCAGGAACTTTTTTTTAAAAATATAATCATTTGCTAACTTAACAAAATACAACTTTGGGTATAGCCACTAACTGTTCCTTTCAGTGAGTTTTCCTTAACCCGTCCCCTTCTTTCCCTCCTGTGCTTCAGGGGTGACAGGACAGTCATCAGGGTAGTAGCAAAGCTGGAACAACTAACTTCCTCCCTTCTTCACTCCCTTTCTTCCTTCTTTCCTTCCTTCCTTCCATGAAGATTTAGGAAGGCAGGAGGGAAAGACAGGTGTCATCAGGGCACCTTAGTGCTGACTCAGCAGTGCCTAGTATCCTGGGGAAAAACACCTAGCTTAGTGCTTGAAATGAGTGGTGAATCAGAGGGACAAGGGGACAGCCACTGCCTGTCTTGTCAGGGCCTCCCTTGCAGACTGACAGATGAGGGAGGGAGCAGCCAGCCACTCATGGCAGATCTCAGATGCCAGGATGACCTAACTGTGCTGTTCAGAGGTGCCAGTTCCGAGCCTCAACCTGGCTGGCTGAGAGCACACAGCTCTCCCCTCCTCCTGCCTGCTTGGATTTCAGGCCCTGGTTTATTTTGCTTTTTTCCTTTGCTTTGACTTCCCACCTCTCAAGCCAGTTAATGAACCTATGTGTCACCTGAGCCTCCAATAAATGAAACTGGAAAAAATCAGGTAAAACTCTCAATTGGGACTGCTTTTGGGCAGAATGTCAGCTGCTTTACAGCGTCCTGTTTGCAATGTATCTACAGGGTCTCTGCAGAATCTATCAGCTGAAGTCTTATTCTTGATGCAGCCAGGGTGTGTGTAGCAGGCAGTAACCACAAATGGATGGACTGCCTTGGCTTGTCCTATTGATGCCTATGTCCATGTTTCTATTGGCAGAGCATCATCACAAGGTGACACTTTTTTTGATACCCTCTTTTAGGGGAATTGCCTGTTAAGGATTTCATTTCAACAACCAAATCACAACACGACCTTGAAGAACAAATACCCAATGAGATGGGCATGTCATGGGACAGAATCAGCAGGGGTTAGTATATACAGTGAGGGAAGTTCCCAGAACCTAGAGTCTGGACAGAGCTCCAATGTCTCCCAAGGTGTCAAGGCTAGGCCTTGTGAAAATGAGGGAGAGAGGAGAGAAATGGTGACAGGGAGATGAGAGACCCCTTGCTTAGTGGAGTCACTGGGCCTATGGCTCTGTGTGAGACACCAAAGAGAACCAAGAAGGAATGCGGGCTCCTCTCTTACCCTACAGGTGATCACTCCAGGTCAGGGTGGAAGCACATGAGTGGGGCAGGGTGGGGAAGGGTTCTCTGGCGCTGCCCACGCTGTACCTGCTCTATAGATAAATACAGGACTTTAGTGGCCATGGCTGGCCCCTTGGCACTTCGTTCAAACATGAAAACATCCCCTATATTTTCTCTCTTGCTTTAAAAAACAAAATGAAATATGACATATTCCCCCAATATTTAATGCTTCTGTGTCCAGACAAGGTGATTCAGATAAAAGCTATCTGAAAGAAAACCACCCACCAAATAAAATGGCCCAGGGAGACACCCTGCCTCTGTGCTATGACAAGACTATGAGGACACCAACCTCTTTGGGGGTCTCCTGGTGGCACCGGTTGCTGTTCCACCATAACTCTAGAGCAGCCACAAGGCAGGCGAGAAGGAGGCCAATGGCCAAAATGCAGAAGACCCCAGCAAAGCTGTGCAGCTTAAGGGATTTGCCATCGGTCTGGGCACTGGAATGGCTGCTGAGGTCACAGCGGCCCGTGTGTGGCCACCACTTCTGCTTGAGCACATCCAGGTCCCCTGTGTCTTGCAGCTCCAGGATCCTGCAAGACACAACACAGGTGAGCCACAGCCATTGACTTCATCAGATTAACTCTCAGGTCCTGTCATCAGACTGTCATGCTGACCCCTGAGCCATGGTAGTAATTCTCAGACTCAGTTCTTTCACAGTGCCTTCTGTGCCCTGCCTACACCCAGAGTGCTTTTCTAAGAACATACAATGATAGGTTTTTCCTCTCCCTCCTGAACCACTGGTTCAATGATCGAAGCATGTCAGGCCCTCACGTGGCATGCAGAGAAAGTGCTCAGGATAAACTTGGGCAACACAGAAATGAACTAGACAACGCCCCTGAATGCAGATTCAGTATGTTCACAGTCATAAAAATGCTGTCAGTCAAATTTTAACACTGGAAAGTGAAGCATCTTTAATCCAAGGATCTGGAATCCAAAATACTTCAAAATCTGAAACTTTTTGAGTATCTGTATGATACCACAAATATAAAATTCCACATTTGATCTCTTATGTGTCAATAAATACAAACTTTGTTTCATGCACAAACTTATTTAAAACATTACATAAGATTACCTAAGACTATAGGTATATGATGCATATTAAACATAAATGAGTTTTATGTTTTATACTTAAGCCCCATCCCCAAGATATCCCAAGTACATATATGTAAATATTTCAAATTGGGAAAAAAATTCAAAATCTTAAACACCTCTTGTCCCATCCATTTTAGAAAAGGGAAACTCCACTGGTCCATCTTGTCTTGCTAATAGGATTCATATTATCCTTCATTATTTCATTTGATTGAAGAAGACTCTATATTGTGCGAAGAATAATGCTCGGTGTTGCTAAGCTTGTAGTCTAAAGACACAAACACCAGCCCTAAAACAAGGAGGACTAACAGGGTAAAGACAGATGCTGTGATGAACACAGGGAAATGAAAGTAGTGGTGCCAAAAAGCCACACACATCAGAGGGTTCTAAGATCGAGGCATAAAGAGGAATTTGTGGAGGAGACAGCAGTGAAGCAAAACCTGAAGGACAAGGAACCATGAAGCAGCTCATGGTGCTCTAGTTGTTTTTGTGTGTACGGTCTATCTATCCTCTTAACAGATCTTTCTGAGTCCTTGACGCCAACCCTCTGGGATTGATTTCTATTGTCTTTTTTTTTTTTTTTTTACAGAGAAGAAAATCAAGGGACAGAGAGGCATAATACCTTCCCACAGTCACTTTGAGTTTGGTGTCCACTGAAACAGGAATATGTGTGAGTGTCCTGTGTAGTGCAGAGAGCTCATTGTGGTGGAGTGGCTTCAGCATGGCGGTGAGGCTGTAGAGTGTTGAGTGAGAAAGAGCGAGGCATGGGGTGAAGACGGTGCAACAGGCAGACTGAGAGGCGAGAGCTCTAACAGGGTGGTGAGGGAGACAGCCATAATGGTGGGGCAAGTCCCCATGGCAGATTCTATCACTGTGGTGTTTTCCTTCTATAACCTTGGGCTCTACACAGTAAACCAGCCAGGTATGACAGGCAGTTTCCAGGTTCAAAATAGGAGAGTGCTTCCATTTAGGAGTAGTCATCTTTGAGACTGGTCCATGGAAATGTATTTAGCTCAATAACCACAGTGATCTCCTTGGGCTCCAGGTATAGTTAATGAACTGCAAAAGCTCACTTGGATAGTTGTGTAGTCTCTGCCCTGGACCTACAGCTACAGGTCTGAGGCTGGGCTCGTGGACTGTACATGCGTTTGCATCTGAAGAACAGAAAGGGTGACAGTCTGAGAGTGTCCCTGGGCCTGTCTGTATCATGGGCCCAGTATGGAGCAGCCTCGTAATGACTGGGAAGGACCCAGGTTGGTTCAGAATAGGCTTCAGTCTCATATGTGTGTTACTGAATGAGGGCCAAGCCCCTCTAAGCCTCAATAATTTGTGGTTCCCATTCTAATTAATAGGATAGCAATATTCTGTGTTTTCCATATGCAAACTTAGTAGATATCAAAACAAAGGCTACTTGCTAGCAGATATTTGTTTCATCAATGAATGTGTGAATGTATTTGTTCACTAATGAAAACAAACCTAAGCTGAAAGGGCCATGGTGAGATTATTAAAACATCCAGTAAGTGATCAGGGCAATGTTAAACCCAAAAGGTTTGAATAAAGCCATGCCTGGAAGGATATTGTCCCTGTGGTCATTGATTTACATGTGCATTTGTATGTTTTGTGGCTGTACTCAGACTGTCCCTGAGAACCACAAATCTCTGTAATTGCATGTTGCATGATGAACTGGTCAGTTACAGAGTCCTCCTAACTATCTTGTGTGGCTCTAGCCAGACCAGGAAAGTTGCACATGTGGCTGTCTCAGTTAAGTCTCTGATTGCTGAGATGAGGAGGGTGAGCAAGAGGTAGCTTACAGAGGCTGTTAAGCAGATATGCAGGCTGTCAAGGCCCTGGAGGAGGCTAGTGGTTGAACTACTCGCTCACCATAATGAAATCAGAGCTTTGTGTTTATAGATACAGACTCTTCACAGATAGATATTAGTTCTAATCCAGATTCTCAACCTCTCAACCCTGGGGCTCTCTCATCACCAGCATCTGAGACTAAATAATGGTACCCATCTCGGTGGCTGTTAGCTAACAATCTGGTGAGTACTCACAGCTTCCATAAAAGCTAGTTTTAGTAGTTGTACAGTCAGATGGCCATATTGACCAGCTTCTTATCAAGCCAGTCTTCACAGGAGAGACCTCTTATCGAGAGAACTCTGTAGGGGCAAATCATTTACACTGCTTGAATCTGCCCAGCTGCACGCAGAACAACACATAATATGTCTGTTTTAGTTCCTGAAAGTCTGAGTATAGAATCTACCTCACTTGCCCAAAGCTGTAATTAGAAAGTGTCAATGTTATTCTTCAGCTCTTGGACACTAATGATCTGGAAGGGCATGCTTTTTCTGTGAGAACAGGCTGTTAGCCAAAGGTCAAGTTCTGAGCTAGGAGATGGTAAGGCCCTAGCCAGACCATAGGGTCTGATCCCCACACAGTTTCTGGGTAACATCAGGCAGGCTGCTTAAACTTGCTGACCTTTTCTCCTTAAAATTGTATGCATCTTTTATGGCACGTCTTATTTCAGAAAGAATATATGGCAATTTACAGGACAACAAAGACAAACAACAAAACAAAAAAGTGTAAGTATAGAATCAACAAGACAAACAAGTCAGGGGCACAAAATGCCTTTAAGAACGAGGCTAAACTAATGCGCACTATAACAATCTGTACTCCTACTTATGAGGAACCAGAGCGATAATAGCCATTTCCTGAAGCCAGTTTTTCTACTTTCCAGACAGATATAATTGCAGGTGCTTTCGTTTATTCAATAGTTGTGGAGCCTGCTGCACAGTAGGTGCTCAATAAATGGCTATTAAGTTGCTAAACATTTATTGAATGCCCATTCTGCATGCTGTGGTCTGCAAAACTGTTATAGCACATATCCCCACACCACATACACTTATATCTATATCCCAGTCTCTGCCAAAGCAAATAAATAGCTTGACTCCTAAGATGAAGGCAAAGGAAACCACAGAAATCCTAGATAAGTCTGGGATCTGCTACTTATGCAATGTAGGCCCTTATTCAAATGACATAATGTGCTGCCCACTGAAGCAGTCCCCTTCATTTCTCTGAGGCAAATTCAAGCTAAAGATAACTCACAATGGGCTTGCAGATACAACAGAACCTCTTCTAGAACTAATCACATCAGACAGTTAGAAATAAAAACTAGAGTATTCCCCTAAAAGGCAGATACCTGTCTGTTGGGGGTTGGGGAGGATGCTGCCAGCTCATGGGGATGCTGTGCTAGAGAGGCACACGACAACATTGCACAAGGTCAGCACAGTCCTCTGAACACACAGTCTTCTGGTGAAACTAAGAGGGGGAAACTATTTATCTGCAAGAAGGACATGGAATCTGAACAGTTCATTTTTATTTATGGTGATGATAAGGATGGGAGGGAGAGGCTACAGTGAGCCCAAGAAGGATTTTCATAAGGACTCTACACCAACACAGCAGACAGAGCAGGTGCCGAACTGTCTCACAGCTAGGCTTCACTCTGGAACCCACACCCCTGTGCTGGCTGTGTTCTACTTACCTACGAAGCCATATAAAGAACATCTAACTCCTTCAGTGTACAACAAGGCTATTGGTAGTAAAGAAGAACAGCATCACTTCTCCTGATTCATCTTTTTTTTCCCATCTTGAAGATTTTCAACTTTTCCTCTGAACAAATCTGGGTATTCCCAACCCCACTGTTGCTCTGAATCTATCTGAAAATCCAGTGGAGATCCAAGCTTCCTAGTCAACATCTCCTTTTTTCTTTCTCCAGTATATTGACACTCACTGCTGCAGACTTACAGAAGAGACGAGTGCTAGCTCATGGCCTGTAGCTTCCCATGGGTCTCATACATCCATGAGCACTGTCTTGATACTCACTGGCTATTTGGGTGTTTCTGCTACCTTGGCTTTATGAGCTCCCTTACCATCTGCTCTTCAAAGGTGTTTGCAAGTTGATGGTCAGTGCAATCGCCCTGAAACTCCTGTCTAGGAAAATCAACATGCACAAACCTCAGAAATGCCATTGTGTTCTGGATCCCAGAGAGCAGCCATCATTTTTTGCATCTTTAATCTGAGGAACTGAAAAAATACCTCCTTATCACCGCCCTCCACTCCAGAGCAAAGCGCACGTAATGAAGTTCTAGAGAAAACCTAAAGCCTCATTTACCTTAATTGTTCCTACCCCTCAACCAAGGTTTGCAAGCATGCTACTGACTACATTGGTTGCAAACCCTCCTTCTCAGCCTTCTCTGGTGGATCTGAGGCTTAGCTAACCCTAGCAAGAGGATTCAATCTAGAAATCTAGGGAACGACAGGTAATGGGGTTTACGACCCTATAGTAACATGGTCCGGCACTGGAACTCTGGAGAGCTGGATGCTGGAGGAGTGAGGCACAGAACTCTCCCCTTTTCTCCCTGAGTTGAAAACAGATGCTCTTCAATAATTCTCCTATATCCCCCTGGATATTCTTCAGGTGGATATTCTTTATATGGATAACACATGAATGCTGAAATTCATGGCTTAATCAGGCAACTGGTGGTTGTCCCTAAGCTTGCTGCCTCTTGTTGGGTTTTGATGAGCCAAGGCAGAGCCTTCTATTAGAACTTCCTCACTGATTGCAATTATAATTCTGTCACTCAGCAAGACACCACATTGCAGATATGTCCAATCTGAGGGTCCAAGACTAGGCCTCTTTAGAGAAAAGAGCCTTGGCTGGCAAGCTGGCTATTAGAAAACAGCCACTGGGCTTACCTATATCCTTTAATCCTACCCTCCCTGCTTAAAGCCAGATCATGCAGACCATACAAACTATGACCGAGAACAGCTTGGGATAAGGAGAGACTATTACTTTAAGGAAGAGTAGCAGCTAGGAACTTGATCATACCCAAGAGTCTAGAGCTAAGCAGGCTCAAGGGCCAAACTCATACCAACAATCAAATAGGAAATGAAACACAAATGCAAAGCAGACACGCTGTATTGGTTTCTGATGGAGACATCCATTCAGTTGAACACAGCTGAAAACTTCCTGTCTACTTATCCGCCCCCTCCTCTTTCCCCACAATCCTCCTGACTTTCCCTAATATTAATGAGCAGAAATCAGAATTAATTAACTCTCAGAAGATGGCCTAGAAATCTGTTTTGGTGTGGGGAGCATGGGGAAGACAGGAAATAAGAGGTTGTTCTCTCTTCACAACAAAGACCCCAGATCCATCTCTTGCCCCAGCAGACAGTGGCATCTCCTCCGGCCAGGAAATTTGATCCAAAGTCCATAGACCCCATCAGGTCATTGTGACGCACATGGAGATAGGCCACTTTTCTGGCACTATTACTTTGCGTCTCCACATGGATGACTCACTTTGAAGATATGCTTTAAAAAGAGAGTGTTAGGCCTCCCCAGATACTACTCATTATTAATTTATCTAACTGATGCCTGTGACTCTTATGTGCCTCAAATATCTCTGCCTGTGAGAAGTCCTTCCTGGTTCTATCAGATGCCCTCTTCTTCCCCTTCCCACTCCCAATACACTGTTGGACTCCCCACTGGTATCATTTACACACATCATAGTCCCACCCACACTATTGTCTTCCTGGGAAGAGTCCACAGACTTCCTCTTTTCCTCCCAGTACCTATGCAGGGCCCAGGAGGAGAAGTAAAGAAAGACATATTGATAGTGCTAGTGCTTAGGACGATGTGAGGAATAAATGGATATGTGATGGCTCTTATGTCATAAGAGGAGGTCTTCCTTCTCTCTGAGATACAAAGGCCCCCAAGGCTGCTGGAATTGTCTTGTTGTTGTGCCTACCTCTGAGAGAAGAGGTCCCTGTAGGGGCTGCCATGCTGCAGGGCAATCCCGTAGCCCTTGCTGCTGATGCTGTTGCCGATGACGGTCACTGAGCAGTCGTCATCTGTCAGAGCTGCATACTCCACCACGGCCACATCCCACAGGAAGGCGTAGTTCCCCTTCTTTGCCTGAAAGACCCAAATCACCATGAAGCCCAGCATGGTAAGCTAGCTGTATCATTTTAAGCAGTGTGACACCTCACTGGTTGGGTTCCAGTGACTCCTCTAGGTGGTCCCACTCACACCACACAACAAATTCTCCTAGCATTTTTTTTTTTTTACTTGTAAGTATACCATCAATTTAAAACCATTCATCTTAGTAGATCCAACTACTGTTCACAGAGCAGGTGGAGAGGATGAGCTGGAGATGGGTCACAGTGACATTGGCCCATTTCTCACATTTGTACACTCACCCCTGGGGAGTGCAGGGAGTAACACTCAGGAACTAAGATTTTCAGAGCAGAGCTGTAGGGAACACATAATAGCATGGGAGTGGGGAAGTCTACACAGAGAAACTCTGTCTCGAAAAACCTAAAAAAAAAAAAAAAAAGAAAGAAAGAAAAGAAAAGAAAAAGAAAGGACTTCAAAGGTATGGTAGCGTGTAAAGCTTCTGTCCCTTTAACTGCATGTACATGATGATAATATATACACAAATACATACACTCACAATATACACATATGTATCTTTTAATTACTTTGTTGCAGGGGGAAGAGGAATGAAACATAATCTTCCTGTGGTGCTCAGGCTGGCTTTAACTTTGATCCTCTTGTTCTAGCAAGAGCAGGTGCCATACAGCGTGATGGCTGCAGATTCTCCCATTGAGAACCTAGCTGCATCCTCAGTTGAAGTTCTACCTCTCAACCCCTTCCACAGCGCACACTCAGTTCTATCTTGAGCAATGATTCTAACTTTGACTAGAATTTGGGTAGTCAGGAAGAATATGAACGGCTTATCTTTTCAAAGGAGGCATTGTCACTTGGCTTTCTTAAATACTGCATAACATTCTTAATGTATCAAAGTGTCTAGTTTCCATTCCCGGTTGAACACACAGATGCCTTGTTGTCCCTCCCACTACAGCTCACACTGGATGCTGCAAAGCATAGCTGTAGGCTTGGCAATAGGGCTGAAGCACCACAGACAAATTTAAACCAAGCTACCAAGCTGTAGGCTTCTTGGTACTGTCCAGGGCATTGTTCCAGTTTCTACCTCTTTTTGGGTTTTTATTTCCTCCAAGATTCTCAAAGAAGTATATGGATGCTCAGGCGAAAATCACGCTTTTACTTGTTTGGATTTTTATTTTTCTTTTGGGTGGGGGAGATTAGGTATTGAGAAATGATCTTATCATATAGCTCAGGCTGGTCTTGAAGCATGGTCATCCTGCCTCAACCTCCCAAGTAGTGTGATTACAAGCATATAACACCACATGTATCAGGATCTTTTTTTCAAAACTCTAAGTCCCCATGACCCAAGATGCCTTATTTTCTTAGCAGATTCTTTCCATCAGGAATAGTTGTGGGCAGAATGTGACCTTCTGTACTGTAAATTGGCTTCTCACAGCCTTTCACACAACCTTATAAGAAATGGCACACACCTATGTTATCTATTGCCTGTCACCTGGGGGCACAATTCAAATATTCTATCCAAGGCTTCATTCCTTGGCCAATCTAATCTCAGCAGTCTTAAAGGACTTTGACCCAGGTTGCAAAATTACACACATCTCTCTCCCTCTACATAGGAAGATAACAGTCTTTGCAATTTCTCCCCGCTGGAAAACAAGCTTTCCCATGAAAAGATATAAATTTTCAACCTCTTAGTACCAACTTTCTCTACACAATGTTGACTTATGACCTAATATTTGACTTCAGTCAGATTAAGGAGCATTTCACACCCATGCTCACAATTCAACATGACAATCAGACATGGTTATTTGTACGATTTCAAAAGGGCATGTCATATTGAAGGAAGAATTAAGACCAGCTTCCTTTTTGCAAATGATGTTTCAAGAAGAAATAAAAGCTGGCTCAGGCCAACTGGAAACTGACTCAGAAAAGCCCCTGTGGGCTTTTAGAGGGGTGACTGGATTCCTTCAATCCCCGTGACTATACTGTAGACTCACACACAGATAGGCGAGCACAGCCACAGGGGGAAAGCCTGCATTGACATCCCTAATGGACTATGCTGTGTAGGACACAACATCTGAAAACCATACAGTGTCCCTGCCTCTTTTCCATGCTACACACTAAGGCTTTTCTCCAGAAGTAAGAAGTTGCCTTCTTGAGAAGATGAGTAATCCCAAATACCCACAATCTCATTTATAAACAGAGACCAAATTAACCACTGTCTGTCCTGTTTGTTTCAGGAAGCATGTAGCTAATCTACATGATAGCACTATAGGTATTATCATGAAGGCTAGAAAATGGTAATATAATCCTTGTTGTGACAGGACCCACTGCAAAGGGCCAGGCCAGATTCTGGATCTCTCTGTACAACATAATCTTAGTTCAAAAAACAAAACTAAACAAACAAACAAACAAAAAAATCCTTCATGCTGTATCAGTATCCCAGAATTCCCTGGCCCACCTCGCTCAGCCTCACACAGAGTAAAATGCAGTACCAAAATTTCCCTTTAAGGAGAATATTTTGGAACTTGCAGATATCTCCACAGTCTTTCTGGTGCATCACCAAGGTTCTATGAGATGCAAGCTACGTTCAATGTGATGGTGCAACATGAACATTTCAGAAGCAACTAAAAGAAGACAAGATGTTTGGAGAGACAAAATGTATGGGTGAGTCAGGAAAATGGTTGTTGGGCAAGTATGCCTCGCACTCATTTAAAAATCAGGATACAAGGACAAGCACCTATAAACCAGTGCTAGTGAAATAGAGATAGGAGGTTCCCAGTGCCTTGCTGGCCAGCCAGTCTAACCCAACTGCTGAGTCCCAGGTCTCAGTAAAAGGCTTCCCTTAAAAAATAAGGTGGAGAGTAATTAGTAAAGATATCTAGCAATAAAAGCTAGCTTACACATACACATATACACACATATACATGTATACTTGCCAAAGCATTCACATCAATCATAGCTCTGCCACCTTCTCTATCCTTTGTAGAATGATCTCCACCTTTCCCTTAAAAAACAAAAACAAAAAAAAGCCTAGCATGTACTTCCTTGTAAGGTCAGAACCAATTTTCTTTTTTCTTCTTTTTGATTGTTTGGTTGGCTGGTTTTTTGTTTGTTTGTTTGTTTGTTTTGTTTTGTTCTGTTTCGAGACAGGGCTTTTATGTAGCCCTGACTATCCTGGAAGCTGGTTTGTAGATCAGGTTGTTTTGTAAATCAGAGATCCTCACGTCTCTGCCTCCCAAGTGCTGGGATAAAAAAAATACCTGTGCCACCACTGCCTGGCGAGAATCCATTTTCTACACACATTCTAAAAAAATCATGAGTCTACCTCCTTACGTGATGCTGTTTGTACATAATCTTGGCTTGACCATATGGAGGACACCAAATATTTCAAGTTTCTGAACCCCAGAAGAGCAAGGGTCTTCTCTTTTTCCTGTCCTTCCTGTCACAACCACCTCCTTTTTATTTTTTATTTTTTGAGTGTTTGATGGGGACATAGGTCACCAGCAGAAAGCCTCTGAAGGTTCTGCCCAGGCCTGGCTCCTGCCTTGCTCTTCACTTCACTTGCTGTGATGTGAATGGCAACCGCCACATGACTCCATCAATGAGTTGAGACACTCTGTCATTCTTCCCCTGCTACATAGAACCAAAATCCCCCAAAACTGAGAGCTAGAAGAATGTCCCCCACTTAAGTTGTTTGTGTCAGATACTAGGGTCACAGCAGTGCAAAGTAACTGACACCCCAAGCCAGTGTTTCTTCCCACTCTGCTCCCTCAGTCAGCTTCCCATTGTAGCCTCAGTCTCTTGGCAAGTCTACGGTTTCTTTGGAAGAGTGGGCCACTCTCCCTTCATTCACCATGCCTGAAACTCCATTTCAGAAATCTCTCACACTAAGATACAACACCAACTCCTTATTAACAGTACCTTTTTTTTTAGGCTTCTGAGAAAAATGAATGGAAGTAGGAATTTAGCCTGTTCGAAATATAGAAGATGAACCCAGCCACCTCCCTGTAGTGTCCCAGAGTCCCTATCCTAATGTCCCAGTGGATCTTTGAATTCACTACTTTTACCACGTTCTGCTCTTACTTCTTTCTGCCTGTGTCTCCCTGTCGCTGTGGTCCTTTCCCTACTTCCTAGGATGCTGTGATGAACTGGGGAAGGCAATGTCTGGGCACAAGCAGGACAGACTGTGAGCTGCTTAGGAATAGTGCTGACATTATTTCATAATGCCTAAAAGATCAAAATGATGCTACAGCTTTTGTTCTGCTCCTAAACCACAACCAACCCAACAACTTATTTCACTCTTTTGCTGGGATGAACTACCTCTATCTGGCCACCCTTTTATAATATCAAACGTTCTCTGAACTTCTAATCATCGATTTACGTGTATCATTCAGCTGCTGAATAGCTGGGTGGCAGACAAAGCTGTCAACCCATTCTGATGTTCTTCTGGCCCTTGCCTCTAGGTAAAACGTAGATGGGCATACATAACCAGCTCCCCAGTTTCTTGTGACTGTGGAAGGCACCTTGGCAGTAGCTCTGGGGTCCTAAAACACAAGTCCAAGATTCCTCTAAGTGCTATGGAAGGGATTTGTAGATTGCTTTTTAAAAGGAAAGAGATCTGCAGAATATGGCATTCAAAGATGTTTTCTTAACTTAAGATTTTTTGATATCGAGACATGTCAGCTCCTGACAGCACCCCCTATTCTACTCCAAGTAGAAGATGAGCATCAAAGAATCTCCAGTGGGAGATGATTGAATTGGTGGTAAGCCGTTCTCTTGGCAAGAAAAACCCCTTGCTTCAACTGTAGACAGACTTCTGTCCAAAAAGGACAAAACTTGGAAGCAGATAAGTCGACAGCCTAGCTCTGCCAAGACAGGGTAGGTAAGTCCTTCATAATTCCTGCTCTACAATCAATGTCTGTCAGAGAAATGGGGCCAAATGGCTGAAGATTGATGCTGTAATGTATGGAGAGAAAATGGGAACTGTCCAGGCAGCCACTGGTATGTCATTCTTTAGTTTTGGAAGCTGCAGGCCCTGTACTTCCTATATAATCAGATATATTTATCCCTTTCAGGTCTCTGAGGTGGTTGAAGAATAGATAGCTAGAGTCTCATAGTTAAATTTTGAGTTGTTTAGGAATCAAGAGGGTGTTCTGGATCTAAGAAGATATTTTTTAAATTGTGAGGCAAGTTAGTATGAAAGCTGAGTTAGATATAGAACTTTAAACACATGGAGATGGATAGATAGTAGAATGTTAAAGTCAGGTGCCAAATACATATGGGCTGGACATTGGGAATGTATGCTAAGCCATATAACTCTTATAATTGTGGCCTATTTATTTCTGTTGTTTTGTATTGTATTTATAGTTATAAGAAAAAGAACCATTTTTTGGACTGAAAGGGAGAGTTGTTGGGGGGAAAAAAGAAATACCTTAAACTAAAAAAAAATAAAAGAAGGGAAGAGGATGGGGGGTTGAGGGGGAGGAGGGTGGAAGGGTGGGACTGGAGGGGGGAGTAGGGAGGGGATTGTGATTGAGATGTAACTTGAAGAAATAAAAAATAAATTACTAAAAAAAAATTTAAAAAAGAGATTAAAAAAAAAAGGAGAGATGGTAAAGTTAATATTGCCCTGAAATACAATACAATTGCCTCTATGGTATGATTTTTAATTAATAATGATCAATGTCAGTGAAACTATTGCAAAATGGGATTATCCTTCAGAGTCACTAGCACCAAAAAAAATAATAATAACAATGTACTTTGGACAGTAATGTAACATCATATAATGTGGACATATAAACTTGTTATATATTTTATCCTGACAAATTGGAATTTAACCTAAAAAGTAACTAAGGTATATCTATCTATAAGACATAAGAAATATTCAAAGTTGACATTAAAACAAATATGTGAATATTTTAACCATTCAATGTCAGGTAAATAATTTAATAAATCATGGCTCATGAATACGACATCAGTGTAATATACACTAACTTCAAACACTGAAGAAAATCTGTACACAGCCCTAAAAATCTTGGGAATATTTTCCTCAGATTTTAGCCTGCCTCTCAATATTTCGCTTGATATTTTTTCTTCTCCTTTCCAATATACAAAACTGATTGATTAGGACAAAATAACAATCATTGCCACAGTCCTGAAAAACACATATGTGAGGATGTTAGGGAAAGGAAGCAGAATATCTTTGGCAATCAATAAGGTCAATAAAGTCAAGGGCATGTGGGATTAAATCATCAGAAAGCCAAACAAAAGCAAGTGGAAGACCTGCTGCTTTTTCTCCTTGGAATTATCTTAGCAAACAGAATCCAGGTACTTCCCTGAGGAACACCTGAAAGCCCAAAGGCTGCAAGGAACAGAGACAAGGTTGCCTGGATCAGCCCTTAGCACATCCTTCCTAACATTTTCCGTAACAGGATCAGCGTTTATGAATGTTGGGCGTCATAGACACAGCCCCAAGTGAACTGCAGCATGACTGGCTTGCTCTCCCCTGCTCCACATTGGTAACAAAATGAGATTGCTTTGCCATCCATTTCCACATTGCTTCAGTCCTTCCTGAAGCTCACTCAGAAAGCAAACTGTCAGAGCCATCATCAGCCTTGAGATCAGAATCTCATTGTGCTTTTCCATCCCATCCTAACTGCTTAGAAAAGAGAGAAAGCAACAACAACTTTATCCAAAACAAGCAAAGATGATGGTGTTGCCAACATCAGTTACAAATGCAACTGGAATGAGGTGCTAAAGGAAGCTGGGCATCTGTAGTGCCAGGAGCAAGTTGTTAGGTGCCAGGGCTTACAAGTCCAATATCTTTTAGCTGTAGAATCACTCTCAAGAACAGAGCCTCCGTCTCTAAAAGGATGAAGTAACCAAGGCTCTAGAAAAGAAAGCATCTTGTCCCAAACAAATGAGGAGGCAGACCAACCTGGGTTCCAACTTTCTTCAAAGATACTTGCTTTCTCTGCCCTGCTTTAACTCATGAAAGGACGATTGTGGAAAAGATTCCCCAGGACTATGGACTTGGACCATTTCCTAGGGGAGCATGCTGGTTACAGTTCACATGTGAATGACTGTGCATGTTTTTCTCCAGCTGTGGAGAAAAAGATGCTTCATGGAACTTTTTTCCATTCTAGGGGAAAGAAGGACACAGGGATCCCTAGGGATTCTTTGGACACTTGATGCTTCTTCATTTGCATTAGCAGTCCATGGATCATGCTCCTTGTCTTTTCTTGCATTCTCTCTTTAGGTAGAGCTTGGCTTTTTGCATATCTAAAGACTTAGCTCTTCTGGCCAGCCACATTCATACAATGGAGATGCACTGCCAGGCACAGCCTGAACTCTGGCTGCTGCTATACCTGTGTTTACACATTGTGCCAAGTCACAAGAGGCTCCAGGAAAACCCAGAGACCATCTGCAGAGAAAAGGACAATTTTACAGCTTGCTGGTAGGAGTGTGGGTTGGCATGATATTTCTGGAATGGCAATTTGGTGAGGAGAATTGCATGCTTTTCAAATCTGCATATGCAGCAGTTCACAACCTTTTGGAATTTATTCTATAGAATTACTTTTTGGCTGAGAAGATGTTTGTACAAAAAATAAAAATAAAAAATCAGAACAACACCATTAAACCATCAAGAAACTGGAAACTAAATGCCCAACACTTGAGAATCAGGTAGGTAAATGGTAGTATTGAATGATTAAATATTATGTCTCTGGTAATATAGTGCTTTTAAAGGTCCTGATTGCTGAGAGAAGTGTCATTCAGAGGGGGAAAAAAAAAAAAAAGGCAGCAGGCCACACATTACCCTGAGCTCCAGAGTCTAAGTGTTCAGATTGAATCCTAGTACACTGCTTGCCAGCTGTGTGAGTGCAGATAAGTTGATTAATACCCCTGAGCCTTGGTTCCACTGGACTTAAAATGGATAGAGCTCTGATGAGAATTACATACTTTAATATGTATGATATGCTTAGGCCTCTGCTAAATACGTTACAACTAACATTAGAACATTTAGTGGAAAACAGTTTGTTATAAGGATTGCATCTCCTTTCAGTGATTATGGCAAAGGACCATATTTATGGAGTCAAACCCAGCACCAAATACTAACAATGGCCATCTCAGGGTAGTGCCATTATAGAAGAATACTGAAGATTTTTTTTCTGTTGTCCATTTTTCTACAGTGCTTCAAGTCCTTCTTTTGTGATTACAGACACCTAAGAGGGTAATTTTTAGAAATCCAGCCTTACATCTTGAGCTCTAGGCAGTGCAAAAAGCAAAGTGCCAGAGGAAGGCCCTCCTGTACCATCCAGCTCTGAAATGAACCTACATTCTCAAGAGCTGATTGCTTCCTAAGAGACCTGCCATTGTGTTCCATTCCAGAGTGCAGAACCCTGCTCCTGGAATAGAGTAAGGCCTCAGCACCTGCTCTGCTCCCGTCTCCTTCCATTAAGTCCAAGCAGGAGTCAGGAAACAAACTCATCTGGTAGGATTGAAAGAACTTTCTTCCGCTCTAACCTATTGCCACTGACTACTCTGCCATGTTCACCAAGTCAGCAACACACGCTGTGAGTGTGTACAGTATAACATGTATGTACATGTGCAATGATCTGTATATTCAAGTATGTGAGAATTGTGTGTGTACACATTTTAGTGAGGGGGAGTGTATGACAGTGTATTAAAGTTTGCATAGATATGGGAATGTATGTATGGGTGTGTGTCCATGTAAGAATATGTGTCAAAATGTATATCTATGTGAGTGTATTGTCAGAATTGTTTAAGTGGGCAAATGTGTGTAAACATGGTGAAATGGATGAATATGTATGTTGTTATATTCATGGAAATGTTTGTGTACATGAATGTGTATGTGTATGGGTGCATGCGTGACTCTGTGTGTGAATGTGTGTCACTTGAATGTGTGAAGTGTTTAAGTACATATGCAAACAAGAATGGTATGTGTGAAAATGATGTATGTGGAAATGTAATTGTGCATATGTTTATATGTATAAATATAAATGTGTGTGTATGAGAAAGAAGAAAAGGAGTAAGATTAGGAGCATCAAAACTCTCATGGAGGTAGCAGAGAGGACTCAGGTAGCCACGTACCTGGAGAATCATGAGAGGTTCGGGGGCATATTCTTTCTTCTGGAAATAAGGAGCCTTCCTTTATGATTTTTCAGAATAAGGAAGAAGTCATCTCAAATGTCATGAAAACATACAATGATGGGAGCTGTTCACAAAGCCCAACTAAGGAAGCAGCAGGGAGCATGCTATCTGAGGAGTACAAGACAATTACCTTTACCTGACTCGGACCCAGAGCCAGTAGAAGAGAAAGACAGGGATAGGTTCAGTGGAAGGGAGGGAAATCACTGCTGGGTTCTACACACATGCCATAAAAGCTGTTATTTCAAAGTATCCAGGGGATGCCAAGTGAGCTCGTCCTGTGTCCATACCATAGTGAGCACGATGAAGCTGGACAGAGCGGCCTCACAAACAAAGGGACAGCAATGCAGGTATGTCCTCAATGTGTGCTCATGAATACAAGCAGGAGGGACATCAATGCAGGGTATGTCCTCAGTGTGTGCTCATGAGTACAAGCAGGAG
>CAJQZJ010014563.1:5211532-5235040 GCA_907164525.1 Lophiomys imhausi | reverse complement strand
GCAGGGTATGTCCTCAGTGTGTGCTCATGAGAACACGCAGGAGGGACAGCAATGCAGGGTATGTCCTCAGTGTGTGCTCATGAGAACACGCAGGAGGGACGGCAATGTAGGGTATGTCCTCAGTGTGTGCTCATGAATACAAGCAGGAGGGACAGCAATGCAGGAATGTCCTCAGTGTGTGCTCATGAGTACAAACAGGAGGCTACCTTGCAATTTGGTCTTGGTGGTCAGACTTGCTCATTCCCTAGTCCGGAGAAAACAATGAGTGGAGGACATGTCCCAGGTCTACAGTCACAGCATGTAGCTCCTGACAGTCTGGGATAGTATTTCAGCCAGTAACTGTACTTACTCTGCTTGTACTAACATGTCCTGAGTAACAGCTGTCCTTACTGTGCTTGTACCAATGTGTCCTGAGTAACAACTGTCCTTACTGCGCTTGTACCAATGTGTCCTGAGTAATAACTGTCCTTGCTGTGCTTATATCATCGTGTCCTGAGTAACAACTGTGCTTACTGCGCTTGTACCAATGTGTCCTGAGTAACAACTGTCTCTACTATTCTTGTACCAATGTGTCTGGAGTAACACCAATGCCATAAGGAGCACAAGTGGTAGACAGAGGAAAAGGTGGCTGTGCATCTCAATAAAGGACACCAATGGCTTTTCTATTATGTGATCTCTTTTGGAGCCTTTAATTTTCTTTGTAGGATCTTCAACTCCTCCTGAAGAACACAGCGTGAGTGTTGGGGAAAGGATTTGGACACAGCTGACAACACCTAGCTTTAGCGCTCCCAGCCAGCCATCTGAGCTCTTTGAGTTAGTGGCCTCACATGGAGGGCAAAGACAGCACAGTCCCCTCACATACCTGTCACAGGTTAAGTCAACATGGAAAGTGCCTGAGGCATTAAGGGAACTGGTACCCTCATGATGGTGATAATCATCACCAACATCATAGCATTAAGTTTGATTAAGGTGCAGTTGTCTTGGGATAAATAACACTTGAAATTGTCCTCCATCATCAGCCTGGTAAATTAGAAAGACTGTTAGACTGGGTTACAGTCTCAATGCAATTACTGACTCATTATCAATTTATGAAAATGCAGAAGCCCAGACAGCCTTTAAGGTCTTCTTCAGTTTCAGCTTCCTCCAAGTTCGTGTCGCAGACTGTGATTCTCAAAGTGTCTTCTGGAGGCCAGGAGACACTGACTGAGAACTAAAGAGATTTAACTATATCAATCAATCAATCAATTAATCAACCAATCAATCAATTTTTGATCTCTCTTAAAGAAGATTTAGAAAGACGGAGAACATCAGAGCCTTTTACTTGGTGCACTAAGTAGGGAAAGAAAGATCACAGGTTAGAAGGAAAACCAGTATTAAAAGAAACTTTGAAGGAAAATCACACTGGGCATCTTATTCCAGGAAATTACTCTGCTTAGTTCTTTCCTATTTATTCTCTTATTGCAAAGTTAGAATAAAATCCTATCATACAAACAGTCCATTTTTTTTTCATCAAGAAAATGGAGGCTTAGAAAAAACTGTTCCTAAAAGTCAGATAATCTACTGTTGTCAGAGGTCGAATTTCTCCCCAGGTTTGCACCCAACCTCACAAATTGAACACTAGAAGCTTCAGAGAGCCACATGGAGTTCCTTCAGCTATTGGGCAGTGTGCTTTCTTTACCTCCACTGTCAGATTCTCAGCAAGGTCTTATTGGGGACACCTGATTCCCAAATTTGATCCTGGGATTGTATTCACTTTTGTTTCTCTGGAGAGATACAGTTTATCAATTAACCAAGAAAAGTTTACCACATTTCCAAGAGAAGATGCAAGTTTCATAAAAGGTGAAGGAACCCCTTAACATTGAAGAAACAATGGCTCCTCCCCTAAAATATAAAATTATATGCTGTCATTAAAACTGGGGGTGAGGCATAAACAAGTTTCTCAGCAGGGCAGGAGGATACATTGATTTCCAATGATTTGTCAACATTTTAAATTGTCCCAAGACCATGATAAATAACAATCTAATCTGAGTTATTCCATGAGAAAAATTAAGACTGATATAAAAATAAGATTAATGGTTTACCTAGATGCAAAATACATTATAAAAATAATATAATTTTAAAAGGAATGTGAACAGAATTACTCCACATTAGTGAATATTACTGCTCCCAGGGGGCGAAAAAATGGGTTATCAAATGAAAATCTGTGCCAGGCATGGGATACCTTCTTCTGAGTTATTAGATACAGAGGCCCCAGAGACATAAAAATAACATAAACTACTGCCACTGCTTTTTGTTGCTCATATTAACTAGACACTAAGACCCTCCTGCTGAAGTCAGCAAACACTTTGGTTACAGGACACAGAGAAATCCATCTTAAACTAACCCTACTGGCTAATTTACAAAGTGTTGAAAATGCTATTTGGCTGCTGTGGCAAAAAGATATCAATGGTCATATCAAGTGCTGGATCCTGCATACTACAATATTGACCTGTCAGGCAAGACATGTTGAGATGCGTAAGTGGCAAGTCATGGCTACTCAGAAAGGAATTCAGAAATGCGGTCAAAGGATGCTTCTTATTTCAATGGGTAGTGGTTAATGGAAAGACTCATTACTGTTCAGGGTGCTGAGAATAATGACTGCCACTGCTCAGCCATAGATGGGACTTCTACATTAATCCCTGGACCAAAAGTTCAGGAAAGGTCTCTGGCGGGGAGATAGAAAGAATATAAGATCTGGAGAATGGGGAAGAGCACAGTGAAATGCTTTCCTCTGGACATGACATGGCTCTTCCATAAATGAACCCACAGTAGCTGTGGTTACTTGTACAAGACCTACACAAGATCAAGATAGCCAAATTTTCCAGCACAAATGGAGGAGAGCCTCCCAAATCTCCATGCCTGCCTGAGAACAACTGGCAGTTGATGGCTGCTGGGAGAGGAGTCACTTTTCTTTAGGAGTGTGGCCACTGGCATGTTTCCCATTGTTGAAAGCAACACTACTGGTGGTTGAAAAAAAAGTAAATAAATATGTAAGGAAGACATAAAAAATATGGGAGAAAGAGATGGTGGAGGGAAGTCCTCAGACAATTTATAGAAGAGAGTCAGACATGAATATGATCAATAAATATTGTATCAATCTCTCCACCAAGCCATATCTCCCACATCCTTCTCCAGTGGTCCACATGCCCAGATCTCATCAGAAAAAAAAAAAAAAACTCACAAACAACATGAAATATCAAACTAGTAACTTCTCTACAAAACCTACCAGTCCTGTAGAAATATTTGACAATGAGACAACCTCGATGAACCTCCAGATACAGAATTTAAAATAAAATTTGTTGGACTGAAAGGAGGACCTGTTATGGGGAAAGAGATATACCTTAAGCTTAAAAAAAAAAAAGGAAGCAGATGGGGGTGTAAGGGGGAAGGGGGTGGGAGGGTTGGATTGGAGGGGGGAGTAAGGAGGGGATTGTGATTGAAATGTAACTTGAAGAAATAAAAATATTTTTTTAAAAAGAACAATTATAAACTTCATCAAACAATTCAAGGAATTTAATGAACACATACACAAAACAAACAAACAAAATTTGTTTATTTTCATTGAACGTATAAGCTCAATGTAATTAAGAAGAAAGAACTTAAGGAGAGCAAACACCTAAGTGACCCCCAAGAAAATACAAATGTAAAGTTGATGGAAATGAGGAGAATAATCCAGAACTTGAGAACAGAATTCAATAAAGATATAGAAACATTGAAGAAGACTCAAGCTTAGATGAAGAAGGAATTGAAAAACCCAATAGCCCAAATAGAAAACTCAAAAGAAAGCCTTATAGGTAGAATGAATCAAGCAGGAGATAGAATATCAGGATCAAGTGGAAGATCTAAACAAAATAAGCAAGGGAAATAAAAGAGTAAAAAAAAAAATACAGGAAAGGAAAATATAAAAAATGTGGGACAAGATAAAAAAACAAACTTTTGAATTACAGGCATAGGTAAGGAAGAAAAATCCCAAGTCATTGGCATAGACCAGATATTCAACAAGATCATAGAAGAAAACTTCCCTAAAATAAGGAAAAACATACCCATACAGACACAGGAAGGACAAAGAACATCAAATAGATAGACAAGACCAGAAAAAAATTACCCATGATATATCACAGTATAAATATTAAATATTCAGAACAAAGAAATTGTATTGAAAGCTACAAGAAAATAAAACATGTCACATAGGAAGGGGTTTATCAGAATAACACCTGGTTTCTCAATAGAAAATTGAAAGCCAGAAGCAATGTAATGCAAGCCTTAAAAAACCATGCTATTAGCCTAGACTGATATCTCCAGCCAAAGTACAACTGAGGGATAAAAAAAAAAAAAAAAAAATTTACCATATAAAAACCCCCAAACACATCTATAACCAACAAACCTTCTGCAGAGAGGAATAAACACAGCCTAGAGACAACAGAAAGAAATACAAAGCCATAAGTATTAAAACAGAAAGTACCATTAAGGACACCAACAATGGTACCAAAAATCAACAACATAATGATAAAATCAACACACACATTTTCATAATAACTTTAAATATCAATGGCCTCAATTCTCCACTCAAAAGACACAAGTGGTCTGACTGAAAGGATCAAGAAACAAAATCCATCTAACTGTTGTCTACAAGAAGCACTCCAAATTTTTAAAGAAAGGCACTACCTTAGAGTAAAAGGATGCACAAAAGTGTTAGAAACAAATGGGACCAGGAACCAAGAGGTATCACTGTCTTACCATCTGATAAAACGGTATCTTAAAATAAAGCATGTTTGGACCTAAGTCAAACATTGGATTTTGCTGGAGAATCTGAGACACATCAAAGTCTGGCTGAATGCCATCTGTCAAAGCCATAGCTTTGCTGCTGGAGCAACAGACTGGCTGAAGAAGCTGCATGCAGAGCCCATACTAATTACCAGTGATGCATCAAACCAGAGAATGTCTGTCAAACAAGCATGCAATAGTGTTTCTTTGGAAATACACATTTTGCACAACCCCAAATACTTACTTCCCTGTAGAACTAACTTAAGATAATATCAGCTTTTGTCATTGCAACAACAACAACAAAAAAAAAAAAAACATCAGCCCTCCAGATCAGTTGCTGCCCTCAACAAACATTGTGCATTATTACTATCAGTGATTCACCATTAGTTTGGGAGGGAGGGGATTTAGCAAACACATGTTTGGTAAAAAATGCAATTGGAATAATACATCTCTACAAATACAAAAGGAGTAAAGTGAGCCTAAGCAGTGATAACCACGCCTAACCAAGTAATGATGTCTTAGCATTAAAGTGACTGGATTATTCTATGATCTAAAAATGTGTGAAATAGGATTATGAAAAAAAACAAAAACATGAAAGTCTTTTCAATATTAAACTATCCCAACACACTCCTAAAGCCTAAAATCCCATTTTTGTTTGTTAGTTCGATGCACTGATTTTTATAATAATCTCTTAGTTTGTGAAGAATCTCATACCTCTCAATATCCATTGTCCAAAGCATACTCGATTCTGATGTGTAATATTAAACATATCACCTAAGGGCACATTGGACATAACATGATGTTTGATCAGCTGTGATGCTAAACTGCTTAATTTTAACACTTTTATTTCTGCTGTAGCAGAAGGAAAATTAATTGAAAAAAATAGTACTAGTTTAATAATGGCACAGAAAAATGCCATTTTGTAAATCAACAAAAGACAAAATATTCTTCAAAGACTTTTCACTTTATAAAAGATCACCTGACTACTTTGCAATGTGAAGTTATGCCTTTTTCTTTCTCTCTCTCTCTCTCTCTCTCTCTCTCTCTCTCTCTCTCTCTTTAACTCAGAGACAGGGTTTCTCTGTGTAGCCCTGGTTGTCCTGGAACAAACTCTATAGACCATGTTGGCCTCAAACTCAGACATCTGCCTGCCTCTGCCTCCCGAGTGCTGGGATGAAAGGTGTGCACCACCACTGCCCAGTGAGCCTATGTTTTTTGGGTGTGTAAAGTGAATTTGAAGCTTGGAAAGGAGGATTTCTAAAGTGCAGTGCAGTGGACTGAGGGAGTACTCTGGAAAGGTTACTTGATTCAACAATGCAATTGTACAAAACAAATACTCTCAAATGAAGTAAATTATGTAACACTTGCTACTTTTGTTAAATAAAATTTAACTCCATTGAAAACCAAAAAAAGAAAAATAGACTTTAAACTAAATTCAATCAGACAAGATACAGAGGGATACTTCTTTCTAATAAGGGAAACAGTTAACCAAGAAGACATTACTATCGTCCTACACATACATGGGTCAAACTCTAGTGTCCCCAATTTCTTTTTTTTTAAGTAATATTGGATTTGAAGCAAATATTACCATCAACCCACTAACAGTAGTTGTTTCAGTTCCCCACTCCCTCCAACAGACAGGTCCATTTGGACAAAAAAAAATATTAGAGGATTAATTGGCATCATATATCAAATAGACTTCACAGATATCTATAGACTGTTTCCACTCGAACAGCAAAAAATACATATACTACTCAGCAGCAAATGGAGGCTCTTCTAGAATAGAACACATGCTGGGACACAAAGCAAATCTTTAGTGTAGCCGAACTTTTAAATTATTATTTAACACTTATTTATTTATTACTAAACTCACTTATAACAAACACCAACAATTTCTTAACTATTATTCCTATAAATTCCTACAACCCATTTAACCTATCCACTAAACCTATTGATAATTATAACAACTACTTTCATAACCTTTTAGAATGATACAGTCTCTGGGGCAGGTCCTCAGTCGTCAGGAACACAGTCTTTGTTGTAGATTCTTTAACGCACTTAGCAGTCCTTTTTCTGGATCTCTCAGATGCAGGTTCATCAGGGTAAGTTGGTTATTGCAGTCTCACCTTAAATAAGGCTTCATGCTTTCTTCTCTGTGGGAGACCCCAGCCGTCTGCAGGCCAACTTACTTCTTTTGAATCAGGAACTCAGCTGCTCTGCCTCAGTCCTTAAAGCCAGGCACAGTTTCCTTTAGGCCACTGTTCGGACAGATCAAACCCCTCTAGGCAAAAGCTGAGCCACAGGGTTTAGTCCTTGGCCTTTTGGTGTCTTGCTCAGGCTTTCTTTGCTCACCAGCTTCTTTCTGCTTCAGGGAAATCTGGCCATCAAATGATGGCCAGCACTTTTTTCAGCAGGACTCTTGGAGCTCTCTAGCATCAGGGGCCTCTTCTCTTTCTGGGCTCCATGCACTGTCCTCAAATAGGAGGAACTCTGTTTCAGCTTAATTTGGGCTCTGCCCACTTAGCAGCTGAAAACAATGTCAGGCCAGATACTTTGTTTCTTCAAGTCTATTGACTCTTTCCTGTTTTCCTGACTTCAACCTTGTTTTTCAGTCTATTGAGTCTTTCCTGTTTTTCCTGACTTCATGCTGATAATGCTGTTCATGCCCCGAATTAAGAGACAGTATCAGAAACCCCTATATATTTTCTAAATCTAATTTATCTAACCCCTACACTTTACAAATTCAAAGAGGCTGACATAATTACTTGTATTCTATTCTATCTGACCACAATGCAATAGAACTCACAAGTGACAGCCAACAAGGCTCTAGTAAATACATAAATCCATGGAGATATAACAGCTCACTACTGAATGATGACTGTGTCAAAAAATAAACAAGAAAGAGATATTTTTTTTTACTTAAATCAAAATGAAAACACAACACAACAAAGCCTATGAGACACATTGAAAACAATCTTATGAGGGAAATGTGTAGCTCTAAGTGCAAATCAGGAAAAGCACAAATAAATAACCAAATTATGCAATTACAAATTTTGGAAAGACAAGAACAAACCAAATCTAAACACACTCAATGGCAATAAATAATAAAAATCAGAACAAAAATCAATGAAATAGCAACAACAACAAAATACAACGAATCAACAAATGTAAGAACTGAGTCTTTGGGAAGATAAACAAGATTGACAGATCTTTGGCATACCTAACCAAAAGAAAGAGAAGACCCATACTAAAAGAATCAGAAATGAGTAGGGAAACATTTCATTCTAATCAAGGGAGCAGTTAACAAAAAAGACATTACTACCCTAAACATACATATACTAAACTCCAGAGCACCCAAATTCATAAAAATAAGTACTACTAAATTTAAAAGCACAGATTAACATCAGTCCATCAACAGTTAATAGCAATAATACACACCAAAGAAATTCACAACATAGTATGGGAATATATCTTAAAATCCTCTACTCCATTAAAAAAATACAATAAAATAAAAACCTAAAAGAAATGGAGGAATTTCTAGATTCAGCGAAACCACCAAAAGTAAACCAGGAAGAAGTCAACAACCTAAACAGACCCACAGCAAAAGAGATGGAAATACCAATAAAAAGCCTTCAAGCTTTAAAAAGAAGACCAGAGCCAGATGGATTTTTGACCAGAAAAGTTCTAAAAATGATAAACAAATTCAGCCATGTGTCAGGATACCAAGTAAACTTGCACAAGTCAATTTTTTTACACAATAACAACAAACACACGGAGAAGGAGATCACTGGCACACTCCCATTCGTAACAGTTTCAAAGAAAATAAAATGACTAGGAATGAACCTAACCATCAAAGTGAATTGTAGAGAGCTGCGACGTGCCACGCCTTAAAGATGGCGCTGGTCTCCGCCTTCCACCAGCCCGACGGTGAGCGCTCTCGGTGGTAAACAAGTCCATATTTGGCTAAGACCGCTGATCTGGCTTGCTTCCGCATACGTGGGCCTCTAAGATAGCACCACGTGGCTTTACTTGATTGGCTGTTCATTTAGTATTTAGCCTGTGGGTTGGGTCTGCCCGGGCATTCGGAAGACTGTTTTCAAGGGACCTGAATAAACTGCAGGAGAAGAGCTTTTGTGAGTTGTGTCATTCCTTGCTGGACAAGGGGGGACGCGACAGTGAATAACAATGAAAACTTTAAAATCTCTGAGGAAAGAGATAAAGACACAAGAAAATGGAAACGCAGTCATGTTCATAGATTCATAGAATTAATATTTTGAAAATGATTTTACCAAAAGCTACTAAGAGGTCAACACCACCCCAATAAAAATCTCTATCACATTCTTTTCAGAAATAGAAAATACTATCCTAAAATTCAAATGGAACTACAAAAGACTCTGGATAGACAAACTAATCCTGAGCATAGAACATATCTGGAAGGATTAACATTCTAGATCTTAAGGTAGATTACACAGTCATAGTAATAAAAACAATATAGTACAGGCAAAAAAAAAAACAGACATGTAAGCCAACGAAACAAAATGAAAGACCTAAATATGAGTACTCATAACGTCAACATTTTATGTTTGACAAAAATGCCAAAAACATAAACTAGAGAAAATGAAGCATCTTCAACACATGGTGCTGAGAAAACTGTATGTTCACATACAAAAGAATGAAATTAGATATATATCTAACACTTTTTATGTAAAACAACTCCAAATGGATCAAAGACTTAAACATGAAACTTGAAACACTAAAACAGCTAGAAGAAAATATAAGCCGTGCCCTACATAATATAGGTGTAGAATAGGATTTTCTGATTTTCCTTTGCCCAAGCATTACAGTCAACAATTGGCGAGTGATTCTTCATAAAACTAAAACCTTCTGTACAGCTAAATAAACCATCAGCAAGGCAAAGAGAAAGCCCATGGAATGGGAGAGAATCTTCACTAAGTATACAGTTATATATTAATCCTAACAGGGTATTAATATCCAGAATGAATAAATAGATAATAAAACAAAGAATCATAAATAAAAAATGACTCATGAAAGAAAAATGGAAGGAGACCTGAACAGAAAAATTCTCAAAAGAAAAAATGGCTAAGAACTATTTCAACCCTTATCTTTTGTGTAAAGAAGGGCTACTGAATTTTTAGAATTAATTTTTTTGTATCCAGCCACATTGCTGAAGCAGTTTATCAGCTATAGGAGTTCTCTGGTGGGATTTTTGGGGTCACTTATGTATACTATCATATCATCTGTGAATAGGGATACTTTGACTTTTTCCTTTCCAATTTGTATCCCCTTGATCTCCTTTAGTTGTCATATTGCTCTAGATAATCTATGTTGAAGAGATATGGAGAGAGTGGGCATCATTGCCTTGTCCCTAATTTTAGAGGAAATGCTTTAAGTTTCTCTTTATTTAGTTTGATGCTGGCTATTGGCTTGCTGTAAATTGCCTTTATTGTGTTTAGGTCTCATCCTTGTATGCCTGATTTCTCTAAGACTTTTAACATGAAGGGGTGATGGATTTTGTCAAGTGCTTTTTCAGCATCCAATGAGACTATCATGTGGTTTTTTTCTTTCAGCTTGTTTATATGGTGGATTACGTGGATAGATTTTCATATGTTCAACCACCCCTGCATCCCTGGGATGAAGCCTCCTTGATCATGGTGTATGATACTTTTGGTGTGTTCTTGGATTACTTTTGCAAGTATTTAATCAAGTATTGTTGCTTTTATTGGGCTTTTTGTTTATTTGTTTGTTTGTTTTGCTGGCATTTGAGTTTTTTATCTTAGCCATCTGACAGGTGTGAAATGGAATCTCAGAGTCATCTTGAGTTGCATTTCTCTGATGATTAGTGAAGTTAAGTATTTCTTCAAATGTCTCACTGACATTAGAGATTCCTCCTCTGTGAAATCTCAGTTTAGCTCAGTTTCCCATTTTTTTCATTAGAGTATTTGGTTTCTTGGTGTTTAATTTCTTGAGTCCTTTATAAATTATGGATATTAGCCCTCTGTCAGATGTGGGGTTGGTAAAGATCTTTTCCCAATCTGTAGGTTGTCATTTTGTTCAAATGATGGTGTCCTTTGCCTTAAAGAAACTTGTCAGTTTCATGAGGTCCCATTTATTGATTGTTGGTCTTAGAGCCTGAGCTATTGGTGTTCTGTTCAGGAAGTTGTTTCCTGTGCCAATGAGTTTGAGGCTTTTCCCAAATTTCTCTTCTAATAGATTTAGTGTGTCAGGCTTTATGTTAAGTTGATCCACTTGGATTTAAATTGTGTACAAGGTGATGAGTATAGATCTAATTGCATTCTTTTACATGTCAACATCCAGTTAGACCAGCACCATTTGCTAAAGATGCTGTCCTTTTTCCATTCTACGGTTTTGGCTTCTTTGTCAAAAACTAAGTGACCATAGATGGGCAGGCTCATTTCTGGGTCTTCAATTGGATTCCATTGATCCACTGGTCTGTTTCTATACCAGTACCATGCTGTTTTTATTACTATGGCTCTGTAGTACAGCTTGAAATCTGGGATGGTAATACCTCCAGATTTTTTTTTTTTTTTTTTTTTGGTACAGAATTGATTTAGCTATTCTGGGATTTTTGTTATTCCATATGAAGTTGAGAATTGTTTTTTCCAGGTCTATAAAGAATTGTGGTGGTATTTTGATAGGAATTTCACTGAATCTATATATTGCTTTTGGCAGGACGGCCATTTTTTATTATGTTAATCCTACCTATCCATGAGCATGGGAGATCTTTCCATCTTCTGATTCAATTTCTTTCTTCAAGGACTTGAAGTTCTTGTCATACAGGTCTTTCACTTGTTTGGTTAGAGTTACCCCCAGGTATTTTATGTTGTTTGTGGCTATTGTGAAGGGGGTTGTTTCCCTTATTTCTTTCTCAGCCCATTTATTTTTTGTATAAAGAAGGGCTTCTGATTTTTTGAGTGAATTTTTTATCCAGCCACCTTGTTGAAGGTGTTTATCCTCTGTTAAGACTTCTCTGGTGGAATTTTTGGGGTCGCTTATATATAGTATCATATCATCTGCAAATATGGATAATTTGACTTCTTCATTTCCAATTTGTATCCCCTTGGTCTCCTTTAGTTGTCTTATTGCTCTAGCAAGAACTTCAAGTACTATGTTGAAGAGATATGGCAAAAGTGGACATCCTTGTCTTGTCCCTGAATGTAGAGGAAATGCTTCAAGTTTCTCTCCATTTAATCTGATGTTGGCTACTGGCTTGCTGTATATCACCTTTATTATTTCTAGGTATGGTCCTTGTATGCCCGTTCTCTCTAAGACTTTTAGCATGAAGGGGTGTTGGATTTTGTCAAATGCTTTTTCAGCATGTAGCAAGATGATCATGTGGTTTTGTTGTTTTTTTCTTTCAGCTTGTTTATATGGTGAATTATGTTGATGGATTTTTGTATGTTGAACCATCCCTGCATTCCTGGGATGAAGCCTACTTGATCATGGTGTATGATATTTTTTATGTGTTTTTGGATCCAGTTTGCCATTATTTTATTAAGTATTTTTGTGTCTGTGTTCATGAGAGAAATTGGTTTCAACTTCTCTTTCTTTGTTGGGTCTTTGTGTAGTTTAGGAATCAAGGTGACTGTGACCTCATGGAATTAGTTTCACAGTGTTCCTTCTGATTCTATTTTGTGGAAGAGTCTGAAGAGTATTGGTATTAGCTCTTCTTTGAAGGCCTTATGGAATTCTGTGCTGAAGCCATCTGACCCTGGGCTTTTTTTTTTGGTTGGGAGATTTTTAATGACTGTTTCTATTTCCTTAGGGGTTATAGGGCTGTTTAATCTGTTAACCTGATCTTGATTTAACTTTGGTAGGTGGAATCTATCAAGAAAATTGTCCATTTCACTTAGGTTTTCAAATTTGGTGGAGTACAGATTTATAAAGTAGGACCCAAAAATTCTCTGGATTTCCTCAATGTCTGTTGTTATTTCTCCCTTTTAATTTCTGATTTGGTTTTTTCCCCTCTGCCTTTTAGTTAATTTGGCTAACAGTTTGTCTATTTTGGGTTTTTTTGTTTGTTTGTTTTTTGTTTTTCTTTTTTTTTTTTTTTGGTTGGAAGATTTTCAATGACTGCTTCTATTCAAAAAATAAGCTACAGATCTAAACCAAGAATTCACAAAAGAGGACTCTCTAAAGGCTGAGAGGCACTTGAAGAAATGTTCAACATCCTTGGTCATCAGGGAAATGCAACTCAAAACGACTCTGAGATTCCATCTCACATCCATCAAAATGGCAAAGATCAAAACCACAAATGATAGGACATGCTGTAGAGAATGTGGAGAAACAGGAATACTCCTCCATTGGTGGTGGTACAAACTTGTACAGACACTTTGGAAATCAATCTGGCAACATCTTAGAAAACTAGGAACAGTTCTACCTCAAAACCCAGGCACACTGCTCCTAGGCATATATCCAAAATGTTCTTCACCAAACCATAATGACATTGCCTCAACAATCTTCTCAGCAGCTTTATTTGTAATAGACAGAAACTGGAAGCAACTCAGATATCTTTCACCAGAAGAATGGATTAAAAAAAAAAAACTGTGGTAAATGGAATGCTACACAGCTATCAGAAACAAGGAAATCATGCAATTTGCAACCAAATGGATGGAACTAGAAAAATTCATCCTAAGTTAGCTAACTCAGACCCAGAAAGATACACATGGTATGTACTCTGTTATAAGTGGATATTAACCATACAGCACAAGACAACCATTCTACAACCCACAGACCCAAACAGACAAGAACCTAGCATAATTATCCTAGGAAAAACTCCACCCACCAGTGAGTCATGGTACCTGTTGCTTGTTAGTGGAACACCTTACCCTAGATGGGGTGCCATTACAAGCCCCAGTACAAGAGGAAACTCTTAGCCCTCGTGTGACTGATAAGGGGGTTTGATATATAGTGGCTCCCCTCATCTGAGGAGGAGAGGACAAAGATGAAGAAGAGGTAGAGAGGAAGGGAGGGAGGGAGACAGCGAGGGAGGGAGGGAGGGAGGGAGGGAGGGAGGGAAAAAGGGAGGGACCAGGAGGGGAAGAAGGAGAGGACTTTGATCGAGATGCAACTTGGAAAAAATTAAAGAAAAGAAATATCTCAAAAATGTTCATCATCCCTAGCAACTATGGAAATGTGAATCAAAAACAACTTTGAGATTTTATATTACCCCAGTAGGAATGGCAAAGATCAACAAATCAACCAACAATAAAAGTTGGGGGATAGTGGAGAAAAGGGATACTTGATTCACTTTTAGTGGTACTGCAAAATGTTGCAGTCAGTATGGAAATTAGCATGAAGAATTCTCAAAACCCTAAAAATAAATCCACCACATGACCCAGCTATACCACTCCTTGGCACATGCCAAAAGAACTCTACCTCCTACTTCAAAGATGCTTGTTCAGCCATGTTCATTGCTCACCTATTAACAACAGCTAGGAAAAGAAAACAACCTAAGTGTCTTTCAAATGATAGATGGATAAGGAAAATGTGACATATATATTATTAATACATATCTAATTATATTATATAATATATATTAATATATAATATATATTAATAATATATTCTAATATATCTATTTAGCTATAAAGAAAAGAATTATAAACTTTTCAGGTAAATGGGTTCAACTAGAAAAGATCATATTGAGTGAAGTAACCCAGATTCAAAAAGTTCAATGGTACATGTTTTCTCTTGAGACTCCTAGCTCCAAATCTTTAGATGTGAGCATATATCCTGAAGTGCCTGCAGAAACTAGAAGGGTAAAATGTGACCATTGCTGTGAGAGGAATGTGGGGAGCAATAGAGAGGGAAATAGCAGGGTATAAGTGTTTAATCAGGGAAATGGGAAAAAATTTGGGAGACTCTAATTAGAAAGGGGACAGGAAGATAAATACAGGAGGGAAGAAGGTAAATCAAAATAAGATAGGTATCATACTATTAACTATCTACCTAAAATAAACACATAATTCACATAAATCCATGTATAAATATACACATATGGATTAACGTCATTTTTTCATCTGGGCTGACAAGAACCAAAGACCATCTAACAAAAACCCCAACATCAGTCAAGAGAAGCCTTTTTCTGAGTTATTGATCAGCATTGGCCAAGAAACTCCACAAACATTACAAGTCACTGCAAAGGCCTTTGGTTGCCCTCCAGAACTGGAAGGTAAAGCTCTGTTGTTGAAGACACCATGCACTTCAGACACAGAGCCCAGAGACCCCTAAGCTGGAACTGACCTAAACGCCTCCTCCCTGACGACTAGCTTTCATGGTACCAGAAGACTCCATGCAAACTTCTGTAGGAGGAAAGCAATCAGAAGTTCTACCCAGCTGTGATGCCTATCACCCGCAACAGTAAGCAGCATATGGCACAGTAAGCCTAAGGGCGCAGTGGTAGCACTCATAATTTGGTGCTAACCAACAGCTCTCTGATTGGACTTAAGATACACTCAACAAGAAGTAACCATGACTGGTTCAGCTACTGAGGTCATGGATCTTGAGAGAGAACCTACAACCACCACTACCACTTTAATAAACCAGCCTAATCCTTAACTACATTCTAAATATTTGTTCTTCTACCCACAGTAAATGTAGTCCTTACCCCTCATCAAGGAAACTTATCATTCCAACAGATGGAGGACATTCAAAAAAAGAAAAAAAAACATAACCAGTCAACATGCAGTTGTAGAGCCTAATCCCCATGGTTATGTCTACAAAACAACTCCTAAAACTCAGAGAATATTGTGAAAGAGAGACAGAAATATTGTGAGAGCCTGAAAATCAAGGAGTTTGGTGTGATATTGTGTCTCCTTAGTAATGTCAGAAGCTATACCCACAAATTCTCATAAACCTGACTGCTAAACATGAGCTGAACAAGGACAATAACAACAGACATGCCAAAATAATAGCGGAAAGTCCACAGGGCCTCAGTCATACACAAAGAACTATAAGCAACTATGGAATGCTAAGAGCAGGAACCGCCTTCTCTCCAGGGAAGAAAATAGCAATTTATTATCCAATACAAAATGGTCAGTCCCTGAAAACATACAAGGAGTAATAAACAGACTAAATAGTTTATTTTTAAGAATATATATATACATACAAATATGAATGTAACAACAATTAATGAAAAACAAGGTCATGAATCTGAAAGAGAGCTAGGAGGGATATAGTAGTGAGAGGGCTTAGAGTGGGGTAAGGGAAAAGGAAAATGATATAATTATATTCTCAAAAATAAAAGAAACCATTTTAAAATGAATTGTGTACATGTATGCAATTTTTAGAGAATAAATAAAAATAACTTTAAACTCATCGAGATAGATAGATAGATAATAGATTATTATTATCAGTTGCCAAATATTGGACATTGGGAATGCATGTTATAATTTTCATCATTGTTACTTAATTGTTCTTATTGTTTTGTGTTGTATTTATTGTTATAAGAAAAATAATCTTTTATTGGACTAAAAGGAGGAGATGTTGGGGGGAAGCTACACCTTAAATTAAAACAAAAACAGTGCAGGGAGGGGGGAAGAGGGTAGGAGGGTGAGACTAGGATGGGAAGGAGGGGGCTGTGATTGAGATGTAACTTGAAGAAATAAATAAATGTTGAAAAAAATAAATAAAAAGAAATGAAAAATAAATACTACTATACTGAAGAAATGAAACACTCTTAAGAACACAAAAACCCAGAAAACAGATTGTAAACCCACATGCAAATTTCATAAAGTATTGTGATGGAACTGTAACGATACTCCATGTTTCATACACATATTATGTGTAACACAAAGAGAGAAAGAGAGAGAGAGGGAGGGAGGGACGGAGGGAAAGGATAAATTTAAATTCCTGGCCCATGCATATCATCATTTCCACTTGACTAGCATGGTGTCTAGCATACAGTTGGTGTCAGATAAACCAAAGAAGCTTTGGGTCTTGACAGAATAGGCTGGCCATATCCCATCTACCCTCCTGCTCTATGTTTAAGTCTGCCCCAGAGTTCCAGAGTTCAGCCTACACAGAAAACACCAATGGGCATGCTGAACTTCTAAGGATCAGTCTCAAAAAACTCATAAATTAAATGTTAATACAACAATCATAATATATTACCATTTCAAACAGATATAATCAAATCCAAGAGGACATGAGAATCATCTGGAGAGTGTGGGAAAAGACAGATTGCTTTCCACCCTACCTCATTCCCAGTCTCTGATACCTCAGACAAGAATCAGAGCCCAAGAAATGACATTTTTAACAAGTTCCCACATGCCCTCCCCACCACCTAGAATATGAATAAAAATTGTAGGAAGTTATTTATTCTTTGTTCAAGAGTTCATTAACCTGCCCAAGATCTCATGACTGGCAAAGGACAGATGCAAATAGCAAACCTAGGGTTATTGGCTCAATTATCACATTCTCTCCATTACATCATGGTACTGTAACTGAGCATTTTACTTCATTGAGGTAAGTTTAAAATGAGACCAGAGAACTACACCCTGAGGCTAGAGTAGTTTGGCCCCCAGAAGAAACCTCCCCGTAATGTTTCTCCAGCCAAACAGGTTTTCAGGAACTGGCAGCTCTGATGATCCTGTAAGGAGAAAGAGAAGCAAAAAAAAAAAAACCCCATGTGCTTGCAACTAATATTAGAGTGTCATTAATGGACAGGTGACCATGCCTGGGGTTTAGGTTCAACAGTCTTATCCTCTAACCCACTTGCAGCTAAGAATTCCTTTATGGCCTTTGCTAAAATGTCACCCTTGACTGACATAGCTTGCACTGTACCCTTCTGAAAAAATAGGTCACACCCACTAAAAAGATCCAAACAAACTCTCATTCTGAACATCTGAACGAAGTCCAGTTCTGCCTGGAAGGACCAGAGCTTTGCCAAGGGGAGGGATGCTGAAAGTTCACCACACAGTTGACTGCTTGGATAAGGTGCATGGTTAAAGCCTGTAGTGTCCTGATAGAGGCCCTGCATACAACCCAGGGACGTGCTATCTGTTCACTGCATAGACTGTTCTTTGCATCCCTTCTCCATGTAACTGAGGTGGGGCATCTGGAGATCATGGAGTAGGTTCAAGTCCTTTGCCTTGTGAGGATTCTTGAGCTGTGAGAGATACCCAGTTATACTGTTAAAGGTTTCTGTTAAGAGGACAGCCATAGATCTCTGCTTCTTTCTCTGATATTCAACAGGGATGCTTTTCAGAGTTCCTACTATTCCCATTGCCCCTTCTTATTTGAGTATTTGAAGTGATTACCTCTCACTGTCCTTCATATTTACCCACTCTCTGTTTCTCAGTTTCTCTCTTCCTCTCCCTGCCCTTGCTCCCTCCCTCCTCTGTCTCTCTGTCTCCCTCTGTTTCTGTCTCTGTCTCTCTCTCTCACTACAATTTAAAAATATAAGGCCCACAGAAAATCTTAATACTTCTATGATGTTGGAGATTAATATCGCTATGATGTTGGAGAGTAAATAATTATCAACTCTTCAGCAATTCTACCCATTTTGTAGGTAGAATCACTGCTTCTACTGAGATACATTAGTGTTGATGGTGATATAAATAAAATACAGAATGGTAGAAAGAGTTTGATAATTCTATTGATAAATGAAACTCTACTGAGTTTGGTATTCTGTGTCTGCAAAATGTGAACATTGCAAATGTTCCCTGTCCTGTTGTGAATATAGGTATATCAGCCCAGTGCCATTCAAATCCATTTTCTTTGGAAGTATTATCGTCATCCTCCCTTTCTCTCTTTTTGCTCCTGGACAAACAACATTATGGCAAGAAAATGGAAATAAAAATAAGCTAAGCAAAAATGGCCAACAAGCTAGCTGACACAATAAATCAAAATTGTTTTCATCGGCAATTGCTTCTTGATTTTTATGTAATCAAATAACAAACCAATTCCCTTCAAGATGCAAAAACTTAAGCCATAAAACCCAAAGCAATAATATTCACTGGAACAAATAGAATGGACTCTGCTCACATTACAGCCAGTACTAAGGTGGAGCATATCAGGCTTGGGTACAAAGCAAATTACAGACCAGAGGAAATCTGCAAAATAAAATCAGATTTAAGGGGAATCAACATCCTCCTACTTCCTCTAATGAGGAGTTTGAAAATAATCAAAGTTAGCATGATAGCATGAATATTGGTTTGAGCTTAACCTACCAAATTATAAAAATTGCAAAAGAAAGTAATTGAAGAATTCATAACGAGATTTTCTTGGCAATGCTCAAAACCCAAAGCAAAGTAATTTAATAAGGGAGGCTCAGAGGGGGCTTTCCTTGATCTTTGGACTGTATTAGCCCAAACCAATCACCATCAAACAGAATTAAGCAGTAAGGGGTCATACTGGGGTCAAATGAGCTGGTTGTATGTTCAACTGTGCCAGAGAGACAGCACAAACTCCACTAGGCCCAGGGCCGAGGACCCATTCTTGAATCTCTGAGCCTTCCATGCTTTCCTTATATATGAATCCCCAGCAATCCTGCTCATTCATGCTTAAGATAGAAATGGTCCTGACTCTGCCTATGCACTTCCACTTCTTATTCACTGAATATTTATTTTATTTGCTTTTTAAAAGCATAAGTAATTTCAAAAGTCCCTGTGCTATTTCCTTAGGTCATTCCTGGGGACAGACAACAGCATAAAAAAAGGAGCTTCACTATATAGAAGCTGAGTCCTGAGGCCTAGGCCAGACAGGGCACTGAGGGCTGGATAATATCTTTTGAGGCTATGCTCTGGGGTGCACAGTGCAGTGGGGGGGGGGGCAGGAAGAATGATGCTTGAGAGATAGCCAGCAGCCAGCCTGGAAGAACAAAAAACAAAACAAAAACTTCACCATAGTGTATAAGGTTGTGAGCACTTGGCTCTGGTAACAGGAGTATATGTGAATGGCAGGCAGAAGGAAGCCAAGGCATGCTTCTGACTACAGTATCGTCTCACTTTGTGAAGATTCTCAGGATGAAGATGTGGAGCTGGAATGGAAGAAGAACCAAGTTTACACCCTGGGTGAGTTAGGCCTCAGCTGGTCGGGAAGTCCTATGACACCCATCCCACTTCCCGCCCTCTCTGATGCTAGTCAGAGGATTTATATCCATGCTGTCCCAACATGGTCTGGAGATCTAAGGAAAGGAAGGAAGACTCTGGCTAAAATAGGAAGGAAACAATAATATACAGTCCCAAATCAAACCCACACCTTCTCTTTGACCTTACTCTCGGTGTTAGACTGAGTGCATCATGTCCACTTTTACATATTAATTAATCTCAGCATTGGCAAAGACTCAACTAACCAATAAATGGACAAAATACAAAATACCTCAAACAGTATTACAGTAATATGTATCTGGGGGAGGGGCATTGTGCTGGCTAGTTTTTATGTTCATTTGACACTAAGCGGAGTTATCTGGGAAGAAGGAATCTTAATCTCTTAATTAAGAAAATGCCTCCATAGGATTGGCCTGTAGGCAAATGTGTGGAACATTTTTCTTAATGGATGATTATTTTGGGAGAGTTAGGCCATTGTAGGCTGTGCTACTCCTGGGCTAAGAAAGTAGGCTGAGAAAGCCCTGAGGAGAAAGCCACTAAACATCACTCTTCCATGGCCTCTGTATCAGTTCCTGCCTCCAGGTTCCTGCCCTGCTAAAGTTCCTGCTCTAACTTTCCTCAGTGATGGACTGTAACCTGGAAGTGTAAGATGAAATAAACCCTTTTGAACCCAAGATGCTTTTGGTTATGATGTTTAGTCACAGCAATAGAAGTCCTACCTAAGACAGGCTTGTATGTTTACCTTATGTCTCATATTTCATTATTGAACAACTGTAGACTTCTATGATCCCATTAAATGACTTCAAACTCTCCCCAATTTGTACATCATGGTTTATGATGGCAATGCCTAACTTAGTCCAAGGAGATGAGAAAATGTTTCTAGTAACAATGTAGTTCAGAGAATAATGAATAAAATAAGGAAAAAAATACACGAAGACATGCATACATACGAACATACACAAAGATAAAATTGCAGTTTCTTAAAAGGACTGTTAGCCATTGAGATGACTCAGGGACAAATGCACTTCACTGTCAAAGCTGATGATCTGCTGTTTCATTCCCCAAGACCAACATGATTGCAGGAGAGAACAGACTCCTGATAGTTGTCTTCCGACCTCCACGTAAGTTCTGCATACACACACACACACACACACACACACACACACACACACAGAGAGAGAGAGAGAGAGAGAGAGAGAGAGAGAGAGAGAAGAGAAAGAGAGAACTAAAAAAAAGTATTTCATTTGCCCTAAAAATAAATCACAAGGTTTTAATGGGGGAGATTATGACATCAGAATTTTTAGGGGGTTGCTAGTGCTCTTATTTGTTGAGACAAGGTCTCACTATGCAGCTCAGGCTGACCTGGAACTCATGAATTTTGTTGCTTCAACATTTAGAGTGCAGTCATGGTAAATGTGAAGAGCCTTACCCAGTTCTGAACTTTTTAAAATTCCCTCAAATAAGACTGCATATAAATTACTCAACCTCTGCTTTTTGCCAACACTCAGCATTATTTTGCTAAGAGTTTTTAAACAGTCAAACCCTTTTCTACACTATGACTTTAATTTTGGAAATTAGATCTACAGTTATAAATGGAGAAACTGAAAAAAGCATTGGCCATGAAAATATGCATTACAATAACATTTACATGTGTCAAAAAGTGGAATGTATCCAAATGACAACCAAGAAGGGCATATTTAGATAAATTGTCTTATATCTCATTAATGAAATATTAGGCACTAAATGACTGAACTTTACCACAGTAAAGACAAAATACATTTTAAACAGAATAAATATGTAAACATTCAATACAAATTTACAAAAGATTAAACAGAAATAAAACAATGCCTAGATTCATATTTAGATTGTGGTAAAAATGATTAAATAAGGCTTCTTCTGTTTATGTAAAATTTATTTTCTGGCTTAATTCAACTTTTCAAAAGTATTTTGTGTGTGTCATGTATGTGCAAATGTAGTTACACATGTGTCAGGGCATATATGCAGAAGACAACTTTTAGATGTCTTTTAGACTGCAGAGATCTAACTTGGATCATTAGTCTTGTATGCCAAGTGCTTTTATCTGCTAAGCCATCTCTCTGGCCCTGGCATTTTCTTAACTGTTAAATATTATATGTGAATGATAAGCACACAGGCTGTATATTTTCCCTATCAAACTCACTTATGTTAACAGATATTTCCATATGGGGGTGGGGCATGCCACACAGTTAAAGCTGAGAAAAGAGGGCTCGGGAGCCTTAACTTGCCAAGGTCTCTAGAACTCAGAAAGCCCAAGATCATGAAAAGGGTTTGGAAGACAACCTCTGTGCAGCAGGGAAAAGAGCATCACCTTCACTCTCCTACAAGGAAACTACAGAAACACAAATGGGCAGTGCTCACATCAAATTCAGCTTCCTTTTCTGCCTCTCTGAGTTCCATTATCTTTCTGTATATTTAATTTCCTGCTTGACAGTTTTCTCTTGCAGTCTTATATTTTCTCTACAAGACAGAAAAACACAGAGGCATTTGAGCTGTAAAATGTATGTGCATAGGAAGTCCCCAACCTCATGCACTAAGCCAGGACATACAAATCCCTGCGCAGTGTGTCCCATGGTCTTTTCAAAATTAAATCACAACCATTGGGTTTCTGTCTACTAGAATTCCATAGGGACACATGACATAAAATTTACTGTGAAACCTCATTTTCCTTCTAAGAATGATTAATGTTTTATATTTGTTTTAAAATTTTTAACTGATACATAAAAATAGTATGCACATGAAATGGGGTATCATGTCATGCATGATACCTGTACATACTAGATAATATTTAAATGAAGATGAACATGCTTATTACCTCAAATGTTCATCATCTCTTCATGACAAAATTTTCTAAATCTTTTAAAAAACATGCAGTACATTATAGTTGTCTACTCATATTTCATATTTTGAACCAAATGAGAATTAAAAAGCAATATATAAAGCTTAAAAATATGTGGTTAAAATGGTGCTCAGAGGGAAATAAGTAGACTTAGTGCTAATATTAAGAAAGAAAACAGGTATAAAATTTATATAAGATCCAACATTAAGAAACTATTCCAGCACAGCAAAAACCAAAACTACAGTAAACAGAGGAAAAGTTTTCAAGATAAGCTGAAATCAAAATAGAAGCAACAGAGAAAAAACAATGAAGTAAAGTTTGGTTGGTTTTGCTTTTCAGAGCAGATCATATTCAGGACTCAGTCTCATATGGAATTATATTTTCACCAATTGCTCAACGTATGCTACATCCATCAAAATTGCAACAATTTTTTGAATAAATTGACAAGACAAATTCTAAGGTTTAAATAAAAATGAATAGTTCAGAACTGCACAAACAGTTTTATATGAGAAATTGAAAGATTCATGCTCCTCCCTCATAGAAAGACTGTAAAACTACACTGATCATTTTTGTGCTGGTATTAGAACAGACTAATAAACAAGGGAATATAGAGAAGCAAGAAGCATGTATATTGCCTCTGATTATCAGCCAAGGCATCTAATCTATGTATTGTGCCAGTCATATAACTTTTACCAAATGGTGCCCATGTAAGTGAACATATTATAGAGAAGTAAACAT
>CAJQZJ010014563.1:5189035-5202914 GCA_907164525.1 Lophiomys imhausi | reverse complement strand
GTGTGTGTGTGTGTGTGTGTGTGTGTGTGTGTGTGTGTGTGTGTGTGGTGGGAATTCAATTCTGCAGGGTAGTAGGGAGACATGAGAGAAGGAAGGATGAGAAGTAACAGTGAGGCTGTTGGCAGAAAGACTATAGTGTTGCCCTGGGGGCACTCATAGTTTGGATACCTCTCATGGGTGACCTTAGGGACAGTGGCTGCCGCATGCTAGGATTTCTGGACAGAAGGATGCCTGCAGCAACAGCAGCAGTCACAAGACACCTGCATGCATCCCATCACCTTTCTTCCCATCCAGCTTTAAGAGCCACAGAACAGCACATGGCAATGAATGGCAACCTGAGGAGCAAGGATCAGGGTCTAGCCATAGTCAGGCTTTGTATCTCTGGACTCCATCTATTTGATGACATAGCAATGCTTGGTGCAGGTCACTGTAGGAAACCAGGCTAAATAAAGGGCAGTGTTTGGCCAGCTACTCTGGCCAATAACTCTCCTGCTTACTTTTTTTTTACTGTTTTTACTGTTATTTTGAGACATCCTAGTGTTACCTGAGAAGAGGGAACCTCAGTTGAGGAGTTTCCTCCAAGAGATTGGCCTGTGGCATGTCTACGAGGACATTTTCTTGACTAGTAATTTAAATGGAAGGATCTAGACTACAGTGGGTAGTGGCACCCTCAGGCGGGTGGGGCTGGGTTATATAACAAAGCTGGCTGAGCATGAGCCACAAACAGTAAGACAGCATACAGCATTTCTCCATGGTTTCCACTTTAATTCCTGCCTTCTGGTTCCTGCCCAACTTCCCTCAAAGTTGGACTGTAAACTGGAATACTGATATGATAAAACAACCCTTCTTTTCCAAGTTGCTTCTGTTGTTTATCACAACAGAAAGGTAAACAAGAAGAGAATGATGGATAGGTTTTCTACGACTTTCCACTCTAGCTCTGGACTCTTCCCTCTTCAGTGCAGACTCTGTCCCAGAACCACTGTCCTCCCCACCATCCACCAAAAGCATCTCTTTTCCATAGTACAGCCCAAAGATGTTCTCAGATCATCTTTGGCCCATGTGTGGTCTTCCCTATGCTAGTGGTATTCTGTTTAACTGTCCATAAGTACATCTGTCCTGAAGGTGGTCCCCTTGTTCCCTTGGAGTTCTGTTTTCAACAAGTGCTCTTACCTTAAGGACTGGTCCATTGTATCACAAAAACAACAGTATAAGTGGACAAAGGCTCAAGGCTCTGTTTTAACCTGTCTGCTCTCCCCTGACCAACTTTCCTGAGGACACTGAAAAGGTATTTATTGCACAGCCCCTCTGCTTCTACAGCTAAAAATGGGCATCAACTTGGGGAGTATGAGGATAGATTACCTACAGGCAGATGCTTCTGGGAAGTTATCTGTGGTCTAAAGGATGATCAAATCCATGGCCCCTATCCTAGCACATGTACCCAGATACCAACTCCTGCCTACCTTCCTGATGCCTTCTGAAGGACTGGACACACAGTTGTCAGCCCCTCCATTCTTGCTTATAGTTCGCCAGAGCTCTGCGAAAGTGCTATCCTGCTCCAGGGGATTGGTACCCTTGGCTCTGAAGTACTCATAGACTGCAGAATCCCGGACAGTGCCATAAGATATCTCCAGTTGCTTGGACAGGTCCTGAAATGTCCTGAAAGGCAAAAAGGCATTAACACATTGACATTGCTGCATAGTTCACATTGTAAGGATAATAAGGGCTACAAGCTGCCCCCTGGAACCTCACTGAGTTCCAAGCTCTACACCGACCCATTACCCACATTCCTCACACCCAGCATAAGTCCCTCTGCCTGAATCCAGGCCTCTGTATGTCACAGATTTGTTTCCTCAATCAGATTACCAAGCAAATAAAATCAAGTTCTATGTTGAGGTCAATGCATAAAACGGTCAGTAAAAAATGATTCTTGCCATCAGCGGGCTTGGAGTCCAGCTACAAAAATATGTATCAAGGCAGGAAATCACAATATAGCAGAGTCAGGACAACACAAAACGCCAATTACTGAAGGCTTCTGCCCTGAGAATCCAAAAGCTGGGCAGGCAAGATGGATGACGTAGATGACTCACCCCTGCACTTGGGGTGTGTGTGGTACAGACACTCACTATGATGTTAAATCAATTAAGAGGCATTCCCTCGGAAACTTGCAGATATGCGGAGCTCCAGCCCATTAATGAATGATGCTATGTACCTAGCATCAAATCTGATTTTTGGAAAGGGAATGAAAACTGGGTTTTTACATGGATTTCCTGATTTTTGTAAATATTGAAAGGTATTTAGAAGATACTGATGATCAAACAGCAATACATTTGAGGGCCTAGGTTCATTTTACAGAAAGAAGAAGCAAGTAGATCCAGCAAGGCACATGTTAGAAGACCAGAGTGTCTCAGGAAGGCCCTTCAGCAGACATGACAACAATCACCTAAGCATGGGTCAGAGAAAAAGCCTTCTTTTCAAAAGGGGAAGAGCATCTATCCTTGACTTTCTGGTTTGCATGGCAGCAAAACTATCTTGAACTGAAAATGCCACTGAGTTGAAAATGTGCTTCATGCACTTCCACAGCTATACTATGCTTACATGACTCATGTTACGCTACATGGAAATATCATGCCTGTTTTATAAGAAAGCATGGAAATTCTTATTCAGTGTGTGTACTCCGTGTGTGTGTGTGTGTGTGTGTGTGTGTGTGTGTGTGTGTGTGTATAAACCTGGCAATACAGCACACTGTAGAGGTTCAATTTTCACCAAGATTGTCACATGATCCACTTGGAGATCTAGTCACTGCTGCCACCCAGCACCACAAGAGAGAATCTTTTCACACATCATGAGCCTGAGAAGAGATCCAAATTTAACATTCAAGATATAGTCTCTAGTGTTTGTTATTTTTCCACCATTAGAACATCAAAGACACTTTAGCTGATCCACTGTTAAGTCAGGAACCCTCTGTAGTGAGGGTAGGAAGGATGAATTAATACAGTGCTCTTATTTGCTACGTGAGAAGTAGTATCTATCATGACAGTTAGAAAGAATGCTATGTACCAGGCCAGTTTACAAATTTTAAAATATCCCAATGGGAGTCCAGGCTTTTTCTCTAGGCTCTGAACAGATCACTCTTTATCTCTCTTCTGAAAGTCCCAGTGTCTTCTCTATCAACCCACACCATTATCTGTACTTCTCACAGTCTTCCCTCAGGAAGAGCCAGACCAATTGTCTTGTTTTGCTTCTCTATTGATGTAATAAACAACATGACCAAAAGGAAGTTGGAAAGGAATAGGTTTATTTCATCATATAGTTTAAAGTCTAACATGAAGAGAACCCAGGGCAGGAACCTGAAGGCAGAAACTTAAGCAGAGACCATGGAAGAATACTGCTTACTAGCTTGTTCCCCATGGATTGCTAAGCTTACATTCTTATACAACCCAGAACCAACCCTATTGGGCTGAACTCTTCCATATCATTTCTTAGTAGAGTGTCCATCTTCCCAAATCTTCCTAACTTGTGTCAAGTTAACAAAACAACAAACAAAAACAACCAGTAATCAAACAATCTTCCCAGAGTGATCTATACAACTTCTACCTTCTGTTCATCTCCAGTAGTTTTCCGTACCCCTATTCATCACCATTGCCAGTCTGAAAATAAGAAATACCACTCATTCTCATCTAAGCTACCAGGCTATGCCTCTCCTTTTGCCTGGAATCCCTCTACCTCACTCATGTGCCTGTGTGTATCTATAAATCTACCTGCAAAGCCATCCATCCTCAGCCCAGGTCTCCCTGTGCTATCTTCACAGCTTGAATGCTATCACAACTATAGCATCCCACCAGCATTTCAGAGGGCAGCATTCTACAGCAAGGACAAGCAGTGGCCCTGGAGTCCAGCTGCCATCTTGTTTTCAGACCCCACCACCACTAATAGAATGGGCCTGGACAAGTTCATCAATGTCTTCATGTTTCACTTTCAGAATCTTAAGATGAGGCTAGACGCAGAGCCTGTAGCAGTGGACTCCTACTGAAAATTAAGTAGGATTCATGCTCAAGTCAAAGAGCAGTGCCTGGTGGGGTCACTGTCCAAGAGCTGGAGGTCATGATTCTGAGCTGGCATTATACACATGGATCCCACTAGATATAAGAATTTGGAGGCCTGGAGCTGAAGCAGCTCCATCATTCCTCCATGGCTCTGGGCCCAGGGCTGACAGCAGCCTGCACAGCAAGCAAATGAGGCCCAGCAGTGTACAGTTGCTCCTTTCTGCGGTGGTGCTGCATTCTATAGCATTCCCCTGGTCCTTGCTACGTGGCCAAGAAATAGAGCTCAGGATTCATTTCAATACATTCCAGATGAAAGGAAACATAAAATAACGAATTTGATGAAGAAATCCTTCTAATTATTGTTCATTATTTATATCTAATTGAAGCAAGATGTTCCTTTGCTTGAAGGGTCCCAAGGGTTGTAACTCTGCCATAATTTGCCTGTAATGAAAGGAGGGGAAAGCTTCTCTTTCCTACATATTTTTTTTTATTTTTCTCATGGTAATACAAACAAATACAGGCTTTGATGAATGGGGAACATCAGGATGAATTACACAGTTGAGTCTAAATACTGAACTATTCTAAATTAATGCTGTTTCCACAAGTATGGGATGAATGTACAACTTCCAGGGAACTCTGATCACCTATTTTATCCTCCCATTTGAAACTTAAATTTCCTCTATCCTGTGTATTTATTCATGATGGTGTTTCAGGCCAGAGGCTCAGGGAACATCATGGATGACAAGCAGGCAGCCTGAATATTAATGGCTCTATCTCCTTTTCTGTCCTAGCATTGCTTACTGTTCCCTTTTCCCCAAACATCACTTTCATCCTGGAAAGCTTCACCATCTTAAATAATGGCCTATATATCACCTCCTATAGGCACAAATTTGCCTACAGAGATCTCTCCAATCACAGATACATACCCTCAACAAAGAATCCCAAGATCACTTCCACGACTGTCAGGCAACCCATCCACCCATCATGTTTCTGAGTGTCTAAGCCTTAAAAGGTTAAAGAGGTGGGCCCACCCAAGAACACTCCAGAACTATTGTCTCCATGGGTAGTTTTCCTCTTGTCAGAGCACAGAGTTTTAGAAAGGGCACACAGAGGATAATGGAGATCAAGGACAGCCAGTCAACAAGTCTGCCAAGCCAGCATTGGCAATCAACAAAAGACAGATGTTGAATACAGATAAGAACCCATCCAAAAAAGGGAAGGAGTTTCACCAAGAGGGGGCTACACTTGCAGCACATACAATTAACCTTTTCTGAAGCTGCTCTTTCCAACAAGAAGTGGCTAGAAGTGTCCAGGAAGTTACATTATAAGACAGACAGAGGGTATGCCCACTCATCACAGGTCAGATTTCTGTCAAGCCCATGTGTAACATGTACCTCCATAAAACCACTGAACCAACTATTGCCCCAAACAGTTCCTAGATGTCTACCAGACCAAACACATTAACACCTAATGCAGGAGATGAACCCTCCCAGAGGTTTACAACAGAACATATAAGAATGACCGGAGAAAACAAAATAAGCAAACAAGTAAACAAACACCAGAAGTGACCAAACAATGTGAGCGGGAATGAAATACAGTTATAAATGGGCTATCTCTGTACAACAAGGAGAGGAGCCACTAAATTATGAGCCAGAGGTAAGAAAGGGTTTCCTAAAGAAGCACTTAACTGAATCATACAGCCTGGGCTGAGGCCGCCAAGGAAGAACAAGTGAGGAGGACGTTTTAGGAAGAGAAGAAGTCACCTATGCAGGCCCTGATGGATGAGAAAACGGGGTTCACCTGGGATGCACACTACAGGGTGATTCCAGCTAGCTAGCTGACAGAGAGCTGTGGAAAGCTTGGGGCTCTGGATGCAATCCTGTCTCTGACACTGTCATCTGATGTGGTCCTCAGAGCTGCAGTCTCAGCAGCCCCGTTGGCATTATGAGAAATGTGAATCCTTGATCCTGATCTAAACCCCAGATCTAACAATTCCGAAACTCTTGGGCTGGTGCTACGCAGCTTTGTTTGCACAGCTCTCCGAGGAACTTTAATGAATTAAGTCTAGAAACACTGACCAAAGCAGCACATTTAATATCTGAGGTCTTCACTTTCATAAGTCATCCGTTTTACAGGGTTGGTGAATATTAATGATCACAGGCACACATCCAGCACATAGTCAATGTTCAGTGTCTGCTTTTCTGCCAGACTGTCAACAAGTAGCCCCAGTGTTTGAACCATTGTGTCCACATGGCAGAGTTAAGGGTGGTGTGCCAATATATTTTACATTCTAAAAGACTGGAGCTTTCGCTGGGCCTCATAGTGGAGCTAATGATGTACCCTGAAGACTTGGCTTGATATCCTGCAGTATACACAGCCTGTTTATATTACCTGCCTTAAAGAAAACAATGTAATAACCAACCTTACTTGCCTTAGATTCCCCATGTAACCAGGTGATACAACCTTAGCAAACATATAGTTTTAATCTCAGTTATGTACTCTTCCATTCCTCTAATTCAAAGCAGTGTGTATGGTGGTGGTAGAGTGGTAACTGTTAGCACTTTCGCCTGCAGGGGACATAGGAAGGAGCCCAGGAACCACACAGCTCTGAGGGGGCAGGCATCCCCAGTGAAAGTGTTACAGCTCTGAGGAAGGTATCCTGGGACTCCAGAGCTCATGAAACACACAGCTCTTTTAGGTGGGACAATGTCCCAGTGGAAGGGTATCCTAAGACTTGGGAGCTCAGAAACCACAAAGCTCTGAGGGGGAAGGGTATCCCCAACAAAGATGCTGCAGCTCACAGGAAGGAGTTGCCTCACCCCAAGCTGACCTGTGGGGCTGAGCCCCAGCAGTATCTTCTCTGCTTCTTTGCTTCTTGGCTTCCTTGCTTCTTCCCCAAGATGAATGATGGAGTCTCAGCAAGCAGCAAATCTCATAAAAGAGATTTTATTGGAGGGTGGGGTACAAATCCAGGATGTGACTGACTTCTGTTCCCGGGAGAGGACATCAAAGAATGGAGGAATCTCAGGCCTTATATAGGATTTTGTCAGGGGTGTGGCTGTCTAGGGCAGGGATTTCCAAAGTGGGGGTTGGTGGACCTTCAAGTCCTGAATTTGGGGGAGCTAAGGAATTAGTGGGGTTTTATTCACCGAAAATTAGCATAAATCTGGGAGGGGTGCCAACTGAGGAGCTGGAGACTAATGTTAGAGGCTGAAACTGCCATTCTGTCAGGTGTGGGGGAAGGGCCTATTAACTCAAACCTTAGGTGATTCAACAAAACAACTTTCCTTAACTAAACAGTGAATTAGTACTAAAGGGTCAGATTCCTAGTTCTGGTTAAAACTCCCTTCTTCTTCCGGTGTATGGTTACATTATACACAATGTTGCCACAGAGTCGGCCATGGAGCACAGGCCTCTTTGTCTGCTGAGGCCCTAATTGAACACTCCTGTGTTGCTGGCTTCAGCTTCCCAGTGTTTTCCTCAGCCCCCTAGAGTCCTAAAGTGTAACTCTATTACCCAGGGCTGGAGGAGACACCCAGGGAAAGATGTAGGGGTTGGGGGATAGAGCCAAAACTTGAAACAGTGGGGCCTGGCTGCTGGGGCTCCTCAGGTGGAGACCTGGACACTTCCTTTAAACATACACAAAGTTAACAAAGTCTGTGGCAGGAAGGTCTTTCTCTGCAGCATGAATGGCTGACGGAGACTGGAGAGGAGGTGCTGCTTCTTTGGGCAGCTCCCTTGATGACTGTAGGCTGAGGCAGGAAAGATGTCTTGTTGGACCATTTTGATGAATTGGTGCCACAGCCGCTTTGATTTCAGCTGCAGTGGTGGCAGCTGCACTGGGACTACAGTAGCACTTGCTAAAAGCAGCCAACAGGTCAAGAATAACCTTATACAACAAATACCCACCACAAATATTTGAAGTGGCATATAGACGTCACTTGATAACAGAATGTTCAAAGTACCATTTGTTAACTGAGCCAGTTAGGGTCAGTTATTTAATCTCTTGTAACACTGTTAAAACTTTTCTGTAAAGTGTCCCTCATTCCTTCTCAATGTGATGCTGTCTGTGCTGTTCAATAACTACAAAGTAAAGCCTTTTGTTAGACACACAGGCAATACAGACAGACTTCACACATCAGACACAGACTACGACAAGCAATAGACCAATGGGAGACAAGGGGAGAAAAGTAGAGAATTGGAGCTTAGGCTTGCTCTCAATCAAATTAATCCAAGAAGAAGTGCTAAATTTTTCTTTCCTTGATGTGACACTGACACATGTTGGAGTGTCTGAGGTTATCAATGAATTTAACCAAGACAAAATAGTAGCTAGGTTGGTCACACTGCATGGAAAAAGGCATGGGTAGGAAGTATTCTTCAGCTTTCAGGATCACATGATCAAACCCTACCTCTTCATTCATGTCCACCTATCTCCCAAAGAAAACAGCCCATACCCCAATTTTTTGAATCTCCCACCAAGATACAGGCAAATCCTCCCTGTTACCATCTAATCTGTCACCTTCTCAATACTGCCCAGTCCAGGTATCTAGGATACCTAATGGGAAGATCTGGGGCCAATCTGAACACAGATGGAGTATGGAGACACCACAGCTCCAACTTGCTTTGTGAGATAAATGGCTTCTAGTTCAAAAAGCCACCTTAGAAAGTAGAAAGCCCAGGGAAAGGGATTGGTTGGGACAAATGGCTTCTGAGGTATCATCCCTGGGCTCCTTGGCTCTTAATCAGCTGGTGGAGTGCTGCAGTGCAAGCTTATCTTGAGGCTTCCATCCCTCTGCTTGTGTATTTCCTTTAAATAACATTTAGTCTTAACATCCTCCCACAGTTAAGCCTACTATCCTCTCTGATTTACATTTGAGCCAATATGCTCCATTTAAGGCGCTACTAAAACCCTGTCTTGAGCTGGTTTTATTTTTTTGTATCTTCCATTCTGAAGGACTGATTTGGGGGCTTCCCCATTGGAAACCATAGCTGACGACTATGAGCACCTCAAACAGTCTTGCAAATGGGCCTCCTCAAGCCTCCCTTAGCTCTGAGAGCAGTTTTCTTCATCTGCACATTAACTTCTTTGAAGTTACATAGTGTCCCTTTCAGTCTCAGCCAAGGACAGTCTCCCAGGCTGGCTCTTACCTTGCTTCCTCTCTACACCTTGCCCTATAAATCAATCTTATTACTTCTAGATACATTTTCATTAACAAAGAGATAAATGTGTTTGTACCATGGGAAAAATCAATAATACAGAATTTATAAACACATCTTTGCATGTTAACAGAAATATTTAGATTGGCAATGGAGACAAATACAGTTGCGGCAAGCAGAATCATTCATTATACAGTATCACATAAAACAAATCTCATCAACCAAGGGGATGTCATATACAAGATCTGACTAATTTAATTCCAGAAAGCCTACTATCCTTACTGTTCTTCTTAAAGGAACACGGTGGAATGAGCTGTAGATAAAGGAGGTTGGGCACATAGCTTCACAAATGAAAGCCTTTACTACAGTATGCACAGGTGCTTGCTGTCATTCCAGCATGCTCATCTTTCTTTCTTATGTCTGAACCTACCCAGAATGATGCTGTACACAGAAGCAAGGCTCCCTGATTATCTTTCCACTCTCTATTTGAGGACTCGTTCACACCAAGCATGCATATGTATACACACACACACACACACACACACACACACACACACACACACATACATAAATATACACACGCATCCTCTGTCCCTTTCTCTATTCCTCGACCTCTCCTGTACCTTTGTCTTCTGTGCCTTGTGCCTCTTCTATGCAGGCAAGGTTTCCCAAAGGTTTTCCTTTTTCCACTCACTCATCATTCAATAACCCCAATTTTCTGAGAACCTACCTGTGTGAGGCCCTGCTATAGGTTTAGTGATGGGATAAGAATAACACAGGGGGCTTGTTTCATGACCTTTACATGCTAAAGCTGGAGAGTGAGGTAAATACCATCAATTATGTGTCATTGGGGTCTGGACACAAAAAATGACATAGATTGGTTCTGATGGTCGTGTGAAACCCTGTCACAGATCTTTTGTTTTTTAGTATGCTTTTGTTTTCCCAAATACTTTAAAAAGGCATTTTAAAAATTAAAAATAAAAGTAGTCTACGCAAGCAGACTGTAAGGGAACACAGTGCAGATCAGAAGGGCATGGTTGGGAGCCTCTAATGAAACAATGCTGGGGAGATAACAAAGCACCGTGTATGCAAAAGAACGGAGGAAGTAATTACATAAAGAAGCCAGACAGCGCGTTCAACGCCAGCTTTGGCATTTGGGCACATGTTTCTCTGTCTTTGCTTACACTAGACCAAGACAAGTTGGATGACATAATAAGCTCATGGAAGGCTGGCCTGAGACCAGCAGCAACTGTCCTTCAGGGGAACTGGCGGTGTGGTTGCAAAGCCAGTTTCTCTTACTCCAGAGACTTTCCGCCTGGGCCACCCAGCAAGCCTGGAAAACACTGACGCTAGGTACACACAGGCTCCTCATGTCCAAAGGCTACTGAGGGCACAGCTCCAAGTAGTAAGCTGAGTGAAGGCAGACGCAAAACCCAGATCAGGAAAACTGTCCTAGGAATGAAGTAGGGCCCACACCAAGATGAAGGCTGCACTGCCCACGACAAGGTAAAAACAAAAAACGGTGCTCAACAAATTCCTGATATATTAAATGAAAAATAAATAATTTTAAATGACTTTCATTACAGTATATTATAATTATTCTATTGTTTTAGTATCTTATTATTCCTAATTTATCATTAAAGTTTATCCCACATATGAATGTTTTGAAAAAGATGGCATATAGTCCTTAGTACCATTTTTTGTAAGTATACATATTGTGTCTTTGAAAGTATCTCTCAGGTCAGGGAAGACCACTATATTGTGTGATTGAGACATACCTCCACCAAAATTGTTCAGAAAACAAAAAAAAAAAGAAAATCACCTCTCAACATTTGTAAACAGTACCTACTTCTACCCTTACTCCCCAAAAAATTTCATTAGTAAACACAAGAACAAACAAAGGAATAAACAGAGAACACTTCCAAGACTTCTAGTTCTAACAGTTCTAACAACTATTCCTACAAAATTTGCATTTGTATCATATGTAAAAATGTGACCAGAATGACTTTTTAAATCCTTCTGATATGCAAATGGAAGTTCTGGACTCTGGGAACTTAGCTCTGCTCTCTTTTCTTTCCCTATTCCCCTTTCCTCCTGGGTAGACCTGCTAGTTGGCTAAGATCCATCTTAAAGAGGAATCTCCCCCCTCAAGCCCCGATCAAGTATCTGCAGGCTATGGTGGAATCGATTCACTCACAAAGTTGTATCTTTAGTCCTAAGAGCCAAACACACACCAAAAATTTCCAAGGCCAGCCTCTGAACCCAGGGGTCAGGGATAAAATTCCTATACCAGGCAGTCCAGCATTTCCTTCCCTTCAGCAACTTTCGACTAGATTTAATCCAGGCCTGGACCATGGTAATGGTTAGGCTCAGGGATGGGAGCTCTGAAAATAACCTCAGTGAGATCAGAAAGTTGGGATCCCGGTAGAGAGTGCAGGGCTGTGTGTGTGGCAGAATCTCATTTTTCACTAGGTCCAGTCTGTAGGCCTCATTGTCCTTGGCAAAGAAGACTCACGCCTTGTATAACTAGAGTTTCTGCTTCCACCAGCCTCTTCACAGATATTATGCTTGTGGATTATTATCCTGTAGGAGCCCCTGTTCACTCAAGTCTTCTGGTCTGCATTCAGGCACATTTCCTGCTAAGCTACCCAAGAAATGGTCTCAGCTGTCACATTTTATAAAAAGAGTGGGTCCTGGGGAAGAGAAGATGGCTCATCCAAAGCACTTCTACTGAACACTGGAATTTGGGTCCCCCAAACTCACATGTAAGTATGGTGAACTTCCTGAAATTCCAACAGATGGGAAGCACAGACAGTGAATACCTGCAGCAAGCTGACTAGCCAGACGAGTCAAATCGGTGAGCCCTGGGTTCGAATGAAAGACCTGGGCCTTTTTCATGTGAAGTAGGGTGATCAAGAAAGATACTTGACATCAACATTGGGCCTCCAAGTACAAACACATACTCTTTTGCACTCATACACACATATGTGTACAGACACACATGTAAACAAATATGCATACACATAACCATTCATGCTATATATACATACATATGCACAATAGGAAGGAAGGAAGGAAAGAAGGAACAGTGAGCCCACATCCACTAGATCCATGTCATTCTACGTGTTCTAGGCTGAGCCTTGCCCTGATACCTACCATTGTACCTCACGTATTCTGTGTTCCTGACTGCATCCACTTGCCCCATATATGCTGTGGTACACAGCAGTAGCAGAGCCAGCTCTGAGTTAACCATAGTCTGTGCTTGAGGTCAAAAGGCTAAATGCAGCTGGAAAAAAATCCAAACTGGAAGCTAGCATGATAGTGAGCCTGACTTTAGGACCACTACCCTCACAGACTTCCAGTGGACCCTTGATGCTGCTGGGCAATCTTCTAAATTTCCCTGCACAGTTGATTCTCCAAGTCTCTTGGATGACTCTCAGAAAATGTCCCTGCTTATTATTTCCCAAGAAAGCCAAAGCCATCAGTAAAGAACTTGGCTTTACCAAAGCACTTGGCTTTTCTAAACCCACCAGATACCTGCCTGACTTCTTTTCTCCTGGCACCTCTGCTCTTGCTCCTATTTAAGATCACATTGGTCTCCTGGATCTAGGATTTGCCTGCACTCTTAAAGTTAATTGCTGTTCCAGTTGTCACCTCTGACTCTTACATTATGAAATTATTTCTTTATACAGATCATTTTCATGAGCTTGAAACACATATATCTTCTATCTCTAAAAAAATTCTTGATGCTGCATTTCATCTCAACCTCCCACCAAGTTCCTCTAGAGAGTTATCCATTTCATCTCCTTCTCCCATTTCTTATGTTCCAACTTACTCATTTGTATAACCACTAAACAATGCTGTTTTTCTTAGGTCATTAGTGATCTTCCTACTACTGAGTCCCCACACCTTCCCACATCAGCAGTATTTGACAAATTATCATTCTCTCCTACTTAAATCTCTTCTTCCTTTGGGTTTCAGAAACATCTTGTAGGAACCTCCCTATTCACGCCTTTTCTTAGTTCTTTATTTTCTCAGACTGGGACCTAGAGTACTCTGAAACCTGCCCATCAGACCCCTTCTTCTGTGGTAACAACCTTTGTCAGAATCTTAAGTCCATTAGCTGCAGACATGTCTCTGCACTCTGAACTTCCAGGGAGCCATTATACTCTAACTTTCCCCACAGACTCCTGGAAATTGTCCAAGTGACAACTCCATTTAATTGACTAATATGTTCCCAGACCAAACATAGTCAAACTCAAGCACTTAAAATACAAACCTTTAAATCTAGAACAATCCTCTATTCTCCCTTCTCAGTCAAATGCTGCTGTTCTTGAATGTATTGAATCCCTGACAAATGTAACTGTCTCTAAGAGGCTTTTGCTGACAACCATATAAAAAATACCTACCCCTTAATGTATATGATAAAAAAATAAATATATCCCAGCCTGATATATGGAAGTTTTACCCTAAAAATCAGACCTGGCTATTTGCTTTATTGCTATATCATCAGTATCTATAACTTAGATGATAAGCTAGCTCCAATTGTCCAGGACTGAGGGATTTTCAGATATTGAGGACTTTCAGAGCAAAACCCAGGAACGTTCTAGGCAAACTGAAATAATTTGTTCCCTATCCACAGTATGGCATTTGGTAGATGCTATAACGGACACAACACA